>OW240917.1:5344484-5366007 GCA_933207985.1 Pelobates cultripes
GTTACAGAAATCACTGCCATGTACACGTCCACTGATAGGAGACGCGGAAGGTATTAAACTGATAAAAATAGTACTAAACACACCACTCCTATCTGGTGTCACATTAGCTTGACCGCGCAGTGCCCCAAATCTGAAGTAAGAGGACCGACCAAGCATCTTCTTCCATCTCCCTGTTACAGAAATCACTGCCATGTACACGTCCACTGATAGGAGAAGCGGAAGGTATTAAACTGATAAAAATAGTACTAAACACACCACTCCTATCTGTTGTCACATTAGCTTGACCGCGCAGTGCCCCAAATTTGAAGTAAGAGGACCGACCAAGCATCTTCTTCCATCTTCCTGTTACAGAAATCACTGCCATATACACGTCCACTGATAGGAGACGCGGAAGGTATTAAACTGATAAAAATAGTACTAAACACACCACTCCTATCTGGTGTCACATTAGCTTGACCGCGCAGTGCCCCAAATTTGAAGTAAGAGGACCGACCAAGCATCTTCTTTCATCTCCCTGTTACAAAAAACAATGCCGTGTACACGTCCACTGATAGGAGACGCGGAAGGTATTAAACTGATAAAAATAGTACTAAACACACCACTCCTATCTGGTGTCACATTAGCTTGACCGCGCAGTGCCCCAAATTTGCAGTAAGAGGACCGACCAAGCCTCTTCTTCCATCTCCCTGTTACAGAAATCACTGCCATGTACACGCCCACTGATAGGAGACGCGAAGGTATTAAACTGGATAAAAATAGTACTAAACACACCACGCCTTTCCGGTGTCACATTAGCTTGACAGCGCAGTGCCCCAAATTTGCAGTAAGAGGACCGACCAAGCCTCTTCTTCCATCTCCCTGTTACAAAAATCAATGTCGTGTACACGTCCACTGATAGGAGACGCGGAAGGTATTAAACTGATAAAAATAGTACTAAACACACCACTCCTATCTGGTGTCACATTAGCTTGACCGCGCAGTGCCCCAAATTTGCAGTAAGTGGACCGACCAAGCCTCTTCTTCCATCTCCCTGTTACAAAAATCAATGCCGTGTACACGTCCACTGATAGGAGACGCTGAAGGTATTAAACTGATAAAAATATACTAAACACACCACTCCTATCTGGTGTCACATTAGCTTAAGTGCCCCAAATTTGATAAGAGGACCGACCTTCCTCTTCTTCCATCTCCTGTTACAAAAATCATCGCCGTGTACACTCCCACATAGAGACGTGAAGGTATTAAACTGATAAAATAGTACTAAACTACTATCTGGTGTCACATTAGCTTGACCGAGGCCCCAAATTTGCAGTGTAAGAGGACCCACTAGTTCTTCCATCTCCCTGTTACAAAATTTTTTGTACACGCCCACTGATAGGAGACGCGGAAGGTATTAAACTGATATCTGGTGTCACATTAGCTTGACCGCGCAGTGCCCCAAATTTAATGTGATCTGTGAGTAAGGTAAACGGTTGTCCATACAAGTAGGTTGCAGCTTTTTGAGGGCCCACACCACCGCCATGCACTCCTTTTCAATGGCAGTGAATATACTTCGCTGTGCAAAAGTTTACGGCTTAGATAAAAATCAATGCCGTGTACATGTCCAATGATAGGAGACGCGGAAGGTATTAAACTGATCAGAACAATACTAAACACACCACTCCTTTTTTCTGGTGAGGCTTTACAGGACAGAGTGCTTCTCCACGGACATGTTAACTCACGGGCAGCTGGCTCATCAAGGAACCACAGCAGCTTTCCATGTACAGGTAAGACACGTGCAGCCGGTAAGGGTTCAGGCCCTTCTTCCTGGAGGATATGCTGCAAGCCTGTTGAACGAGGTGACCTTGCTCGGGTCCCAGGTGTACGGTTCCTAAAATGGCTGCCATATACACGTCCACTGATAGGAGACGCGGAAGGTATTAAACTGATCAGAACAATACTAAACACACCACAAATAAGGTTTCTCTCTTGTAGATGGCTGTCAGTGAGACTTGGAGAATTTGGAGGCTGGATTAACCCTAACATAAACATATGTTTATTAAAAAAAGGGTTAACCCTAGCTGGACCTGGCACCCAGACCACTTCATTAAGCTGACTAGAGTGGTCCTTTAAATGTCCCTACATTCAAATTTGTCAATATCTCTGGATAATAGCTTGATGTGCTAAACTTGACAAATTTCCAATTAATTTATATATATTATATATATAATTATTGATCCCCTGCTGCAGTCTGAGGTTTTAAATTATATATTGCTTATGGACATCGAGTTGCCAGTACAATGCCCTCTAACAAAATTGCTGAACTGATTGATGGATTGGACTATTAACTCTAACTAGAGGAAGTGACTTTGGAATTTGCCATTTGGAGTAAGTAAATACTATACAATATGGTGTATGGCTGCGGTTGAGGATTCCGGAAGTGATGTCATCTACACTCGACATAAATGGACGTGTGGATGCCATGAAGAGGAGGACAACATACAATATGGAATAGGGGTTTTTCAGATTCCCGGAAGTGACGTCACGTGCGCGATCATACGTGCAAACGTGATGACGTCACTAGTAAGGGACAAAGCATCTGACATTGTAGTTCCTATGCTGCTAAGTAAAAACGTTCATGATTGGCTGAAAATCGATCTACTTCTTCCAATCAGGACGAGAGGTGGGGATTTTAATCAGGATTGAGTAGGATAGTAGTTACCAATTGAGAAAGCCGAGAGAGGTCGGTGAAACGCGTTTTGGACAAGAAACCAGTGTAATGTATACATTTTATTGATGTTTTTAATGTTTATGCAATAAATTGAATTCTAATACACACACTTGGGACATCTTCTATCCTGCTAAAAGAGGGCAAGAGTCATCCCTTTAACAAGACTCATAAGCTGTTACACTCAGAGCCAAGTTACAGGCTCTTTTCCAGGTGAGAAGCAACCTTCACCTTTCTGTTTATAATTGTCATTTTAATCATAAGGATTTCAACACCAGGACGATTTCCCCCTGTTTTATTCTCTGTTCTCTTTGAGGAACTTATTGTGATTGCAACAAGGACTACCCAGGCACCTTACAAACCCTAAAGTAATATTGGGGAGTAAGTGACAATTGCTGAGCGCTACGCACTTTTTCACTATTGCATGCTTGTGTGTATATAGCGTATTTATTTGGATTGTACTGTAATAGGTTTTAATAGTACCTATTTTTGTGTGAGAGCTGCTGCACTAAGAGCACTTTCTAATTAATTTTAAGCGCCTTTGTGAACACAGATTACCGTGTGAATTTGTCTTATATATATAAATTCCCTAGCTAAATATGATTTCAAAAGTTTGAAATCTGATCAGCATTATCGGCTTTTAGCAAAAATTTAATTTAATTTAAAAAACAGCATATTTACCAGGTTTCTTAGCAGAATATTCTAGGTTTCCTGGAGATATAATATATATATATGATGATTAATGTAAGTAAGAATATTTAAAGATAGAGAGATAGATAGAAAGTTAGCAAAAGAAGTTCTGTTAAGTGTCGACGTTCAGAGTTGATGTGAGTAACAAAGACATTTTTCAAAGTCAGGAAGGGTCTCTAGATATCTACAAATATATCTACAATATAACTCTAGATATCTACAATCCTTCTTGTTTCTGGCTTGAGTAGATCAGGATGTATATCTAGATATCTAGAGACCCTTCCTGATCTACACATACCAGAAACAAGAAGGATCCCTGCTGGCAGTTTAGAAGTATTTTTTCTGCTCTTTCAGTAATAATGGATACACCAGATACCCTCCTATTTGCTTTGACCAAGAAACCCAATGTCGCTAGAGCAGGTCTACCCCCCAGTCATCGACGGATAACTCTTAGAAGATCTATTGCTGTGGGGAAGATAAATGATGTCAGTAAAATTGCCTTTAACTCACAAGGGCAGCTGTAGTAGGGATATTTTCTTTCACATATCCTAGCACCATGCACTGATTTTTATTTCACCATTTTGTTTCTTTGTTTGTTGTGAGGAAGAAATCTAAGTGGGGGTGGGGTTGTACTGAATATCTTGAGATGGTTGGAGGAGTTAGACTGCAGCAATAGGGGCTTCTAGTTTAACTGGAATCCTTGAAGGTGTCTTAGGGTCTGTCTTGCTGAAGCTGCCAATATTCAGACACATACATGGGGAAAGCAGGAGATTAGTAACCCAGTTACCTTATGAGGACAATAGTTCTTTAGATATCCTAATCAGATCTGGATAAGTTAATGTGTCCTATCCCACTGCTCTATTTTAGTCCGATTATATTTTTTCATTTGTTTGCTGGAAGTATTTGGGGATATATGCTGCTCTATTTCCAACTGCTGATCCAATTTTTCAGGATTCTAATGGTACACCCCCTGATGTGGCTTTAACCCCTTAAGGACACACGACATGTGTGACACGTCATGATTCCCTTTTATTCCAGAAGTTTGGTCCTTAAGCAGCTTAGGTGCACTCTCCCTTGTTTGAAATTAGACTATTATCTCTACGTCTAATTAGACTATATGTTATTTGGGAATCTACCTTTTCAAGCAGATGTACTGATTTACAATTGACAATTGAGAGACTCTAAGCTACCGAACAAAATACTACCACTATTTTAATATTAAATGGATAGGATTATTTATGGGTAATACATTTTAGGCAACACTAATAAATTACCAATTTATACACATATTCTTCACTATCAAGTGTTTACTTTGTCATTAAAGGGACACTCCAGGCACCCAGACCACTTCTGCCCATTAAAATGGTCTGGGTGCCAACTCCCACTACCCTTAACCCTGCAAGTGTGATTATTGCAGTTTTCATAATTACAATGCAGGGTTAAAGGACCACTCTAGGCACCCAGACCACTTCAGCTTAATGAAGTGGTCTGGGTGCCAGGTCCAGCTGGGGTTAACCCATTTTTTCATAAACATAGCAGTTTCAGAGAAACTGCTATGTTTATGAATGGGTTAAGCCTGATTTTCACAGTGAGAGCACGCCAGCGTCCATAGGAAACCATTGATAATGCTTTCCTATGTGACCGGCTGAATGCGCGCGTATGTTTTCCTGGCACTATAGTGGTCCTTTAACTCCTCCTCTAGTAGCTGTCTACTAGACAGCCACAAGAGGGCACTTCCGTGTTAATAGCACATGAAGATTGAGCTATTACATCGCTCACCCTATGTGAGGACCTCCAGCGTTGCTTTACTATGCTTTACTATGGTCCAAGGCGCGTGCGCAGCATTGACGCGCATGCTCAATAGGTCTCCCCTGCCAGATGACGTCAGCGGGGGAGGAGCGTGGGTGTACCCTGAAGGGTTTTAACCCCTTCAGCAACATGGGATGGGGGTGGGAGGGAGAGGGGACCTGCAGTGCCAGGAAAACAGCCCCTTTAAGTGTTACATTCACCTTTTATCAGCCTATCTACCTATTAGTACCCCAGAGGAATTTCTCTGAGGGGAAATTCATTATTTTCTTTATTCTATACATGTCTTTTACACACATTCAGCTAATGTTAGGTTTAATAATAATGAAATGTATTTATTAGGATTGATCTATAAATATATTCAAATTATTAATGTACTATTTGTATATAATTAAACATACTTATATGGTTAATGTAACGGACCGCCTGGCACCCCGACTGGGTACCTCCGTTACTGGATGCTCCTAGCGCTTCCAGAGGGTTCCAAGCGCTCCGCCAGACACCACAACCACCGCAGACCCCACGAACTGCCGTAGTTCGGTTGGGATCTCGCTGTCTCCTACCCACCCTGGACCTATGACAAGGCTCCAGGCTCCAGTGGGTGAACCTCTCTTCCAAGAGCTTAAAAGAGCTTAGAAGTGATTATCCAAGAGAGCATGCAGAGCATAGCAATCCCTTGTAGTGATATAGCTAGTTACACCCAATAAGAGACAGAACTCTAGATTGAGGGTGAAGAAGAACTAACCCCAATGAGCTTTGTTAAGAGCTCATTGGTGAAGAAGAACTAACCCCAATGAGCGTTGTTAAGGTAAACTTCCCCCTTTTGAGACACAGGCTCTGCTACTGGAGACCGCCAAACTCCTGAACGGAGTGTAAGGGAATACTTCAAACTCCCAAACAAAGAATCATCCGAACTCCTTCTCTTTTAGAATAGGCAAACACTTCCAAGTAGCAATCCCCCCAAACACGAGACCACGCTCCATCTTGAGGGTAAAACAGGAATCTGCTTTAATGAGGGCTTCCTGCCGGTATTTATGCAAGTCTTACTTACCTAGGGGGCCAGATGGGAGACTGGGACACATATTGTACAGTAGCCAATCACAGTGGCTCAGCTATAAACACTCCCCTTTGCACAAGTAAATCCCTCCTCTTTATCCTGGAGATAATTGGGAAGAAATCCAACAATCTCCAGGGATAGAGGCAAATCGCCATTTTACATAGTATAATAAAAAACATAAAAATCCATAACTATAAAACTATGGAATGCTTTTAGTTTGTGTAACGTATCCCCAGACAGCCTGGGTCTGAGGGCACATAACTACCGAATGGCGCTCAGACCCAATGCACACAGTTCAATCGCCATGGAGTCAAAGTCTTTCACATCACTCTCTTGGTATACAATTGACTCCCTGGGGATGACTATCTGGGTTAAGTCCATTCGTGTAATAAAAGTCCCGAACGGACCGGCGTTCGCATGCCTGTGAATAAGAATGGCGGTTGGCAGTTTCAGCTGTGTTCGGTAGATAAAGTGTCCTGTTTTAGTTCCATAGTTTGAGTGCCGAACACCGCTGTGCATTCGAGTGTTTAAAATGGCCGCCACCTCGTTGCCGACATGCGAACGACGACTACCCTGCATACGGTTCTAATCAAGAGGTGTCTGCGGTTAACCACAATGTTCTAATTGAGGCCAATAGGTTAACCAGCAGCACACTTCTCCTCTGGGTGGCCGTCCGTTCGGTAGTTTTATTCGGTATAATCTGAACTAGACGAACAGGGGCGTACGGGCAGGTAATTCCACGAAAGTATAACAATTAGGCGAACTAGCAGATAGAACTTAGACAGATGGATCTGTCACACGACTCTCTCCTTGTGGGACACTCCGGCAGACCCGGCTTGACCCAACTTAGGGATGACCAGACTAGGAGGTGGTAGGGATGTCAGTTTGCTGGGACAATCCATCAGCATTCCCGTTCTGCTTACTGGGTCGGTAGCTGATGGTGAAATTATAAGGTTGAAAGGCTAATCTCCACCGTAATAGTTGACCAAGGGGATTGTGGTCCGTTATAAGGGAGAATTCCTGCCAGACCAGGGCTAAACACTCCTTCTCCACTGCCATATAACTCACTTCCTGAGGTAGTAACTTTCTGCTAAGATATGAGACAGGGTGTTCTCCTCCGTCTTCCCCGACTTGGCTCAGCACAGCCCCCAGTCCATACATGGAAGCATCTGTGTGGACGAGAAAGTGTTTGTTAGGGACTGGGGCAGCTAGGACAGGGGCATTCACAAGAGCCTGCTTCAGGGCCTGAAATGCGGCTTCACAAGCTGGAGACCACAGGACCTGCTTAGGTAAATTCTTCTTTGTGTCAATCAATTTTTATTGAGATTTTCCAGGTTTTCAATAGTTATACATAAAATATGCTGCAAACTTAACTGGGTGGTTAATAAACGCAAGTATGTTTAAACAGGTTATACAATTGCCTCAGTATTGGGGAATATACCCTGGGGAAACAAGTCAGACTAGGTTTTCCTACCCCCCAGAGCATGCTACCAAAAGTTGGTATCAACACGGCCTTTATTACGTTCTCGTATGGCTGGTGCCTTGTAGTCTACACCCTCCCTTATATCGGTATGGCCCCTGTCACACCCTTGCTAGGGTCTCTCCTCGCACATCTGGCACCTGGGCCATGCTTGCCAGTATTCAGGCCAGTTTCTGTTAGGGTGTTCTGGGCTTCACTACGTTAAACTCTGGCCTCTGGTCCTTGAATAGTTTGTAGAGCTCATTGGCGTTCGGTGTAGGTTGTCCCCTGTGGGTTGAGTATAAGTAGGGCTCTGTACTAAGTAGGCTCACTGCGGTCTCGGGTCTGTGTTAGTCATGGGGCCTAATTCTTGGTGACTCCTGGCTCCTGAGTGCATGTGTTTCCGTTTATAGTGTTCCTCAGTGTTGGCCTATCCGTTAGATGTGTGCTGTCTGTATCCTGTTCAGTCAGTTCCAGGCTCTCGACGGTTTCAGACAACTGTAAAGTGTCATGCGGGGATGTAACCAGCCTTACTCTCCGTCCTGTAGTATGGGGGGAGGCGGGGATGGTGGGGAAAAGAGAGGACAAAGGGGGGGGTTTAGGATAAGAACAGATGAGGGTGGGAATACATTGCCCGGGTGGGGTCGCACCTAACTTTTCAATGCGTCCATTACCTATCAATTGGGGGTATGTTTCCGCATGACTACGTGACCCAAATCTACTTCCTAGGGTCACGTACTGGTTCAAGTTATGTTTAAGCTATCCCCCTCGAGATGTATAGCATCCAGGGGTACCATTTTAGTGCGCATTTGTCCGAGTGTCCCTGCAGGGAGGCCGTCAGTATCTCCATGTCATATATATTCTCAACTTTGTCTATCTATTGGTAGGGTGGTGATGGGTGTTTCCAATGCAGGGGTATCAACGTCTTTGCAGCGTTCAACATGTGGATGGTAAGGGAGTGTTTGTATTTCTGCGTGGGGGTGGGTATGTGGTGTAAGAGCATCGTCATGGGTTGTAGGGGGAGGTTATCTCCAACTTTGATCTTTGTGTTGATCAGCTGCCAGTATGTTGTTATGCGTGGACATGACCACCAGATGTGCAGGCTTGTTCCCAGGGCCGTGCCGCATCTCCAACATTCGCCCATGTTGGCTTCATGTATGTGTCTGAGGGTGTCAGGCATTCTATACCAGTGTGTCAACAACTTGTAACTGGTCTCTTGAAACTTTGAACTAATGGAGCATTTGTGGGTTAGGAGAACTATTTTGTCCCATTCCTGGTCCGACAGTTGTCTACCGGTCTCCCTTTCCCACTTGCTCATGTAACTCAGGGGGCTGGTGACCTTGGTCCTCTGTAGAATCCCATATAGGAGTTCAATGTGTCTACTACTTGTACATAGCCGTTCAAAATCCGAGAGTTGCCTATGGAGATGGTCTTTACCAGCAAGTTTGGAAATGTGGTCCCCCATCAGTTCGGACAGTGGCCGGAGAGTCCCCCCCGAACACCAATGGCATACATACAACCAATCCGTCTGTTGGAAGTTTTTAAATACTGCAGGGGGGAGGCATCCAGACAAGTCCGGGTTGTGCGTGATGGGGTTAAGTGGGCTCGGTGAGGTTGTTAGCTGTTGAGCGTATCGGAAGTTGCACCAGACCTTGAGTGTCACGTCTGTCATGGGGTTGTCCGTGTGTAGCTCCGCTAATGTGGCCCAAGCCAAAGCCTCGAGGGAATCTTGCCTTGTGTTTGCTGTAGTTCCATGGTCACCCAGTGTTTTGGGCTTGGGCGTGCGTGCTAGTCCATGATTCTGTGCAGGTGTGTAGCTCGGTAGTAAGTGGATACTGATGGCAGCCCCAGCCCCCCGGCTAGCTTAGGTCGCTCTAGGATCAATCTACGGATGCGTGACGGTCTGTAGCCGCCAAACAAGTATATCCACCAAGCGGCTTTCGGCTCCAGCAGTCTCTACTTTACTATGGGCTACCCGCCCGTATTTATGCAGGTCTCCCACTCGGTGGACCTAATGGGAGACTGTAATGACAGATAGACATATGGTTATTTCAGACATACAGGCACAAACTTTTCTCACAATGCATCATGGTTTCCTCCCCTCTGCCCTGGAGATAATTGAGAAGTAATTCAATTATCTCCAGGACAAAGACAAATCGCCATTTTAAGTAATACACCAGAAAACACATAAAAATAAATAATAACAGAACTTCCGAACATTTTACATTCGTATAACGTATCCCCAGATAGCCTGGATCTGAGGGCATATTATTAGTGAATAGCGCTCAGATCCCATACGCATAGTTCAATCGCATGGAGTCAAAGTCCTTACAGTCTTTCGGTATGCGATTGACTCCATGGGAAGGCTATCTGGATTAAGTTTCTTCATGTAATCCCAAACTCCCGAACGGCCGGTGTTCGCATGCTTTCGTTGACTGAGAAGGGGGACCTGTTGTTTCAGCAGTGTTAGGCAAAAAAAATTGTCCGTTTTTAGTTCCATGGAATCAATACCGAACACCGCTGGTCTTTCGTGTGATTTAAAATGGCCGCTGCCTCGTGGTCGACATGCGAACGACGACCACCCTGTATTCGCTTATAATTAGGAAGTGTCTGCGGTTAACCACGACGTTCTAATTGGGATCAAGAGGTTAACCAGCAGCACACTTCTATTCTGGGTGGCCGTCCGTTCGGTAAAAAGTCAATCATACGCACGGGGCTATAGGAACAGGTAATTTCCACGAAAGGAAGGCAAACTAGACGAATCCACAATTAATAGTCATACAGATGGGTCTGTCACACCATTGTATTGATGCTGCACATGTTTTTTGTTTTAATCTACGTAAAGCATGACAGATCCCTGTGGCAGTAAATTAGGAAAGAATTCCTTTAGACAACTGGACATTGATTGTTGGGAAAAGACTTTTCATCTGATCTGCAAACTGTGATAGAAGATTCTACAGAGTTCATTCGATACAGAAGATTAACAGACTTAAAAAGAAATAAAAGATTGACACTAACATGGATATCTATTCCTAAATATTAATGAAGAAGAAAACAGACAATAAAAAGTTATTTAACAGTTATGAGTGTATTAATACCAAAAGAAAGTACTTATAAATGTGTATGAAAGGATAGTATTATGAAGAGAACTATTACATTATTACCTATACATAGAATGAGAAGTATCAGAAGTAGATAAAATATGAAGTTGATAAAATAAGGATCATGGGTACTTAATACTACAAAGATTGAGTGCAATAGTATTTCATAGATTCACTAGAAGAAATATTTTGTTTATAATAGAAGTGGAGTAAAACAAACTATGGTAACATAAGGAAGAAAACTAAGGAAGGATAATTTGTATTGATTAATATAAAGTAATGGTATAGATTAAGAATGCCTAGGATATAAGAGTTCAGAGATCCAAGAGGGATTGAATTGAAGTTTAGTCAAGAGTATAGTACATGATTATATTTGACCTAAGTCTATAAAGGTATTGTTACAAAGACTCTATATACCGTTACAGCATGACCTTCTTTTGATTAAAACCCCTATTTTGTCAGCATTCAGACCATACGAACGCATTGCACAAACTATTATAAAGGTCTATTCATCTGTACGAATGATGGACCACCCAGTCCTTGGCGTATGCCGCCACTTAACCTCGTCACCTCTAAAAGTACCGAATGACCGACCACCTTACGGGTGGAGTGTGCCGCTCATTAACCGCACAAGGCGCTGAGGTCTGCAGTTATCCACCAACTAATGGACGGTCCCAGGAGACCCATGTTTGTATGGAATTCCCCGAAGGGAAACTGGCGAAAGCATCACGAACAAGGACCACCTGCATTCCGACGTGTGTCATCAATTAGAAGGCGGCTCTTGCGGTTAACCGCAGGTTAAGTACCCCCTTCCAGGCAGTTGCCCTTCATCTCCCGAATGGCCAGGACAACCAGACTGAGAGCAGGGATTCGTGCACCTCTGTAGCCGACCTCCGCTCCATGAGTATTAGGTCGAGGTCCCGCTGTCCATTGACCGACCTCAAAACATGGCCGCCATCAGGGGTGATACACCAAAGTGCTGAATGAGACTTTCCATGGCAGAAACCTCCTGTTCTGTTCGTGGGATCTGGGCGCAATTCGTATACTTGATGCGCCCAGATATGAGCTGCCGAATGAATAGTGGAATGAACCATATTCCCCCTGAAATGTCAAAGTTATGTATTTTATGCTGTTTTCTAGGACACAATAAAGCATGGTCTTTTGGGCGCTTGGAGATAATTAGATTGTATAAACCGTTGGCCGCATTATCTCCAAGCTGGGCAGGTACTAGTTTAAATGATACATTGCATTATGATTGGTTGAATCCTTGTACTGTACCTGTATCCCATCAGGTCCATGGGGGGCTGTCCCTGGAGCTGGGGACTTGCATAAATTGCCATGCTTGTGTGCCAGTAAATCCAGTTCGTTTGACCCTCAACTCGCAGCCTCGACTTGTGTTGTAGGGATCTGGGAATCCTAGCGTTACTACAGCTAGTGGGATATTCTGCACTTACAGGTTTCTACCGATTGAAGCACCGTTTGACTCTCTGACTTCAGGAACCAGGACATCCAAGTGATCCAACCTCCTGCTAGCCCGGAGGCAATCGTAACAGGTATGGACTAAGGAGAATAGGTTTCTGGATATGACGGCATCCAATGAATACGTTGTTATAAGTTGTTTTATCATTTCCCTGAGTTTGTTAGACACAGACTAGGAATAAGAGTTTCTGGGCAGTATGACCCCAAGTTTATTTTATTTTATTTTAGTCAGTTGAAGAGTACTAAGGAATACAGATTGGTCAGAACAAATGTTAAGGTAACATTAAGACAATCCTACTTTTATGTTGATATGTCTTACATTAATAAGTAATCACAATGCTAATGAAGAGAGTGATGCTAATGAATTTAAATTATTCTTTCCAAGTTCTTTTAAAGTAAACCTTTCTCCGATTGAATGAAAAGTTTGCTACTACAACGTGGAATTTTAGTCAAAATTATAATTATGTAAACAAAAACAAATCTATGATAAAAAGATTTCTGGGTGGAGAATTTCAAGGACAATAAGTATTGTTAACAACATGAACATTATTTGAAGAATTATTCTAGAACTTCATGGTTGATAACACATCCTTTGAATGAGTCTTATAAGTAGTGTTGATATATTTTAGGTAGTGAGAGCCTACTGAATATACAAATTAAATACTATGATTGTAGAGTACTGATACAATCATCACTAGATGGTATTAATGGTATAGGAATGCAATTCATGAATACAAATGACCTAAAGATTTTAAGGTTGCTATAAACCATATGATTCATGGAAATATAATTGGACGTATATTATAGTGATACATGTATTAGTACTTAAGTAATATCAGGTATTGAGAATGAAAATACTTTGTTATATGTGTCTGTATTAGGAATATGATAGTGATACACAGTTATTATCTAGAAAGTTATCATCTTCATTTTATCTACAAAGATAAAGAACAATGAGTGAGTGGAGCCAAATTAGATACACAGTAGAAATGGGGGGGTAACCCCTAGTAGAAAACGAAGAGTACAAAGAGAGGAATGTATCTAATACATGATGCGAGATATATGCATCAAGAAAAGGGGTTGCAAAATAGCCAACAAAAGGCCTGCTGTCTAGGCCAGACAGAACCACTAAAATGAACAAAAAATAATAAAGATTTATTGAACACTACAAAAATATGTCCCAAATGTGTGCTACCAAATAAACACCAAAAAATAAAATAAAAATATATATATAAAAATAAGTCGTTAAATATAATAAAAACAAAATATAATTGCAGATCAAAATATGAGAAACTATTTGTGACAGAACCATCTGTCTGCTGGATTTTTGCCCGTTCGTCTGTTTGTCCCCGTTCGTATGAATGGCTGGTTTCTATAGCCCAGCCATTCGAATGACTCTTTTTCCCGAACAAATCTGCCGAACGAACGGCCACCCAAGTGAGGAGTGTGCTGCAGGTTAACGAAGTGATCACCATTATAACGTTGTGGTTAACCGCAGACACTTCTCAATTAAACCGAACTCAGGGTGGTCGTCGTTCGTATGTCGACCACGAGGCAGCGGCCATTTTAAATCATGCGAACGCTCAGCGGTGTTTGGCTCTATTTCTATGGAACGGAAAACGGACACTTTTTCTGTCGAACACCGCTGAAACAAGGGAACGCCTGGCTGCCTCCACGAAAGCATGCGAACATCGGCCGTTCGGGAGATTGAGAACACACAAAAGACTTAACCCAGATAGCCCACCCATGGAGTCATTCGTGTACCGAAGGACTGTAAGAACTTTGACTCCATGGCGATTGAACTATGTGTGTGGGATCTGAGCGCTATTCGCCAATAATATGCACTCAGATCCAGGCTATCTGGGGACATGTAATACGAATGGGAAATGTTCAGTCTTCATGTAGTTATGCATTTTTGTGTCTTTTATTATTTCATGTTTAAGATGGCGACTGTCCTTGTCCTGGAGTTAATTGAGTTACTTGGTAATTAACTCCAGGACAGAGGGGAGGGAATCAGAATGTACTGTGGGTAAAATATGTGACTGTGTGTCAGAAATGTCCTGCTATCTGTCTGTACTTTAAGTCTTCCATTTGGTCCCCTAGGGGAGTGTCCACCAGGTGGGAGACCTGCATAAATACGGGCAGGTAGCCCACAGTAAACCCAGATCTTATTTGACCCTCAATGCGGAGCTTCTGTCTCGTTATTGGGGGGATTTCTTCTTCACGTTTAGAGACTGCTGGATGGAACGAAAGCCGCTTTGGGGATATTATTGTTCGACGGTTCCTAGCAGTTCGTATATTGCCGTTCGGGAGTTTGGAGCCGTTCGTGGATTTCGATCGGGAGATTGCCGCTTCCCCTGCATTTGGTTCGTGGGTTACAGAGTAAGCGAACAGAGACTGTACTGCAGCCGGGGAAGGTTTACTAAACGGCGGTTTGGCTTAAAGACACGGGAGGTGTCTTAACAATTGGTGGCAAGCGACGGGATGAATCCTACAGCACTGGAGGTCAGCTACAAGAGATGCAGTACGAGGAATTAAGGCGTGCTACACTTAAGGACATATTGGAACGCCGAGGAAGGTCAGCAAGCAATTTAAAGAAACGGGAGATTATTGCTTTGCTAATGGAGATGGATGCAGCAACGGGAATGGAAAGAGTCAACGTGCCCAGTACCTTGGATTTAACACCCGAGGAAATACAATTCAACCGGGCAGTACAAATAAGGCTGGCACATTTTGGCCCCAACCCCTCAGCTGACATCGTGGTTCGTGTGCAGGCAGCAGTTGCAACACAACAGGCAGCCCGGGAAAGAGGAGCTGCAGCAGCAGAGGTACCGTATGACAATAATGTGGTTGCTAGAAAAAAGGTACCTTTTGCTGCGTTTAAAAATTTTGTGGAAACAGAGGGAGAGATTGATGGATTTTTGGCAGACTTTGAGAGGCAGTGTGCGCTACATCAGGTACCTGCAGATGAATGGGTCACCATCCTCTCTGGGAAATTATCTGGCCGGGCTAGTGAAGCTTTTCGGGCCATCCCAGAGGAGGAGATCACCAGCTATCGGGCTGTGAAAGAGGCGCTCCTAGCCAGGTATGCAGTGACCCCAGAGGCGTACAGGCGGAGGTTTAGAGAAACCAACAAGCTGGTTGGGGACTCTTATGTGGAATGGGCCTGCAGAGTCCATCGTACCGCAGCCCACTGGATGGCTGGATGCCAAGCGGTAACTGGGGAGGAGGTGTTACAAGTGTTCCTGCTGGAGCACTGCTTTGATAGACTACCTGCTGGGGTCCGGGAATGGGTCAGAGACAGAAAACCCTCTACCCTACCCGAGGCTGCCCGTCTGGCAGACGAATACACGGATGCCCGCAAGTTGGATGGTACAGCTGCTAAAGCCCCTGCCAGACTGGAGTATCGACCAGCAGTAACACCCGCTCCTGCAGTCTACCAACCCCCAGTACACCGTACCCCAGCCGCACCACCAGCTAACAATTATATGCAACCAGCCCGATTTAATGCCCGGGAGTACTCCCAACCCATCCGGTGCTATGGGTGCAAGCAGTTGGGGCACAAGCGTCCTGAGTGCCCCCTGAACAGTGCCAACCAGGCTCAGTCCTGGAGGAGACCAGTTAACGGAAACCAGCGCCCACCTCAGCCTGCTGCTCACTGCCTAGAGCAGGAGGAATTTTGGGGCATTCTGCACGAGGCAGACCCAGTGCAAGCGGCTCACCAGGATAATCGCCAGCAACATCGGCAAACTGTGAAGCTAAATGGCAGAGTGGTGAATGGGCTGAGAGACACAGGAGCCACGATGACACTGCTCCAAAAGAACTTGGTCTCAGAGCATCAACACACTGGAGACACTGTGGCAGTAAGGGTAGCAGGGGGTGCCGTGTTTCGCTTACCTGTTGCCCGAGTACATTTGGATTGGGGAGTGGGCGCTAGGCATGTGGATGTGGGGGTGATGAAGGACTTGCCCGCAGATGTTCTTTTGGGAAACGATTTGGCCCCTTTGGTTTCAGCCTATGCTCCGATGGGCCCTGCAGACGTGAACCCAGTGACCACCCGTGCCCAGACCCGTGCTGCCGGAACCAGCCCGCTTGCTGACGAGACCCAGGTAAGATCTCCTTCCCCGACTGATACCCCAGATCAGGTCCCCTTAAGCTGGGATTCCCCAGAGGAGTTTGGGAGGGAAACCCGGGCGGATCCGACCCTCCAAAGATACAAGGACAGGGCAGAGGCTGGGGAGGAAGGAATAGATGGGGAACGGTATGAGTGGGTGGGGGACAGGTTATATGGGATCCCTAAACCTTCCCAGAAGAGTGTTGCCTCTCCGCCGAATCGCCAGTTAGTGGTACCTGCAAAGTACCGGCAGGAGATTCTGCGGATAGGGCATGATGTTCCTTTAGCTGGACATCTAGGGTCCCGCCGCACAGCCTATAGGATTTCACAGAACTTCTTTTGGCCAAACTTTAACCAGGCTGTGCGGATGTACTGCAGCACGTGTGACACATGTCAACGGGTAGGAAAGCGGGGGGACCACCCTAAGGCTAGGCTATTATCGATGCCTATTATAGGGGAGCCCTTTGCCCGCATAGCCGTTGACATTGTGGGTCCACTGGCCAGGGCTAGTCCATCCGGTAAGAAGTATGTTCTTACCGTGGTGGACTATGCCACCCGCTATCCAGAGGCAGTAGCGCTGTCTAACATAGAGGCAGAGACGGTTGCTGATGCCCTGGTTAGAATTTTTACTAGGGTCGGGTTCCCTAAGGAGATCCTCTCCGACCAGGGAACCCAATTCACCGCTGTGCTCACCCAGCAACTGTGGAAGGTGTGCGGCATTAAGCCGTTACTTAGCTCACCCTACCACCCACAGACTAACGGTCTCTGCGAGCGCTTTAACGGTACCCTCAAACAGATGCTGAGGACCTTTACAGACACTTGCAGAGACTGGGAGAGATTCCTGCCTCATCTATTATTTTCTTATAGAGAGGTGCCCCAGGAATCTACTGGGTTCTCCCCCTTTGAGTTGCTGTATGGGAGACGGGTCCGCGGACCCCTAGATCTCATCCGGGGCCACTGGGAGGGGGAGACGGAGCAGGAGGGGACCCCCATAGTGCCATATGTTCTGGAACTCCGGGACCGCATGGAGAAACTGTCCCTGATGGTAAGGGAGAATCTCCAGGCGGCCCAGGGGAGACAGAAGAGATGGTACGATCAGGGTGCCCGACAGCGGGTCTTCCAGGTTGGGCAAAAGGTGTTGGTGCTTAAACCTGTGAAGGCCAACAAGATGCAGGCATCTTGGCAGGGCCCGTACAAGGTAGTGGCGCAGATCTGCGACACTACTTACTTGATAGCCAGCTGTGCAGATGAGAGGATCCAGCGGTCCTTTCATGTGAACATGCTGAAAGAGTACCAGGAGAGACCTGAGAATATTGCAGCAGTATGTGCCCCAGCTGCAGATGATTCTGAGAATTTACCCCTTCCCGATCTATTAGAAAGGAACTCCCAGACTGACCTTACTACCTTGGTACAGCTAGGGGACCGGTTGAACCCCACAGAAAGGGTACAGGCGCAGCAGTTGTTATGGGAGAAGCAGGCGACGTTCTCCCAGGAACCAGGTTATACCACCCTAGCTGTGCATAAGGTAGAAACCCCTGGACAGACCCCGTTACGACAGCCCCCCTATCGTATCCCTGAAGCAGTCCGTGAAGGAATGTGGAAGGAGATACAGGAGATGACCCAGCTTGGGGTCATCGAGCACTCCGACAGCCCTTGGGCCTCGCCTGTAGTCCTGGTACCCAAGAAAGATGGGACCACTCGGTTCTGTGTGGACTACAGGCGGCTCAACGAGCGGACCACCACTGACGCCTACCCAATGCCCCGGGTAGACGAATTACTGGATCGTATTGCCAGGGGGCGGTATCTGACCACCATAGACCTGTGTAAGGGCTACTGGCAGATCCCCCTGGCCCAGGATGCTATCCCCAAGTCGGCATTTGTCACCCCAGTTGGCCTGTACCAATTTAAGGTCATGCCTTTTGGGATGAAAAATGCACCGGCTACCTTCCAACGGATGGTGGATAGACTCCTGGATGGCTTCCAAGAATTTGCCTGTGCATACTTGGACGACATTGCGATCTACAGTGGGTCCTGGGAGAAACACCTGGTACATGTAGGGGTAGTGCTGGATAAGATTAGGGCCGCTGGCCTGACGTAGAAGCCAGAAAAGTGTCATCTAGGTATGGCTGAAGTGCAGTACCTGGGTCACAGAGTGGGGTGTGGGAGCCAGAGACCAGAGCCAGCCAAGGTAGAGGCAGTGGCTAACTGGCCCACACCTACCACTAAGACCCAGGTATTGGCCTTCTTGGGGCGGCAGGGTACTACAGACGTTTTGTCCCTGACTACAGCGCCATTGCTAAGCCCCTGACAGACCTGACCAAGAAAAACTTGCCTAAGCAGGTCCTGTGGTCTCCGGCTTGTGAAGCTGCGTTCCAGGCACTGAAGCAGGCTCTTGTGAATGCCCCTGTCTTGGCTGCCCCAGTCCCTAACAAACGCTTTCTCGTCCATACAGATGCTTCCATGTATGGACTGGGGGCTGTGCTGAGCCAAGTTGGGGAAGATGGAGGAGAGCACAATGTCGCATATCTCAGCAGAAAGTTGTTACCCAGAGAAGTGAGTTATGCGGCAGTGGAGAAGGAGTGTTTGGCTTTGGTCTGGGCATTGAAAAAGTTAAGTCCCTATTTGTATGGGCAAGAGTTTTCCCTTGTGACTGATCACAACCCACTCGTTTGGCTTAACCGGGTCTCAGGAGACAATGGGAGACTGCTGAGATGGAGCTTGGCACTACAGCCCTACAATTTTACCATCAGCTACAGACCGGTAAGCTAAACGGAAACGCAGATGGGTTGTCCCGACAAACAGACGTTTCCATCACCTCGTAGTCCGGTCATCCCCAAGTTGACCCGCCACAGGGTCAAGCCGGGTCTGCCGGAGTGTCCCACAAGGAGGGAGCCGTGTGACAGAACCATCTGTCTGCTGGATTTTTGCCCGTTCGTCTGTTTGTCCCCGTTCGTATGAATGGCTGGTTTCTCTAGCCCAGCCATTCGAATGACTCTTTTTCCCGAACAAAACCGCCGAACGAACGGCCACCCAAGTGAGGAGTGTGCTGCAGGTTAACGAAGTGATCACCATTATAGCGTTGTGGTTAACCGCAGACACTTCTCAATTAAACCGAACTCAGGGTGGTCGTCGTTCGTATGTCGACCACGAGGCAGCGGCCATTTTAAATCATGCGAACGCTCAGCGGTGTTTGGCTCTATTTCTATGGAACGGAAAACGGACACTTTTTCTGTCGAACACCGCTGAAACAAGGGAACGCCTGGCTGCCTCCACGAAAGCATGCGAACATCGGCCGTTCGGGAGAGTGAGAACACACAAAAGACTTAACCCAGATAGCCCACCCATGGAGTCATTCGTGTACCGAAGGACTGTAAGAACTTTGACTCCATGGCGATTGAACTATGTGTGTGGGATCTGAGCGCTATTCCCCAATAATATGCACTCAGATCCAGGCTATCTGGGGACATGTAATACGAATGGGAAATGTTCAGTCTTCATGTAGTTATGCATTTTTGTGTCTTTTATTATTTCATGTTTAAGATGGCGACTGTCCTTGTCCTGGAGTTAATTGAGTTACTTGGTAATTAACTCCAGGACAGAGGGGAGGGAATCAGAATGTACTATGGGTAAAATATGTGACTGTGTGTCAGAAATGTCCTGCTATCTGTCTGTACTTTAAGTCTTCCATTTGGTCCCCTAGGGGAGTGTCCACCAGGTGGGAGACCTGCATAAATATGGGCAGGTAGCCCACAGTAAACCCAGATCTTATTTGACCCTCAATGCGGAGCTTCTGTCTCGTTATTGGGGGGATTTCTTCTTCACGTTTAGAGACTGCTGGATGGAACGAAAGCCGCTTTGGGGATATTATTGTTTGACGGTTCCTAGCAGTTCGTATATTGCCGTTCGGGAGTTTGGAGCCGTTCGTGGATTTCGATCGGGAGATTGCCGCTTCCCCTGCATTTGGTTCGTGGTTTACAGAGTAAGCGAACAGAGACTGTACTGCAGCCGGGGAAGGTTTACTAAACGGCGGTTTGGCTTAAAGACACGGGAGGTGTCTTAACAGGCACCTTGACTGATAGATACATACACACACACACTGACAGACCCACACACTCACTGACTGACAGACAGACCCACACACTCACTGACTGACAGACAGACCCACACACTCACTGACTGACAGACAGACCCACACACTCACTGACTGACTGACGAACCCACACACACACTGACAGACCCACACACTCACTGACTGACAGACAGATCCACACACTCACTGACTGACAGACAGACCCACACACTCACTGACTGACAGACAGATCCACACACTCACTGACTGACAGACAGACCCACACACTCACTGACTGACAGACAGACCCACACACTCACTGACTGACTGACAGACCCACACACTCACTGACTGACAGACCCACACACTCACTGACTGACAGACCCACACACTCACTGACTGAGACCCACACACTCACTGACTGACAGACCCACACACTCACTGACTGACAGACCCACACACTCACTGACTGACAGACCCACACACTCACTGACTGACAGACAGGGACACACACACGCGCAAAGATTTCTAGATACACACAGTCAAACACACAAAGACATACACACAATATATACACACAATGTCACAGATACCCACATTAAAGTTACACAGTATGTTCCTGACATAGAGGAACTAAGCAAGGGCATGGATCTCACTAAGTTTGTTCTGTAAAAAATTTAAACATTTTGTTGTTGTATGTTCTTTGTTATTAAGTTTTTTTAAATAGTCTCAACAAGTTTAAATGTAATTAGAAATTACATTAAAAAGAAAAAGATAAATGAATACTTTTAGTTGTTTTTAAAACTGACCTTTATTTGATGTTATCAATAATAAAACATTTAACATTCTTAACCATGCATTCCTCTGACTATATTGCCGGCACACCAAGGGACGTCAAAATTTTACTTCGGCACACTACTACCAAAAGGTTGCCTACCCCTGTACTAGATGCTCCATTCACAGAAGAAGTAGCAGCAGAGGTCATCAAATCCCTTCCCAAGCACAAAACCCCAGGACCAGATGGGCTCTCAAATTATTACT
>OW240917.1:5366107-5399010 GCA_933207985.1 Pelobates cultripes
ATTAGTGGCACTTGTCAGCGTATCCACTGTTAGCGTAACACACCCGCTTTAAGGACACTGACTGCTATTCAATCTATAACAGTGAAAAAAGTGTTTTGTTTTTTTAAATCCAAGCTTGGTGTCACCAGATCTAATTGTTGGCACTGGTCAGCGTATCCACTGTTAGCGTAACACACCCGCTTTAAGGACACTGACTGCTATTCAATCTATAACAGTGAAAAAAAGAGTTTTGTTTTTTTAAATCCAAGCTATTGTGACACCAGATCTAATTAGTGGCACTGGTCAGCGTATCCACTGTTAGCGTAACACACCCGCTTTAAGGACACTGACTGCTATTCAATCTATAACAGTGAAAAAGTTTTTTGTTTTTTTAAATCCAAGCTATTGTGACACCAGATCTAATTAGTGGCACTTGTCAGCGTATCCACTGTTAGCGTAACACACCCGCTTTAAGGACACTGACTGCTATTCAATCTATAACAGTAAAAAAAGTTTTTTGTTTTTAAATCCAAGCTATTGTGACACCAGATGTAATTGGTGGCACTGACTGGGGAAATGGGCACTGTGAGCCTGTCACAGAAGCTGGCAGCAGTGCCAGACAACTAAGTGCATTTACATTACATAGAAAAAATAAATAAAAAAAAAGCATACCCTTATCCCTAACCTAGCTATGCTTTTCCCTATCTTATGAACAGCAGCTACACTTTCCCTCCTCTTACTAAGCATGCAGCTTGAGAATGAATCTAAAATGGATGCTGTCCAGTAGGTGGGAGGGTCTGCTAGGGAGGCTGTGCTGCTAATTGGCTGGAATGTGTCTGCTGACTGTGAGGTACAGGGTCAAAGTTTACTCAATGATGACGAATAGGGGGCGGGTCGAACCGCGCATAAGTTCGCCCGCCGTGGCGAACGCGAACATGCTATGTTAGCCGGGAACCGTTCGCCGGCGAACCGTTCGGTACATTACTATTCCTAAAACTACATCTCTACAACCCATCTTATTTTATATCATATGAGAATGCCCCAAACACAAATATAGTATGATCTAGGTATATATAATTTAATTTTACACTGTTTTAAACTTTTTTTTTTCATGCAGCAGGGGGATTACCTGTCATTATAGGCACACCCCCTGCTGGCAATGCCGTCATGTGATCACAAAGTCCTCACAAGGACCTCATGATCACATGACCCGGGTGGTCCAAAGAGGAAAGAGGGTTACTCCCTGGGCCCCCAGGTAAGTCCCCAACGTGGGATAGCCGGCGACAGGGTAAGTACATAGGATGGCGAATACATGCTAAGTCGCCCCCCCCACGGCGTTTAGAGTCAGGTCCCTAAGGACGGCATATCATGCCCGCCATCCTTAAGGGGTTAAACAGCAGATTTCATCCGTAGTAAAATCTGCCTACTTTCATCTGAAAAACATAGCCAGGATGCAACACATTTCACTGGATGATATGCCTGTTGATATGAATATCCATCTCACTATCTATCCTAGCTTTTCATATAAGGGTTAATTTAAACAAAGAAAAAATGTGGTATTGTACGGGAAAAGTACTGATTTTGAAATGTTCTTTTTAATTGTCCAAGATTTTGGTATTTGTAAACATCTGTTTTTTATCAAATATTCATGCGTTATATAACGTAGAATTATAACGAGAAACAGCTGCTCATAACTTGTGAAAAACAATTTATGTCATTGTCATCATTATCACGCCCATATGCTCATTTTTCCCCCTCCCATCCTGCTATAAAAATGGGGTATAAATATAACTTGCGTAATAAAGGAATTGAATTGGTTATTGAACACGTCTCTGCTATTCATTTCCAATTTCCAGAGCTCTGAATGAGTTGGCAAATATCCATCATCCACAAAGGGCCCGGGCTGATTTTATCCCCAACAATGCCAACATTAATCCATGCGTTTGTATCCTCTCGGATAGATTACTGCAATGTGCTTTACTTGGGTCTCCCAGGAAAATAACTCAATCACCTTCAGACTGTACAAAATGCAGCAGCCAGACTACTGACCAATCAAACTCAATCCTGCCACATAACATCTGTTTTCCAGTCCCTGCATTGCCTTTCAATTAAAATATGAATATTTTTAAAATTGGCCTGCTTACCTTCAAAGCCTTAAACAATCAAGGCCCACAGTACCTGAAAAGACCTCCTGACACCCTACATTCCATCACATCCACCTCGGTCAGTCAGCAAATCCCTCTTGTCAGTGCCAAGAATAAAGACAAACTTATGATCCAGGATATTCTGCCGAGCTGCCCCTACCGTCTAGAAAACATTACCGTGCTCAGAGAGGCACCATCCTTACAGACTTAAAAATGAAAAAGTCCCACCTCTTCCATCAGGCATTCAGTGCCATTATCTGACCATCAGAAACTCCTAACTTTTTTTTTTCTGAATTTTTATTCTCTTTACTTTGCTCTTCTTTTCTTTTTCCTTACAAAAAGCTACACACATTTACATTTCTAAAATAGAATACATAGTTACTATACAAACTAATGTATTGCTTACATAGAAATATTACAAATACAAACATATACAATAACATAAGACTTGGAGATAGTGGATCATTTGTAATTTCTCATATTAACTTCAGGTACGTTTTTCAAATATTGCTACTCATATATCCTCCTGGACTCTGTTCCAGTGTCTTCTCTTAGTTCCATAAGGACCTTATTCCAAAAGTTATATTGACTGTTATCTTTACTGGAATATTACAATACCCTTTTCCATTCTACATTGGAAAATAAAAAGAGTTTTAATCAAAGGTCAGTTAATTGAGTTCTCTGATTTGCAGTTTTTAGCTATATTTATTTTTACTGCTATCATTAAGTGTACAAATATTATTTCCTGTTGCCGATTCAACTCCTCTATGGACATGTGGACATATAGATTACATTTAGTTAACAATTTTTTATAATCCTTCTGTTGAACCATATCGTTTAGAAGTTTACTAGCTAGTTCCAAAATACCACTATATACATTTATTATTATTGAATATGCCCTTTCCCTCTCAAATATTAAAAAATGTTGTTTTGATGTATTCCAAATTTGTAAATGGGCTCCATTCAATGGGCTCCAAAAAACCCAAGTAAGATCTTTATCTACGTTAACTGCATTTTTTCCCTCTAGGAATCAGTCTTCCTTTAAACTGTCTTCTTTTTGTGTAATTATCTTGTGCATTAATATAGCTGCCTGAGCATAAGCTTTTATCCCTAAACCACCTTTCTCTCTTTTTTTAAAATTTTGTATAAAGTTTGAATCCCAACTCTTGGCTTCTTGCCCAGCCATATAACACAATTAAAAGCTACTTGTATTAGCTCAAGCCAGGGCGTTGGAACCATTAAGGGTGGCATTCTGAATATATATAAAAATTTCGGAAGAACACACGATTTTATTGAATTTTTTCTGCCCCACCATGATATTTCTATGCCTTTCCATTTATTTAAGCTCTTGTTCATCTGTCTAATTAATGGCAATAGAATCATCTCCATCCAATTTGTTGGGGATAAAGATATATTTATACCTAAATATGAAAAACTGTGTTCTGCCCATGTAAAAGCATACTGTCGATCTAGATGTATCATTTCCTTGGCCTTTAAAATTTTTGTCGATCTCTTTTTTTATTTGAGGTATATAGTGAACGGTACAAAAATAAGACATAAGGAGTTATATCTTCAATTGACAATACATGACTACAAATGTGATATACAGTAATATATACTCCTAAGAAATTTACCTCTTTTTATAATTACAATTACAAATATTAGAAAGCTACATTTCTCAGTATGTACCATTGGGTAATAAATATAAAAGAAACAAATTGAAACCAATGTGGCTTAGTAGAAAAGTAAAACAAGAGATTAAAAATAAGAAAAAGGCATTTAAAGCATTTAAATCGGACAAATCAGATGCATCTTATAAGAGATATAAGGATGTGTGCAAAAAGGCAATTAGATTTGCTAAACTTCAAAATGAAAAAAAAAGATAACTAAAGAGAGCAAAACCAACCCCAAAGCATTTTTTTAAGTATACAAATTCTAAAAAAAACAAAAATGAAAGTGTAAGTACAAAAAAAAACTGAAACAAGGGGTGTTAGTTAACGAAGACCAGGAAAAGGCAGGAATTTTAAATAACTATTTCTCCTCCGTATATATTAAGGAAGAACCCATAGCAATAGATGTGCAAATGATTGCTACTAAAAACTTGCAGAATAATTGCAATTGGTTAGACAAGGTGCTGCAGCAACTAAAGAAAGTTAATATAAACAAAGCTCCAGGGCCTGACGGTATCCATCCATGACTACTTAACCCCTTAAGGACACATGACATGTGTGACATGTCATGACTCCCTTTTATTACAGAAGTTTGGTCCTTAAGGGGTTAAGGAACTAAGTGTAGAAATAAGTGAACCTCTGTTTTTACTCTCACAAGATTTTTTTCTTTCAGGAAGTGTTCCGGAGGATTGGAGGAAGGCAGATGTGGTTCCTATATTCAAAAAGGGTTCAAAATCCTTGCCTGGAAATTATACACCTGTGAGCTTAACTTCTGTGGCTGGGAAAATATTTGAAAGGTTATTAAGGGATAATATTCAAGAATTCCTTAAGAAGAACATGGTTATCAGCAAAAATTAGCACAGTTTTATGAAGCACAGATCATGTCAAACTAACTTGATTGCATTCTTCGAAGAAGTAAGTAGAAGTATAGATCAGGGTGTTGCAGTGGATGTGATCTATTTGGATTTTGCCAAGGCATTTGATACAGTTCCACACAATAGATTAGTGTTCAAACTCAAGGAAATCAGTCTAGATGAAAATGCTTGTTCTTGGGTAGAACATTGGCTTAAAAACAGAGTACAAAGAGTTGTCATTAATGGTAAATTATCAAGCTGGACAGAGGTGGCAAGTGGTGTCCCTCAGGGGTCTGTTCTGGGACCCCTTCTATTTAACATGTTTATAAATGATCTTGAAGACAGCATTGAAAGTCATGTTTCAGTGTTTGCAGATGACACAAAACTCTGTAAAATAATACAATGTGAGCAAGATATTACTTTGCTGCAGAGAGATTTAGACTGGGGGACTAGGCACTCAAATGGCAGATGAAATTTAATTTTGAAAAATGCAAAGTTATGCACTTTGGCGTAAAGAATACACAAGCAACGTATACCCTTAATGGAAGCGAATTGAAGATTATGCTAGCGTCAGTGTACTTATAATCTTAATTTTAATAATGACAGGAGGCGAGTATTTTGCATTTCTCTCTTTACTAAACTCCACAGCAGTAAAGAAAGTGAAACATTTAACCAATGAAAAAATGCAATAGGGAGTAGGAAGTTCCCAACAATTAGGCTCCTCCCCCTCTTTCAGAAGCGACATCGTGATAGTAAAATAAAGTTCAATACATAACATCCGAGTAAACACAACAGGTAAACGTTCGTAGTGGGATGATGAAGACTGTAATCTGCACCAACGGGTGAACATCTGATCTTCATGTAGTAAGAAGAATTCCGGGTAGAATACCGAAGAAACTCCAGGGTGGCACCGAATTAAACTGAAATGAGAGTGTGAAATGGGTTAGAATGGGATCTTAGAACTGTTTGTTACAGTGACCTTGGGCCGTCAACAATATTTTTTAAGGCAAGAGTATAACCAATATATATAGTAACAAATAGTAGTACATACAGGAATATACCAATCCCCGTCTAAGTGTGTTAGCATATGAACAAATCCCGCTATGACAGATGTAGTGATAGAAATGAGAGATGAGATAGGTTATATCAGAATTCGAATGTTCCCATCTTCCCTAGGGTGGGAAGGGTGGGAAAATACTCGCCTCCTGTCATTATTAAAATTAAGATTATAAGTACACTGACGCTAGCATAATCTTCAATTTTATCACATGACAGGAGGCTTCCTATTTTGCATTTTTTAACGCTGTAATAGTGATAATGCCGCGTTGGAGTTCGGGCGGAAATAGAATGTGCGAAACGTGGATTCTCTAGACCAGTCAGAGGAACGTAATATATCTGCTAGTGAGGCACCCGCTGTGAAAGCTGAGGAAGCCGCCGCCGCACGTACCGAATGAGCGCTGAAAGAAGCGTCTATGCCTGCTAAAGAAAGGATCCACCGAACCCATCTGGCTAGGGTGGTAGTAGTGATGGGGACGTGCGGTCGAACGTATGACACGAGGAGTTGCCCTGAGGCTGGAGTCCGTATCGGAAGCGTAACCTCCACATATCGCCGTAGTGTGGTCACGACGCAGAGTTGTGGATCGGAATTGAAGAAAGGGTAAAAAACCGTCGCAGAGTCAGACTTCATGCGACGCGATATCTGGAATGTGACTCCCTCCGGGGAGACCGAGAATGCGTCTATGTCAAACGCTCGGACGTCCGATACCCTGCGGAATGAGACTAGACAGAGCAGAATTGTCAGTTTCGCAGAGAGTTGCCGGAGGGAGAGATTGTCGTTGGTCGGCCATTCTCTCAGGAAGCGGAGGACTACCTCGACATCCCAGAGTCGTGAATATTTTGGTTCCGGAGGTCGTTGTAATCGAATGCCTCTTAGAAGTCTGCATATCAGTGGGTCTTTTCCCACTGGGATTCCCAGTGTGGAAACATGGGCCGCTGAGATGGCTGAGCGGACTACGTTAATGGACCTGTATGATCGTCCTGAGGAGAATAGGTGTGTTAGAAAGTTTATGATGGTAGGAATAGAGGCCGTAAATGGATCGTCGTTCCGTTCCAAGCACCAATTGGACCAGCAATTCCACGCATGTAGGTAGGATCTTCTGGTTCCTGGAGCCCATGAGTCCCATAGGAGGTCCTTAGCAGCCTGCGATAGTTCGCCGACTTGCCAGGCACCCCGGAAAGAGTCCAAGCCACTAGGGTGAGTCGGTTGGCCAGGACGAGCGGATGAGGGCTCCCTTTCGGATCTGTGAGAGTATGTTCGTGAGAGGGTAGTAGGAGAGGGTCCTTGTAAGATAGGGCTAGGAGGTCCGGAAACCAAGGTTGTCCTGTCCATAGAGGTGTGACGAGTAGCAGGGATACCCCCTGCTGTCTCAGGTAGTGAATGGTCCGTGCTATCATGGCGAAGGGGGGAAAGGCATATGCTCCCGTGATCGGCCATGGTTGTAGGAAGGCATCCGTTGCTTTGCTTTCCGGGTCTGGGAGCCAACTGAAATATGCTTGCGTTTGTCTGTTGTTGCGAGACACAAACAGATCTAGGTGAAATGGACCCCGGTGTGCCGCTAGACCCTGGAAGATGTGTGGATCCAGTTTCCAGTCGCTGGCATCCCTCCAGTGGCGTGAAAACCAGTCCGCTGTGAGGTTCGTTTCCCCGGGAAGGTATTCTGCTTTGAGGGAGATATTGCGGGGTAGGCAGAAATCGAAGATCTCCTTCGTTATTTCCGAGAGGATCCGGGATCGGGCACCTCCCAGGCGGTTGATGTAGCGGACTGCTGAGATGTTGTCCATCCTTAGGAGGATGCAGCAGTCCATCTTTTCTTTTGCCAAGTTGCGGATGGCAAATGAACCTGCCAGGAGTTCTAGGCAGTTTATGTGTAAGTTGAGGTCCTGGGAGGTCCAGGTCCCACCTGTTGACGTGCCTGCACCTGTGGCGCCCCATCCCCAGAGGCTGGCGTCCGATTCCAGAACTAAGTCGGGCGTGCTCCCGAAGATGGCCCGACCGTTCCATGCTTCCATGCTGTCCAGCCACCATCTGAGTTCGTCCCTGACCTCCTCCGTGACCGGGATTGGTTGGTCGTAGGATGGGTTGTGTCTGAGGAAGGATGCTTTGAGGAGTTGCATTGCCCTGTAGTGAAGTGGGCCCGGAAAGATCGCCTGTATGGAAGCTGAGAGGAGTCCCACTATTCAAGCAAGGGAGCGGAGTGGAATGGTGTGGGCGCGAATGGTCTTGCGCAATTCTTTGCGAATATTCGAGATCTTTGATGCAGGTAGCCGTAGGGTGCTCGTGGTGGAGTCTATCTCGAAACCTAGAAATTGCACCGTTTGGGATGGTGACATGGTTGACTTTTGAAAGTTCACCATGAAGCCCAGGGATGATAGCAGGTCCGTGGTATAGTTTGTGTGTTGCGTCAGTCTGGACTTGTCGGAACAGAACAGAAGGAGGTCGTCCAGGTATATAATGCAACGAATTCCTTGTGCGCGAAGATGAGCAACTACTGGCTTCAGCAGTTTGGTGAAGCACCATGGAGCCGAGCTGAGGCCAAAGGGAAGGCATGTGAATTGCCAGGGGTGATTCTGCCAGTGGAATCGTAAGAATTTTCGGCAGGACAGGTGGACGGGTACTGAGAAGTATGCATCCTTTAGGTCCAATCTCGTGAACCAATCTTTGTCCTGTAGTAGGTCTCTCAGGAGGTGTATGCCTTCCATCTTGAAGTGTCTGTACGTGACGTATTCGTTGAGTCTTTTTAAATTTATGACGGGTCGAAAATCCCCTGATTTTTTCTTTACCAGGAATATGTTGCTGAAAAAACCGTGAGGTCCGGAGGCTGGTTCTATTGCGCCTTTCGATCGAAGTTCCATCAACTCGTTGTGTAGAAGTTCGGCATCTTCTGTCGAGCATTTGATCGGGTGCGGTATGACTGTTTGCTGTGGGTGTGACGTGAAGTCGATGATGTACCATTGAACAGTTTGTAAGATCCATGCGTCTGTGGAGATGGTCTGCCATTCCTGAAAGAACAAAGATATGCGACCTGCTGGGCGGAGAGTAAGGTAATGCGTTAGGTGATTGCTTACCTGTGAAGAAACGTGCTCTGCCTCGGGTACGTGGTCCACGGCCTCTATCCGCTCCTCGGGTATATGAGGAGTGTTGTCTGTATCCCACTTCTGGGTAGAAAGAGTGAGGTCTTGAGGTACGGGGGCCTGAAGGCCAGAATCGGCTGGCAGCACGGCCCCTTTGGCGGCCACCCCGTCCAAAAACACCCCTGGTGGGGTTATGTCTAAAAACTCTCCTCATGGAGGACTGAGCTTTGTTCAGGGAAGTAAAGATATTTACATGCTTGTTCAAGTCCTTGAGGAAAGGATCGCCAAATAGTTTGCCCTGTGCCAGAGGGCCTAATTCCTTGGTGCCCAATTCCACCAACTTTCCGTCGATACGGAGTAGTGCTGCCTTGCGCCGCTCGGAGGAGAGGGCTGTATTCGTGTTACCCACAAAGCAAAAACATCTTTGTGCCCACTCCCGAACATCATGAGCCCATTCGCGAACCATGGTCGCGTCAAATTGGTCTGCCTTTGTGAGGGCATCGTCTGCCAGGTACATGATCCTGGAAAGTGGTCCTATTGAGTCTAGCAGTTTGTCCTGGACTGCTCTGAAACCCTTCTCCACGCCTTTGCGTGGGTCCCGGCCACCTCGGGACATGAAGGTGGTCATCACCTGGTCAAATTCTGGTGTCTCTGCCACGTGATCGGGTAGAGAAGGTCTTGGACATTCGGACCGTAGTCGGTTGCGGACTGTCTTGTCCATGGACTTTCTCAGCCAAAGATGCATGAATTTTGCAAGATGATCTGGGGGTGTCCAGTCCCCTGAACGAGGGTGTCTTAGGTTCCTCGGATCAAATAACTTCTGACCTGATGGGTCAAAGATGGCGTCCTCGTCTTCCTGCAGATTATCTATGGTGTCCTGTAGTTGGGAGTCTCCCATTAGCGTATGCGTGACGAGTCCAGGATGAGACTCGGACTCGGAGCCCCATGGGTCCTCGTAGGAGTCTGACCCCTCCGCCTGCCATTCATCTAGAATCGCCAAGGACTTTTTGTGTGCATCCTCCTCATCCGAGGAGTAATCAGGTGGCGGGGGCGGGGTAGTGTCCTGTGAGGGCTTAAGCCTTTTTGCGGGGGTTTTACCCTTGGTCGGGTTCTGTTGGCTCTTTTCCCCTTTCCAATGGCGTTTGCCGGTGGGGAGTTCGTGGCTCGTATGCGGTTCCGAATCGTGTCGGGATCGGTGGGTTTTTGATGGTTTCCTCTTATCGGCATTAGAGGCCATCATTATGGAGAGGGCTTTCTCCATGGAGGCTGCTACTGCCTCATTAATCATTGTTTGGAGGTCTGCTGAATTTTGAGCAGCTTCCATATTGAGGTTAATAAATTTCTGGCACAGGGAATTATTATAAAATAGAGAATTAGAGGTCAGTTCAGCTGTATATTTTATATGAATAACACTATGCTGGCCCTGACAGGGTACCGTAGTGTGTAATATATATCTGTACTCCAAGTATAGAGTAAAACAAACCCCAGCAGGGTGTGTGGTGGTGATGGTACAATGGACTCCAGCAGAGTCTGGTTATAGGGTGTAATAAAGATCCCAGCAGGATCTAAGCTGCCTAGGCAGGCAAAGGGTAACTGCACTAAAGCAGTAATACAAAATAATAAGGTGATAAAATATGATAATAGAAAATAATAATAATAATAATAATAATAATATTAATAAAATTAATAATATTGGTGACACCACACTATTGGGCTTTAGTATTTCTGGGCCTCACCCAGGATCACAGAGGAGGCCACAAGGCGACCTCTACAAGCAGCACAAAAAAATAGGGCAGCACCCTTAACAGACACAGGGTTATGATCCCTTAAGTGTCTGGATACAGCAGTTTGTATTTTTATGAGGACGGACTGACCTCCAGGAATAAACCGAGCTGTCTCCGGTCGCTGGCTGGCGGAACTGAGCGGGTACTCAAAATGGCGGCCGCAATCTCGAGAGACGCGAGATTGCAAATGGCCGCCGCGAGAATGCCGGCGGGAATGGGAGCCGCGCTCTGTAGATGCGCGGCAACAGAGCCGGCGAGGCGGGTGAAAGGGGGCCGGGAAAGAGGCAAGGTGTCCGACGGAGAAATCCGTCGTGCGGCTGATTTCTACCGCGGGCGGGACATAGGCTATGCGGCCGGGTCTCTCCGCGGGCGGGGGAAAAAGGAAAGTTAGGCGGGAAATCGGGCAGCAAGAGATCACCTCATAAAGAGGTACAACCAGGGGAAAAAACGAGCAGCGTGGTTACCAAGGGGGGAGGGGGGGGGGCGGTGGGGGCCCCAACTACTACACAAAGAAACTACAAAGTGTGTCAGAAGTAAATAATAATCCCTGAGGAAAATATAATAAAGTGTAAATTATAAGTGTATGAGGTAAAGCATGTAGAGAAAGCTGCAAGCTATAAAATAAACTTCAAATTATAGTAACATCCAATAAAAAATCAATAAATTCAATATATATATATATACATATACATTTGGAGCCAAAAAACTCTGACCTGTCTGCGATGGAGCAGTAAAGAAAGAGGGGGAGGAGCCTAATTGTTGGGAACTCCTACTCCCTATTGCATTTTTTCATTGGTTAAATGTTTCACTTTCTTTACTGCTGTGGAGTTTAGTAAAGAGAGAAATGCAAAATAGGAAGCCTCCTGTCATGTGATAAAATTAGGGATAACAACACATGAAAAGGACTTGGGAATTGTTATAGACAACAAACTATGCAACAATGTGCAATGTCAATCAGCAGTGGCCAAGGCCAGTAAGGTATTATCATGCATGAAAAAGGGCATTCATTCTCGGGATGAGAATATCATTTTGCCTCTTTATAAATCACTGGTAAGACCACATATTGAATATGCTGTGCAATTTTGGGCACCTGTTCTAAAGAAGGATATTATGGCACTAGAAAAACTGCAGAGGCAGGCTACAAAATTAATAAAAGGAATGGAACATATCAGCTATGAAGGAAGGTTAACAAATTTAAACCTGTAACGGCACCCCCAGACATAAAAGGGTTGAACCGCCATTTAGTAGATCTTCCCCTTCCAGAGACACAGGCACAGCTCCTGCAAAACACCAATCCGCCGAACCAGAAACCATACGAATGCTGTAAACAGCCGAATAGGAAAAACCATACGAATAGGTTTACACTCCTAGCAGTCGAACTGGAACAGCATACTATAAATCCCCCCAAGAACGAGACAAAGCTCCGTGTTGAGGTTCAAGCAGTGAACAGACGGAGCTGTGGGTTTATTGTTCTTATGTACACATTCTTACACATTAGTACCACCCACAGGGTTTTTGAACACAACCAATAAACACATACAAAACATTCAGACACTCCCACACAAAATCCTCCCTTCTTCTGCCTGTGATACAATTAACTTACACAATGGGTAATTTAATTAGCACAAGCAGAGAAATACAATTTTTCCACATTATTCATAACTTGAAAAGTATGCATCACATAAAACTTGCATTTTCAGAATCAGCATACTCCAAATACAAACATACATCAAAATCATACAAATTGGTCAAGTGGTTCAAAAGATAGATCGTAGTCCTTTGTGACCACAGGAAGCATGGCTTTTCTGCCCAAAACCAGTTCCACAGAGTCTTCTATCCTGGAGATAATTAGAAGTAATCCAATTATCTCCAAAGACAGAGGCAAAACTCCATTGAACACATGGCAGCAAAAGACAGTAAAATACAATAAAATACACAAGGTTACATTTATGACATAAAATACAGACATGCAACATATGCCCAGATAGCTTAGATCTGAACGCACATTATTACTGAATGGCGCTCAGAGCACACACATACAGTTCAATTGCCATGGAGCCAAAGTCTTTCCCATAGTCTTTCATTTTACGAATGGGCTCCATGGCATAGCTATCTGGGGTATCACTGCTCAAACAGGGCAAGCACCAAATGACCCAGCTTTCTTGTCTTTGCAGGGGAAAATCAAGCCTTTTAACATGGGGCCATAATCCAAAGGCAACAGGCGAGCAACCAGGCTTCTCCAATGCAATGTGGCGAGATTGCTCTCGTCACAAAACCTATTTAGTTTTAAAAAAAAAATCACCTGAGAGGGGATATGATAACATTATACAAATATATTCGGGGCCAATACAAACCATTGTATGGAAATCTATTCACAAACCGGACTTTACATAGGACACAAGGCCATGCGTTTAGACTGGAACAAAGAAGATTTTGTCTAAGGCAAATTATAGGTTTTTCTACTGTAAGAACAATAAGGATGTGGAATTCTCTGCCTGAAGAAGTGGTTTTATCAGAGTCCATACAGATGTTCAAACAGCTACAAGATGCATACTTGCAAAAACAGAATATTCAAGGATATAATCTTTCAATGTAGGGTAATAACTGCTTGATCCAAGGATAAATCTGACTGCCATTCTGGGGTCAAGAAGGAATTTTTTTTCCCTAGCTTGTTGCAAAATTGGAATTGCTTCAAACTGTTTTTTTTGCCTTCTTTTGGATCAACAGCAAAAAAACAAATGTGAGGAAGGCTGAACTTGATGGACGCAAGTCTCTTTTCAGCTATGTAACTATGTTACAAAGGATAAACACGCTAGGGTAGTATATGCCATATAGATAAGCGTTAACATGCGAGAATAAGTAGGCACGGTGAAGGCCCTTCAGGTATAAGCGCAGCGTGAGCTCAGGTCATTGTTGCCTTTAGAGGGTTATACCTATGAATTCTCTGCTCTTCATTTAGCTACTGTCACGGGTGGCGGCACGGAAACCGGGACCCCTGAGTGCCTGATGAGAAGTGGGAGTCTTCAGTGTGGAAGTGGATTACAGGGCCCGGTGCAGGGTAACAGCACGCCCCCTAGTGTTGAGCACCAGCATTTGCGCGGCCACAAACCAGAACCCTGATGCAGCTACAGTGGATCCCAGGAACTAGGAGCTTGATATGCAGACCTCCCAGGAACTGGATAGGGGGTCTCTGCAGTAGACATATATCCAGTACAGAAACAAGGCAATGCTAAGATAGTCACCAAACATGAAAACAAGGCATAACTAATAGAACCCAGAACGAGAGCAGGACAGAAAGCAGAACCCAGAACATGCACACAAGACATGAGGAAAACAAGAACAGGGCAGGGCAGGACAGGACTGTACATGAACTGGGATTACAAAATAAAACAAGACAAGATATAATAGGCAAAACAAGAGGAGACATAACTAAGCACTATATATAAAAAGAATGGGGATTTAGTTACATTATATGATCATACATTGCATACCCCTGCCACAACCCAATGTACCCCCTATTCGGCAGGTCCTACACTGCCTAATGTTCGCTAAAAGAACCATACTAAACCACAATAGCACTTACCTGCAAGAGAGGGCAGAGACTTGAAACACTGCTGCAGATCCAGACTGCAACAAAAGGAAAATGGAAAACAAACAGGTGTGGCAACATAAAACAAACATTTAAATGAAACCTGGAGACTGGGAATTCCAAGGACGGAATAATGGAATGAACCCAGAAAACCCAGCATAAGGAAAACCAGACATAGAAGAGAAAACCAGAAAAACCAAGAAAAACTAAGCAAGGATTGTAAAAAGAGTACTGGATACCAGAAGCCAAGGCCAGACATCTCCACAGAACAGAGCAGCACGTGACAGTTACTGCTTAGAATGCCTATCTGGCGAGTTAAAACGTGAGGTGTAACAAGAAGACGCCTTGTGGAAGGTGGCCTGATGCTGGGCAGCAGGAAAAATTGTAACTATGTAGTTTTACTTAGGTTTGTGTGGAGGTGATCCTAAACTGCCCCAATGTGATTGTCCAGCGTGTATGTAATAGGGCCCCCTCCCAAAAGGTAGATCATGTAAGGTGCATACATTATATGCTAAGCGTGTAGGACAGATCCCTCAACAGTACCCTCTGGGTGAGTGACCGGAATAGCTTTGTAAAGAGGCGGTGCCTGTCCTTGGTACACCTGAATTAGTGGCTTGTCCCTTCAGCCTGTAATGCTGCGAGTGTAGGTGGTCGTTGAGGGTATCTGTCTAGTCAAGTGAGTGTAGAGAAGGTGTTTGCTTGTGTTCGGTGTCATGTTTCGGTTTGTGAACTGTGTTGAGGTTGTCTGGGGATTGTGTGTGATGAAGTGCCATATGTGAATCACATTTCCTTTTAGCATTTCCTCTTTCAATTATCTCATTCAACAATTCCACTAAGTGGGGCATTAATTCATATTTCTAGGTTTTATAAAAAAAGAGCATCAAAACCATCTGGACCAGGTGATTTTTTTTTTCAATTTAAGTTTTTCGATCATTTTATCTACTTCCTGAATTGTAAATGGTTTATTAACCTCCTCTAATGCTTAAATTGTTGGTATTGGAAATATCTTATTTCTAAAATATTCAGAGATTTCAATACCACTGATCCTTGCTGGTAAGGAGCATAAGGCCGGATAGTATCTGCTAAATGCCACACCTATCCCTTCTGGTGAAAGAAATGTTTCCCCCCTCAAAAAAATTTTTACAAATTTTTGAATCCTCCTTTTTGTTTTTTATTTTATTTGATAGCATTCTGTCGGCTCTATTCTATTTAGTTTAACGTATCTGTAACAGAACTGCTGGCACCCCGACCAGGTACCTTCCGCTGACGGATGCTCCTAGTGCTTTCTGAGGACTCCAAGCACTCTGCTTGACACCATAACCACTGCAGACCCCACGAACTGCCGCAGCTTGGTTGGGGTCTGCTCACTGTTTAATAGACACGCCCCTACCCTATTGTCCTCCCCCGGCCCCCACCCCTGAGCCCTAAATAACAATAAGGCCTACTGTCTTCCCCCCAGCGTCCACCCCTCTGCGGCAGGTGGGGGCCCTAAATAACAATAAGAGGGGGACCTATAGTCCTCCCCCTATCCTCCACCCCTGAGCGGTGGGTGGGGGCCATAAATAAAAATTGGGGGGGACCTAATGTCCTCCCCCTGGGACACACCACTGCATGGTTGGTGGGGGCCATAAATAAAAAATGGGGGGACCTAATGTCCTCCAACCTGGCCCCCACACCTGAGCGGTGGGTGGGGTCATAAATAAAAATTGGGGGGGAAACTAATGGCCTCCCACACCTGTGCGGCTAGTGGGGGCCCTAAATAACAATAAGGTCCTCCCCACCGGCCCCCACCCATGTGCGGCAGGTGGGGGCCCTAAATAAAAACCAAACCAAACCCCTAGTCACCCGCCTACCCCCAAAAAAATTACCCCTACCTAGCCCCCTCATCCTAAAAATAATGAGGAGGGAGCCTTGTCTAAATACCTGTAAAAAATAGACTTACCATTTGATGTATTCTTTCTTCTAAACTCTTCTTTTTTCAGCCCCAAAAAAGGCCAAATAAAAATTCAGAATAATCGACGCACTTTAAAAAAAAAGATAAAACGTGCGCAAAAAAAGAAAAAATCCTTCTTCACCCATGAAAAGCTCTGCGCAGACTGAGCTCTTATAAAGCCTTGCCCCGCCCTGCAATTAGGCTCAGAGCACTCTGATTGGTGAGTTTAAGCCATCCAATCAGAGTGCTCTGACAGGTTAATGAAGAGACTGACAGGTAAGTCTCTACATTTACCTGTCACAGCGCTCTGATTGGTTGGCTTGAAATCCACCAATCACAGTGCTCTGTGTCATTTTACACAGCGTGGGAACATTCCAAAGAACTTTCCCACGCTGTGTAAAATGACACAGAGCACTCTGATTGGTTGGACCCGAACATCCAGATGTCCGCTCAACTCTAACGGACTCCCAACTTTTTTAGATAACCTCAAGCTACACTCTTGTATGCTGTCCAGATCGTAGAGCAAGAGATTTCTGGGGATACATTTCCTTTAAAATATAGTGCCGACATAGCTTTTATATACTTTCTATTGTTTTAGATTTTATTAGCATATTAATTAACCTCCAATCTTTTTTCATCTTAACTTTATCCTTTAAATCCATTACTACTGCATTGTGATCACGTTAGGTCTAGAATTCTTGCATTCTTAACTTGATTTATAGCCCCCTAATCTCCTAGCATCAAATCTATTCTTGAGTAAGCGTGATGCGATTTAGAGAAACATGTATAATCTCTTTCTTCTACATGATGTAATCTCCACAAATCATATATTGAATTTTCTTGCTTGTCTTATCACATTCCCGTCTATATTTTTATTTGACAAGGTCTTTTATCCAGCTGTGGATCCAAAATGCAATTAAAGTCACCTACCCAAATAAGGTTACCCTGTTTTACTTTTTCTATTCTATTAAAGATTGATGAAATGAAAACTGTGAGGGTGTTTGTTTGGTACATAAACATTTACTAAGGTCGTATTAATACCATTAATTTCTTCTACTAAAATTATGAACCTTCTGTCTGTATCAGTCTCTTGATATTTCAATTGTAAGTCTACCTCACTTGCCACTGTTATAGCTCCCCCTCTTTTTTTTGTTAGGAAGAGAGGAGTTAAAAATCATCTGAAATGTATTAGATTTTACAAATAATTTATCCATAAGCCTCCAATGTGTGTCTTGTATACAACAGATATAAATGATTTCCTTATATAAATACTGGATCAGAATAAACCTTTGTATGCAGAATGTATACCTTGTGCAATAATCATCCAGAGTCTAACCATATTTAATTATGTTTTCATTTTTTCCTCTCCTCTACCACCAAGTCTTTTATCGACATACAACACAATTTACAGACCTGTATACAAACAAAAACATCCTAACTACTATCCCCGTATAGTAGTAGGAGTTACATGCCCTAATGCAGGGGTGTCCAAACTTTTTTCAAAAAGGGCCAGATTTGATTAAGTGCACATGCGTGAGGGCCAACCATTTTGCCTGACATTCTTTGAACCATTAAAATTAAATGCAAATTAACAGTTTTATGCAAAGTTTATTGCAAACAGCATACTTTGTATTTCATCTCTTTATTCTGTCTCTCTTTATTTTGTCCCTTCTCCCTTTAAATTTTGTCTCTCTTTATTTTGTCTACCTTTATCCTGTTATTCTCTGCCTCCAGGTAGAAGAAACCAAATCCTGCGACGTTGATGTCCAAGAGATCGCGAGAACACAGACTGAGGACGAGTAGTGACAGCAAGTCCGTCTGCGTTCTCTTGGCCACCAGTGAATTCCCACGCACCACTCAGGACTGCGGTGTTAAAAGATCCAGGGATCCTGAGCAGTGTTCTGGGATTCACTGGGGGCCACAAAAAGATAGATTAGCCAAATTACCTGTGGGGCCGTATTAAACCGGAATGTGGGCCACAATTGGTCCACGGGCCAGACTTTTGACTTGCCTAATGTAATTCCCCTTTGCATGGAAATATGAACCTCTTACATTTATTTCAATTTATTTCCACATTAATACTTTCTTGTTTCTCTTAACATTTCATTATAACCTAATACTTCTTAATGTGTATTCTTTCAATATGTGCATATCCTATATTATATTCATTATAATTACTTATGTGCCCAATAAAGAGAGAAATGGAAAAAAAGAGATTTTTGTGTTATCAGATTCTAATTATGTGAATTGGTAAAACATCTTTCTGTACCTTTGTTGTGTTTGCTTTCCCCTTATCTCTTTCTTATATTTCTCATAATTATTTCTTATAAACTAACATATCTGAGCGTACATAATTTAAATTTATGAATATCGAAAAACATTTCCGTTATATTTGATCTGTGAACACAAAAAAAAAAAAAATGATAATAAAAAAAAATGAATTATCTTATCGTATAACTCTTAAATCAAATCCTCAGCTCTCATAATATTAGTTTCTCTTAACCAAGCCTTTAGTTTTTCTGGAGATTAGAATTGTGTCCATTTTGTATCAGGCCAAACTAGAATTTGAGCAGGTAGATCACATTTGTATCTTACATCTTTTTCTCTAAGTCTTGCTGTATAAATAGCAAAATCACGTCTTTTCATTTCTAGTGTAGAATGAGAATTCTGAAAAGAACTTAATCTTTTCATACAGTGTTGATGGTACTTTGAGTTTTTGACTTTTAGAGTTTTTTCCCTAATCTTTTGCAAGGAGCGACAAACAAATACATCTTTTGGGATGTTATCTGATAGTTATGGGCCTTAAATGTTCTATGCAATTGTTAAAAATACTGTGAATGTCCTTCCTTCTCAATTCCCATATTTAACATAAAATCTTCAAGGAATTTTTCCAAGTGTCCTCCAGATCAGCCAACTTCTTTTCCAGTTCTAATATTTTATTTATTGTTGAGATACAATCATAAATTCTACATTTTCTATTTTTTCCTCGTTGCCTTCTACTTTTTTCGTGAGAGTAATTAACTCAGATTTTATTTCTTTGCTATTCTTTTCCATTTCTTTCTTGATTGTGAAAAAATGTTGATCTAGTGCCTCTGTTAGTATTCTATAATGATTACATTTTGTCTTGCCTCTCAAAGGTTTCTTTATGAGACTCATCATTTTCTACCTGAATTTGGAAGTTGGTCTTCCAGAATTGATCTTTCCCCTTCTTCCTTAGTAAAAAACTTTGGCACTCACAAAAGGTTACTACAGAAAAAAAATCATTGGTATACAAACACAAACTTACTACAGACAAGCTTACAGCTACACACACACACACACTTACAACAGACAAGGTTACTGTCACACACATGCTCACTACAGAAAAGCTCACTGACACACATGCTCACTAAAGACAAAGTTCACTACATAAAAGCTCACTGATACACACATGGTCACTACAAACTCTCTGGTACACACACATGCTCACTACAGAAAAATTCACTAACACAAAAGCTCATTACATACAAACTTACCGACACACACAAGCTCACTGACACACATACACAGGCTCACTACAGACAAGCTCACTGACACACATGCTGCATACAGAAAAGCTCACTGACACACACACACACACAAGCTCACTGATACACATACACATGCTCATTATGGACAAGTTCACTGACACACACATGCTCACTACAGAAAAGCTCACTGACACACACAAATGCTCACTATTTTGTTTCAGAAAGCAGGAGGACATCCAATCAGACATGTAAGAAAGACAACCAATGATGCATTAGAAGAAGGAGGACAAGATCAACAATGTCAAAGGCAGCAGAGAGGTCTAGAACAATTAGTATAGAGTTGTGGCCTTTGGATTTAGCTGTGACTAAATCATTAGTTACTTTAATCAGATCAGTCTCAATACAATGGAAGGGCAGAAGCCAGATTGAAGAGAGACAAGGAGAGAGTTGGAATTTAGAAAGCATGCCAGACAGGTAAATGCAAGCCATTCCAGAAGCTTTGAGGAGCAAGGGAGCAGGGATATGGGACAGTACTAAGAGTGGGAGATGTATCAATAAATCTGTTTTTAGGATGGGTATAACAGTAGCAGTTTTAAGGGAAGCTGCGACAATGCCAGAAGAGAACAGTTGAAGATATGCAGTAAGGATCTCACAAGACAGGGGGAGAGATCTGATTAGGTGAGATGGGAGCAGACAAATGGTGGAGCAAGAGGAAAGGAAAAGTGCAGCCACCTCCTGCACAGTTGTCAAGATAAAGACCTAAAGGATTGCAAAGGCATGGTCCAAGTGTGGTTGAGAGAGTGGAGGGAAGAGGGGAGAATTATTTTCTAAACTAGATCATCTTGTCAGTAAAACAGCATGCAATGCTATCAGTTGAATGGTTAATTTGAGTGGGGGCCACAGCAGGGCATAGAAAAGAGTTGAAGGTATCAAAGAGACACCTGTGATTGTGGGAGTGTGAACTAATAAGAGATGAAATGTATTATTTATTTATAAAATATTGAATGATAGCATGGGAAAGGGCTGCACTGTATCAGCTCATGATGACTTTGTAATAGGGAAAGTCTGGTAGGGTGCAAAACTTCCTCCAACAGCATTCAGCTGATTTAGAGCATCTGTGTAGGTAGCAGGTTGACTTAGTGTGCCACAGTTAGAGGTGCATCTTCCATGATGTGTGTATTTGCAGTGGGACTGCAGCATCAAGGACAGAGGTAAGGGTAGCATTATAGGAGAAGAAAGCCAGGGAGGGAAAAGTGAAGGTAAGGATGTATGAGAGTTGAGAAGGGACATCAGCTGACAGTTACTGGAGGTCAAGACAATTCAGGTTTCTCTCGAGTTGAGGAGAGTTAGGCTTAAAATGTTTGGTGCGGGGGCTCTCAAGAACAAAAGATATGAGGCTATGATTTGTGAGGGGAAATTAAGTATTACAGAGATTAGAAACTATACGTGCATCTTATAAATTAAATTCAAGGGTATTGCCAGCTATGTCTGTGATAGAATTAGCTTACTGGGATGGCCCAAGGGAACAACTATTGAGGTCAAGGGTGGGTTAATTGGAATATTGAAGTCCTCCAAAATAAGAAGAGGAGTATTACTTGAAAGGAAGAAGGGAATCCAGACAGCAAAATGGTCAAGGCAGAGAATATGGAAATCAGGGAGCTGCAAATAACTGCAATGTTTGCAGATATGGGTTTGCACAGGTGAACTGAGTGAACTTCAAATGAGGAGAAAGAGAGGGAAGGGGGGTTGGGTAGAGGTTTAAAGAAGCAATATAGTGAAAGGGGAAATCCTGCCCCACCATCCTTACTGCCAGATTGTCTTAGTGTGAGAGTTAAATGAATAACCAAAGGATAAGAAGGCAGGGGTAGCAGTGTCAGAGGGAGAGATCAATATTTCAGTTAATGCCAGTAAGTTTAGGGAAATTATGATGAATAAGTCATGGACAGCAGTTGATATACTGATGTTGCACACAGAGTGTGCATTCCAGAGGGCAGTAGAAGGTTACATAGGATTTACATGGGATTAATATAAGATTGGTGGGTACTTGGCATGAGATAGGTTAGTTGGGAGGGAACAGGGTTTGGAGACATATCTCCAGTTTCCAAGAGCAGAACAATAGAAAGAAGGAGAAGATGGGAGTAAGATTTAAATATTTGGGGTGGGAGCTTGTGTTTGGGTGATTTAAAAGGAGTTGGTGGAGAAAGGGTGGATATGTATGTGGTGTGACAAACTTACTTTCCTGTGTGTGTTTGTCCAGGATCTTTTGGCAACCACACAGCCCTCTAGAGTAAGAAAACCAGGTCAAGACAAAGTCCAGTTTCAAAAAGGCCTCTGGCCTGTTTATTTTCTGTTGTTGTGAAGTAACAGGATACAATGAACAGCAAATCTTCTTTCTCCACAAAACACCTTCTTTCTCCTCCAAAACACTTCCCTCACCCTGCTTTAACTGCAGTTATATAGCTGCTCACAGCCCCTACAGGTGAGGCTAATGACCTCGTTAGGCAGTGAGCCAGAACTCTATGGAAAACCTGGGCTGGACTCATGCACAACCACCCTGCTCTTCCGAATACTCCACCCCAGGGACCCAAATAACAACAGAGGAAAAAAACCTACATTTAAACTTCACTTTCCCTGGGGCTGCATGTGCTTACCCACATGTCAGGATAGTGGCTGTGCAAAAGTCTGGGTGCCAGATATACACCCCTGACCACCATCCCCAACACTCTGTTACATATCCTCCCCCCCAGCTCAGACCTAGTGGGGTGAGCGACCACAGAAAACAAATTTTCTCGCGACAAACTGTCAGCATTTCCATGTTTAGAACCCGGCCTATGTTCAACTGTAAAATGAAATGGTTGTAAACTGAGGAACCACCTTGTCACCCTGGCATTATTATCTTTGTTTTGACTCATCCAGGTTAAGGGGGCATGGTCTGTGACCAACCTAAATTTTCTGCCCAGTAGATAATATTTTAGTGAGTATAAGGCCCATTTTATGGCAAGGCATTCTTTTTCCACTATAGAATAATTTTTTTCAGCAGGAGTCAGCTTCCTACTTAAATAAAACACTGGGTGTTCTTCACCCTGAATTTCCTGAGACAGAACCGCCCCTAACCCAATCTCTGATGCATCGGTTTGGACAATAAACTCTTTAGTGAAATCCGGGGTTACCAGAACTGGTTGGGTGCACAAAGCCTCTTTCAAAGTTACAAACGATTTTTCTGCCTCTACTGACCACTTAACCACTAGTGGGGCTTTTCCTTTTGTGAGATCCGTTAAATGTAGCAAAACCAGGAATAAATCGCCTGTAATACCCAATAAGTCCCAAGAAAGTCCTAACTTGCTTTTTAGTGAGGGGGCGTGGCCAATTTTGTATGGCCTCCACTTTTGCTGTTTGGGGCTTAACTAGTCCTCTCCCAATCGAATAACCCAGATATTTTGCCTCTTCCAAACCTATAGTACACTTAGATGAGTTAGCAGTTAAACCAGCTAAGCGGATAGAGTCCAGTACTGCCTGCACTTTGGGAAGATGTGAAGCCCAGTCAGGACTGTGAATGACTATGTCATCTAAGTATGCGGCCGCATAACGGCTGTGAGGCTTCAAAATCCTATCAATCAGTCTCTGAAAAGTGGCAGGGGCCCCATGTAACCCAAATGGTAGCACCTTGTATTGGAATAATCCCCCTGATGTAGAAAAAGCTGTCTTTTCTTTTGCTCTGTCTGTAAGAGGTACTTGCCAATAACCCTTCGTCAGGTCTAAAGTAGGTACCGAGCCTTACCCAGTCTCTCTATCAGTTCATCGACCCTAGGCATTGGATAAGCATCAAACTTTGACACACTATTTAATTTACGAAAATCATTACAAAATCTTATCGAGCCATCAGGTTTTGGCACCAGTACTATAGGGCTGTTCCACTCGCTTTGGGATTCCTCAATAATATCAAGATCTAACATTTTCTTAATTTCAGCAGCTACAGCCTCTTTCTGTGCTTCTGGGATTCTGTATGGTTTAAGGCTTATCTTCACCCCTGGTTCTGTAACAATATCATGCTTGATAACGTTAGTCCTGCCCGGAACTACAGAAAATACATCCCGGTTTCTACCAATGAAGTCCCTTACTTCCTGTTTCTGGTGGGGCGCAGGGTGTCTGGTATATTTACTTCAAGTTCACTACCAATCTTATCAGTGACAACTGAAGTAGTTAAGACCCCTCTGTCCTTCCAGGGTTTTAGTAAATTAATATGATATATTTGCTCAGGTTTCCTCCTATCGGGTTGTCTCACTTTATAATTAACTTCTCCAACCTGTTCAATAACCTCATATGGGCCATGCCAAGATGCTAGAAATTTATTTTCTACTGTAGGGACCAAAACAAGTACCCTGTCTCCTGGGTGAAAAACTCTCAGTCTGGCATTTTTATTATAACTGTTTTTCTGGGCATCTTGGGCTTTCTGCATATGTTTTTTAACTATTGGCATGACAGCCGCCATCCTATCTTGCATTTGAGCTATGTGCTCAATTACACTACGGTATGGATTGGATTCCTGTTCCCAGGTTTCTTTTGCTATATCTAGTAGACCTCTGGGATGATGGGCATATAGAAGCTCAAAAGGAGAGAAGCCCGTAGAAGCTTGTGGCACCTCCCTTATGGAGAACATTAGATAGGGTAGTAAGCAGTCCCAATTCTTACCATCTTTGTCAATTACTTTTCTTAACATGCTTTTTAAGGTCTTGTTAAACCGTTCTACCAGTCCGTCTGTCTGGGGATGATAAACAGAAGTCCTAAGATGTTTAATTTGAAGTAGTTTGCATAACTCCTTTGTAACTTTAGACATAAATGGTGTACCCTGATCTGTCAAAATTTATTTTGGTATGCCCACCCGGCTAAACATGAGCATGAGTTCTCTCGCTATTGTCTTTGCAGAGATGTTACGTAGGGGTATTGCTTCTGGGTACTTGGTAGCATAATCCAGAATCACCAATATATACTGATGCCCCCTTGCAGACTTTACCAGAGGACCCACCAAGTCCATTACAATCCTCTCAAAAGGTATTTCTATTATAGGCAATGGTACCAGAGGACTGTGATATGCCTTAAAAGGGGCGGTGTGTTGGCATTCAGGACAAGAAGAACAATAATTTGCAACTGAAGCAAATACCCCAGGCCAGTAAAACCTCTGTAAGACTCTTTCTCTTGTTTTTTTCTATGCCTAAATGTCCCCCCAGTATATGGCTGTGTGCAAGATTTAGGACTATGTGTCTGAAGGGCTTAGGAACAAGTAGTTGTTTTACAACATCCATCCCCTTTTTCTCTACTCTATAGATAAAATCATTCTGTACCTCAAAATAAGGAAAAGAAGGGGCTCTATCTACTTGTATTGGATCATCAGTTGAAACCTGGATATTTTTACGGGCCTCTGCAAGAGTGGGGTCTTCCCATTGCGCTTTCCTGAAGTTAACAGGACTGACTTCTAGTTCAGGGAAGTTAATGCCTTGATCCTGATCGTTATCGGTCTCCTGACTCTCGTGGCCCTGGTCATCTCCTACTAAAGCTGGCCTGTGACTTGAGGCTTCAGCCTTCTCTGGTCTTATGCCTAGTCCTTCCCATTCTATGTCAGAAAAAGGGAACACATTTCTAGATTCATCATTTGCTATACAATCATGAACTATTTTTCCTGTAGACCCCTACAAGTCTAAAAATTGGGGAAAATCTCTTCCCAATACCACATCATAAGCCAATTTATCCACTACACCCACTCTATGATTAACAGTACCGAAAAGGCTTTCAAATTTTAGCAAAGCTGTAGGATATTCACGTTTGTCACCATGAACACAAATTATACCAATTTTCTGAAATGCATCAACATCGGCTTCAGGTACAAGGCATTTTGTTATCAATGTCGCCATACTTCCGGAGTCTAATAGAGCTCTAACCTCTTTCCCATTCACCCTTATGGAACATATCTGTGGATTGTGACTACAGTTGGCAACAGCAGATTCCATACAATTCAGCAAACAAGACAATTGTACATCCTGACTAATCATATTGCATTGCATCGGTTCATCAATCAAGGGACAGTCTCTAGCTTTATGTCCAGGTTCATTACACCGGAAACATTTCATATTATCAACTGTCCCCCACCTAGACCCTTTTCCAGGATTAACATTTCTAGGCATAAGCGTATGGGGTCCCTGAGAATATGTCTCTTGTTCCTCTGTGTCTCTGAAATCTTGAAAAATCTTACCAGGTCTTTCAGGAGCTGGAGTCTTAACGCTCTGCTTAGCCTTTGTGTTGTTGAGCCACTGTCTGTCATCTGCAGCCACATATCTTTCCACCAAACCAATTAACTCATCAGCTGTTTGTGGATCACTCTGACTGACCCATCGACGCAGTGAAGCAGGCAAGCCCCGCAGGAATCTGTCCATCACAAGAAGTTCCATGATATGGCTTGCCGTATTTATTTCTGGTTGTAACCACTTTCTAGCCAGATGTATCAGGTCAAACATCTGGGAGCGGATAGGCTTCTCTTGGTTGAAAGTCCAGGCATGAAATCTTTGGGCATGAACTGCCATAGTCACACCAAGTCGTGCAAGGATCTCAGCCTTCAATTTGGAGTAGACCCCTGCCTGTGCTGGTTCCAGGTCATAGAAAGCCTTCTGGGGTTCTCCAATAAGAAAAGGCGCCAGTATGCTTGCCCACTCACTCACCGGCCACTCTTCTCTCTCAGCTGTCCTCTCAAAAGCTAGCAGGTATGCTTCCACATCATCTGTAGGTGTCATCTTCTGCAGGTAACGGCTGGCTCTGATCATTTTAATCTTGGACTGCGTCCCATCCGAGACTCTGGTCAGTCCCTTGGCCAAAGCCTGTATCCCCTTCTGTATCATACTGGTGGCCTGATGTTGCTCCTCTCTGAGCAGGCGGTTTGCCTCCACTTGGGCTGCCATAATCTGCTGGATCATAGCATCTGTGTTGGCCTTTTGCGTAATTACCAATTGCTGTAGGGCCGTAATATTTTCCTGTTGTGCGGCTGTGGCCTCCTGCTGTACGGCTGTAACCTTTTGCTGCACCGCTGTAGTTTGCAACAAAACTTTCACAAGTTCCTCCATATTTCTCCAGGCTTGTTTAGCTTTCAGTTAATACCCACAGGCTTCTTTAGTGCAGTGTCCGCATTCTCCACCATATGTGACAAACTTACTTTCCTGTGTGTGTTTGTCCAGGATCTTTTGGCAACCGCACAGCCCTCTAGGGTAAGAAAACCAGGTCAAGACAAAGTCCAGTTTCAAAAAGGCCTCTGGCTTGTTTATTTTCTGTTGTTGTGAAGTTACAGGATACAATGAACAGCAAATCTTCTTTCTCCACAAAACACCTTCTTTCTCCCACAAAACACCTTCTTTCTCCTCCAAAACACTTCCCTCACTTCACCTCACCCTGCTTTAACTGCAGTTATATAGCTGCTCACAGCCCCTACAGGTGAGGCTAATGACCTTGTTAGGCAGTGAGCCAGAACTCTTTGGAAAACCTGGGCTGGACTCATGCACAACCACTCTGACAGTGGGTGGAGAATCGGCCCACCCTGCTCTTCCGAATACTCCACCCCAGGGTCCCAAATAACAACAGAGGAAAAAACCTACATTTAAACTTCACTTTCCCTGGGGCTGCATGTGCTTACCCACATGTCAGGATAGTGGCTGTGCAAAAGTCTGGGTGCCAGATATACACCCCTGACCACCATCCCCAACACTCTGTTACAGTGGATATGTAAGTGCATGGGATTAATAGAGAATGGATGGCAGAATTGAGGGCGATGATGATGGTGTCACCTGGTGCAGGTAAGCAAAAAGATACAGAGAGTTTAGCAATGAGGAAAGTGAGGGGAAAGGGAACAATATATGGAGAAAATTGTTAGGAGAATAAAAAGTTAGTATTATAGATGAGGATATATATATATCTAGCCGTGATGATAGTGTAACATAGCATATTATAAACAATAGACATATTCAAAAGAAACCAGTCGGTTGTGGTGTGCCAGAACTGACAGAGCAGTAGGCCTGTAATAAAAGTGGGCAAAAAGAATACCATACAAATTAATCATATAACAACCATCGTTTACTCGGATAAGTCAAAAGCTTGTATTAACTCTTTAACTGGTTAGGAATGTAAAGAGTATAGGTGGAGAATTTCCAGCGTCCCATAGCCCTGATGATATGAGCTGGAATGTGGTTGGAGGAAGCTGAGGATGCTGCCCCTATGTGGAAGGAGTGTCCTGAGGAAAGGTTTGTATTAGGCCGCTCCTAGTTAACAGTATGTGAACATGAAGCATGACTTAAGATGCTGTAAGAATGGAGCCGTGAAGTTCTGATAATGGTTGGAGTGGTTGTATGTGGAAAGTGGTGCAATAAGTATCCCGAACTTTAAAGGGCAACATTGTTTAGAGTAGGTGATAAAGGTATTGTGACCTTATATGCTATAAGGGATAGGTATAGACTGATGCAGAGATAGGACCTAATGATCTAAGGTATGTGGATCTCAGTCGTTCCCAGCTATTCAGTGGTAGTTATATTCCTGGCAGTAAATTCATTGGGACGTAAGTACCCATAGCATGCTTGTTGTATGGCCATTTGATTGTCGTATGGGTTATGTGCTCAAAAAGGAGCTGAATCTACTAAGTCGTATAGTGAATGAAATATGCCGTGTGGATGGGTAGCCTTTGAAATGGTACGGGTGTCTAGAATTTTGAATTCCTTTCACTAGGTCTTTATCAGATAAGATGAAAGGAATCCTGTATTGTTGGGGTGTCGTAGGAGCATGTGGTGTTGGATATCCGCAAGGTACCGTTTAATTGTGTTAAATGATAATTTTAGGTTAAGGTCGCAAAAAGAAGTGAACCCCAAAATAAATTCCATAGCAACCATGTCAGGAACTCAAAACTCCACCAAAGACTTAGTGAAAATTGGGAACACCCTATCAAATAATTCCCTAGTGTTGAGTGAAGTGTAAGGTGAGAAACGTGACGTGCAAGGTACAACCAGACATTTAATCCATGAGCATGTCATGGAATGGAAGGGCAGGTTAGCCAGCCTGGAAGTGGTGGGTAGTGTCTGGAAGAAAGTCTGAAAACGAAACCCAAGGAAGTGGACAGCTGAGATGTTTGCGAAACCCGGCATGTGAATACATGTGAAAAGATTAGCAAGTGGCTACCCATGTGAGTTTCCTCAACAGTCTCCTGATGACCAGAGATTAAGAACGGCCTATATGCACAATGTGGCTAGGTTCATCTGAATAACATCTAACCGAGTGACTGGACCATATTGGTCACCAAATAATGGCAGCTGTCATGTTCGGATATCATTTGAACAAAGCCGAAGTAGAGGAGACGCTGGGCCGGGACCTAACATCTGTAGGCCATGACCCCCAATGCCATTTATCTCCTCCGATGGCTGCAAAACCCGAGTTTGCCTCGCATCTGTTCAAAGGATGGGTAACTTGTCAGAGAGGGTGGAATAAACATGGCTCGCCCTTTCCAGTATTTAGGAAAGCACCACATGAGTAAATCAGAGGTTGCCTGAGTGTCTAACGTGATACGTAACGCGTCTGTGGTGAGTCGTGGGAATAAAGAGTAGTAACCGGGAAATGAAGGATCTACTATGAGGTATGATTCATATGGCAAAATTAAGCGACCCTAGCCGTAATTGAAGTTCCATGCGGTTGCAAGATCTAGTTGCAAGTAGTGTTCCATGCTTGATAGGGTGCGCTAGAAGTATCCCCAAAATTGTGTGGTGTTACCAGGACATAAGGTCTCGTGATTGGAAACTGGGGTAGCCACGACTCAAAAGCCAACGTGTGTGTAAGGCTGCTAGGGGGGAGAGCCTTGTTCTCAATCATGGGGAAAATTGTCCAGGTAGTAATAACGGGTGGACATCGGTTCATATTAAGACATAACCAACACAAAGTATCAGTCGAGTAGCACAGATTCTGGGCTGCTCATGGCGCTAAAGTGCGCCGTGAGAACTAATGAAGTCCATGCCACTTAAAAATTCAGAGCAGATGCCATGGTGAAGGGTGAATGGGAAGTAATTAATACATTGATCATGTCAGTTTCTAGAGCCATGCACCTGTACCAGTCCCCAGGATGGCCCAAATGACATAGGTGATAGCAGCAAAATGTGTGGAAAGTTCGTCAGGGGGCATGAGGGAATGAAGCTGGGAACAGTGGATACGTTTATGATTGGTCTGGGTTTTATGATTGGTCTGGGTTTAAGTGAAGTGTTCCTGTGATACCCCAATGTGAAAAGGAGGGGGACCAATCCCCACCCCCCCCCACAAACCCTAGATCTAGTTCCTTCCTTATAACTGTACACACTAACTCTTGGTCTGTTAAAGTGTAGCAAATTATTGCCAGTGTCCCAGTTGTCAAAATGTACTAAACCCATGTGGAACCGTTCAGTCAGCCCTTTGCAGATAAATGTAACCGAATGCTGTGAGGGATGGTATAGTAAAAGTGTAACTAATAACGTGACGTTGCTGCCAGTGTGTTAAGGTTTTAGGAAAACTATATTCAGACACATGGATGTCGCATGAGCCTGGGAATAAAGAGAACAAAACATGTCACAACCTACCTGAACTAAAACCAGCAGTCCCTCCGGAACTTGATACATAACAGAAAAATATATATATGTAACTTAAACATTATACGCGAGACGAAGGGACTGGGTACTGGCAGGCTAGCTAGAAGCCAAGCGGCGAAGAATTAAGCTATCTTAAGGTGACAGAGGAGTCCCTACTAATTGCCAAGCGGCGTGAGAGGTGCTAACTATGCGTTGGCCCGAGGGGATTTTTGAGGCCACCGAAATGTTGTGGCAGGGTGTTTAAGATAGAATGGGATAGAATGGGAGTGACATGGGAGGCCCTCCCTATGCGACAATGCGAGGCGGCTACCTATGATTTGGGCCGAGGGACGTATACCTCTGAGTATGAGGATGGGTGTTGGCCTTGCGGGACCACTTACATATGGATTAAGACCGGAAAACAGAAATCTAGTTTGGGCTACCTTAATCTCAAAAGCCATTTTCTATAAAATAGAAAATTACGGGGAGCGAGAGGGCGGCAGTGGATACATGCTGCCACCCTTAAAAATCGATAAGGGGAGTATCTGTGCGTACAGATTATGTGAGTGGGCCAGATCGTAGACCTGAACAAGAAACGGAACCTACCAGAACCTATAGATGAGCAATGAACATATGACAGAGGTAGGTGATGGGATTGCAGCGTTTGTAAAGCAACCGTCCTGTATGACCAAGGCACCTAAAGAAAGGAAGAAGTTAGTGCCCATTAAAACTTTCAATGAGTACAACCTAAAACCACATTATAAACCAAGTATTTGAGAAATGAAGACACAAAACCAATGATGACACAACTTAAGCTTAACGTCCTGTAGAGAACTTGTGGGAACATCATGACAAATGTTAGTTAACAGATAAATTAATTAACCAGCTGAATACCATATATTTAGAATAGCCACACAAATTCCTTTACCTGGAAACCGTAATAACCTAACCAAGAGGGCAGATGACTTAAAACATGACATTACATAATCAGGCAGCCAGGTGGCGATATGACTTAAACCACCTGAAATCGTGTAAATGAATGGCCAGAATTTAGCCAAACCTTACTTCATACAGTAATACTAGTTTAAATATAATCACATTCTAACGAATGCTGGAAATTATCCGAACTAAGGGGAAATGAAAGTGAAGTTTATAAATAGTGCTTTAGTAACCGAACAGAAATTGCCGTACGCGGCCTGAATAAGCAGACATAAAGAAAGCCACTTGGTGTAATATACTACTAGTCTCTGTGGACTGTTAATATGATGGAGAGTTTAGGGACCATCTGTCATCACAGCAGTCATGGCTACATTTATTACCATGACATGTGAAAATAATCATATACTATATTTCAAAGTCAGAAGGTGAAACCAGCATATATTGGGACATTGAGCAACAGTTATTGGCTGGAAACCCACCCACTAAAATACCCACAGTGCACAACAACCCGTGTCTCACATTCCCACCCATCAGACCCCCCACTGTGAAGTAAGAACTCGATTGTTTGATTATCTCTGGTGTTTGCTTTGGTCTAATGACAGCGTGATTTATGCGAACAGTGTGTGCAAGAACTTGCCGAACACACCCGTACAATGTGACAAGTCCCTGTTGCTAGGTAACCAACCGCACACGTGAATCTGGCGTGTATGGGGGAGGGGGGCAAGGGGTATGCTCGTGGTATTAGAAAAAGCGGGACTGAGCTACTGACCCGACGGCATGCTAAGAGGCACCCGTCGGGGAAAATTACTTTACAGATTGGTCTCGTGGATCCCACCAGCTTCCGGCAGCAGGTCCTCTTGAATGAGCGACAAGGATCTTCTCATGAATTAACGTGGAAGTGAGGACCCACAGGTAGGGCAGGAGCCAGGACCCCATGGAAGGCAGGTAAGAAAACCAAGATGGCGGTCCGACCGGAAGTGACTCACCAGACTATCCACGGTAAGGTGGGAGAGGGTTGGCAGCCCTTTTAAAGGGAATTCAAGCCCCTCCCACAACTACAGGCCAAGGCCTTACACACACATATATATATATATTTATATATATAGATAGATAGATAAATAGATAGATAGATAGATATTACTCACCAGTGGTATGTGTCCTAATTTTCATGAATTGATTGAAAAAGAATGTGATAAAAATGCCACTTTTTAAGTAAACACTCTATGGCAGCCCTACCACAGTAGAAGTAAATTATCGACATGATTTGGGTGAGCAGATTGATGTACACTGTGATTATTTTATTTTAAAGTTTATTTAGGGAACATATACAAGAAGTAGATTTACTAACCTGTGTGTACCTATACACCCCCAGAATCTGTGCCATAGGTAACGTGGTGACAGAATTGTGATCTCCAATAAATCCAGCGACCTGGCCACGACCACGGCAGTGGTAATTAGGAACTGTCTTTCCTGGTCCAGATAAAATCTGAAGAATGCTCTTTACAGCTTTTGGTCCATCAGAACAGGAATCATAGATGTGAAATCCCAGAGTAATATTGGGTAAAATATTTAAATTTCTATTAATTTCCTCAATTGTAAAAAGGAAAAGTCAGAACATATTTGTAATATAGCGGAAGAGGCCTGTGAAAATATTAAAAGTACATAGATCAGTGAATGTTCAATCCAGACTCTCACATTTATGCATGCAGAATGCAGAGATTATTACATTATATTTATATGTATAATGTTTATTAATACACAATGGAA
>OW240917.1:5399411-5498687 GCA_933207985.1 Pelobates cultripes
GGATTGAGGGCCTGCCTAGTGAGTTTACATTAGAGGGAGGTGGCAGCAGTGACACAGTAACAGAGCGGGATTGGAGGGCCCTGCTCACTGAGTTTTACATGTTGTAGGAGTGGGGTATAGTGACACAGTAACAGAGGGATTGAGGCCTGCCCAGTGAGTTTACATGTTAGAGGGATGGGTATAGTGACACAGTAACAGAGTGATTGAGGGCCTGCTCAGTGAGGTTACATGCTAGAGGGAGTGGGGTATAGTGACACAGTAACAGAGTGATTGAGGGCCTTCTCAGTGAGTTTACATGTTAGAGGGAGTGGGGTATAGTGACACAGTAACAGAGGGATTGAGGGCCTGCTCAGTGAGTTTACATGTTAGAGGGAGTGGGGTATAGTGACACAGTAACAGAGGGATTGAGGCCCTGCTCATTGAGTTTACATGTTAGAGGGAGTGGGGTATAGTGACACAGTAACAGAGGGACTGAGGCCCTGCTCAGTGAGTTTACATGTTAGAGGGAGTATTTATAGTTACACAGTAACAGAGGGATTGAGGGCCTGCTCAGTAAGCTTACATGTTAGAGGGAGTGACACAGTAACAGAGGGATTGAGGCCCTGCTCAGTGAGCTTACATGTTAGAGGGAGTGGGGTATAGTGACACAGTAACAGAGGGATTGAGGGCCTGCTCAGTGAGTTTACATGTTAGAGGGAGTGGGATTGTGCTCAGTGAGTTTACATGTTAGAGGGAGTGGGGTATAGTGGCACAGTAACAGAGGGATTGAGGGCCCTGCTCAGTGAGTTTACATGTTAGAGGGAGTGGGGTATAGTGACACAGTAACAGAGGGATTGAGGGCCTGCTCAGTGAGTTTACATGTTAGAGGGAGTGGGGTATAGTGACAGTAACAGAGGGATTGAGGGCCTTGCTCACTGAGTTACATGCAGAGGGAGTGGGTAAGTGACACAGTAACAGAGCCTGCTCAGTGAGTTTACATGTTAGAGGGAGTGGGGTATAGTGACACAGTAACAGAGGGATTGAGGGCCTGCTCAGTGAGTTTACATGTTAGAGGGAGTGGGGTATAGTGACACAGTAACAGAGGGATTGAGGGCCAGCTCAGTGAGTTTACATGTTAGAGGGAGTGGAGTATAGTGATACAGTAACAGAGGGATTGAGGTCCTGCTCAGTGAGTTTACATGTTAGAGGGAGTGGGGTATAGTGACACAGTAACAGAGGGATCGAGGGCCTGCTCAGTGAGCTTACATGTTAGAGGGAGTGGGGTATAGTGACAGTAACAGAGGGATTGAGGGCCCTGCTCAGTGAGTTTACATGTTAGAGGGAGTGGGGTATAGTGACACAGTAACAGAGGGATCGAGGGCCCTGCTCAGTGAGTTTACATGTTAGAGGGAGTGGGGTATAGTGACACAGTAACAGAGGGATTGAGTCCCTGCTCAGTGAGTTTACATGTTAGAGGGAGTGGGGTATAGTGACACAAAAGGTAAGTGTAGGGAAGAAAATGATGTTGCTAGGATAGTATTCACTGATGGCTTAGTGTTGTTTTAATGACCGTTGCAGGAGAGAAATCAAAATGCGGGGAAAGAAAGCTGTTCACAGTTTAATTGATATGCTTTCCTAAAGAAGTAAGTTTTCAAAGATTTTTTTGAAGGAGTGGAGATACTCATGAAGAATATTACACCAAGAGTACTTTTCAAGGATAATACACCCAGAATACTCACCAATAAAATTAAGCATATAATAAACTCAAATGTAGTGAAGTAAACTAGGCTGTAACTATATAAATAATGCGATAACAGCACAATATAATTAAATGTAAACTATAGTCACCAGAAAAACTACAGCTTATTGAATTTGTTCTGGTGAGTAGAATCATTACCTTCAGGCTTTTTGCTGTAAACACCGTCTTTTCAGAGAAAATGCAGTGTTTACATTACAGCCTAGTGATAACTTCACTGGCCACTCCTCAGATGGCTGTTAGAGATCCTTCCTGGATCATGGCTGCCTAAAATGCATCCAAACATTCAGTGTCTCCTCCCTCTGCATGCAGACACTGAACTTTCCTCATAGAGATTCATTGATTCAATTCATCTCTATGAGGAGATGCTGATTGGCCAGGGCTGTGGAATTATGCCGTCTCTACCCCTGATCTGCCTCTTTGTCAGTCTCAGCCAATCCTATGGGGAAGCATTGTGATTGGATCAGGCCACCACTTCTGATGATGTCAGCAGACTGCTTGTTTTTCTGAGGCAAACAACACGCAGATCTGCAGCTTCAGGCTTGAATACAGTAAGATTTTGATATATTTATTGAGACATGTGGCCTTCACATTGAAAAAATCTCTTCAAAACTCTATCCAAAACAAGGTGCCCTGTACAGAATCAAATCCTACTAAGCCCTACAATAAGGAAACAGATAGTGCAACAAATGCTAATGCTGGTCATTGATTATAGGGAAGGTAGTGTATGCACCCGCACCGCAAACCCACCTTAATAAACTTAATACGTTATATAATTTGTTCTGCCGCTTTGTACTTGAATGCAGTTACTTTACCCACCACTGTGACATGTTAAAAGAGCTAAACTGGCTGTCGTTGGAATCCCCACATACTCTTCAACGTTCCAGCCTTGTGTCATGTTACTAGTTAGTGTTACAAGGTATCAGGTGTGAATGGGGAGCAGGTGTGCTAAATTTCGCTCTCACACTCTTTCATACTGGCCACTGGAAGTTCAGCACGGAACCTCATGGCAAAGGACTCTCTGAGGATCTGAATAAAAGAATTGTTGCTCTACATAAAAATGGCCTAGGATATAAGAAGATAAGCTGCAGCACGGTGGGCAAGACCATACAGTGGTTTTACAGGTCAGGTTCCACTCAGAACAAGCCTCGCTACAGTCGACCAAAGAAGTTGAGTGCACGTGCTCAGCATCATATCCAGAGGCTGTCTTTGGGAAATTGATGTATGAGTGCTGCCAGCATTACTGCAGAGGTTGAAGGGGTGGGGGTTAGCCTGTCAGTGCTCAGACGGTACGCCGCACACGTCATCAAATTGGTCTGCATGGCTGTCGTCCCAAAAGGAAGCCTCTTCTAAAGATGATGCACAAGAAAGCCTGCCAACAGTTTGCTGAAGACAAGCAGACTAAGGACATGGATTACTGAAACCATGTCCTGTGGTCCAATGAGACCAAGATAAACTTATTTGGTTCAGATGATGCCAAGCGTGTGTGGTGGCAACCAGGTGAGGAGTACAAAGACAAGTGTGTCTTACCTACAGTCAAGCATGGTGGTGGGAGTGTCATTATCTGGGCCTGCATGAGTGCTGCCTGAACTGGGGAGCTACAATTCATTGATGGAACCATGAATGCCAACATGTACTGTGACATAGTGAAGCAGAGCATGAGCCCCCTCCCTTTGAAAACTGGGCCGCAGGTGTCACGATTCGGGGAACCAAACACGCCAACACACACACACACACAAAGTGCCGTACCGGACCTTAGAGTGGCCGGGCTAAGCACACAAAGAATAGTCAGAAAACAAGCCGAGTAAGGGGAACCAGAAGACAGAATAACGTGAAACAAGCCGAGGTCAAAGGGTAGGAGAAAGTCACAGAGTCGGATAACAAGCCAGAGAGTACGTAACCAGAAGCACAAGTTCAGAATCAATACTAACAAGCAAAGACCACAACAGGGCGAAGAGGAACAGGAAAGGTAAGTATATAAATCCAAAGGTTAATTCTGATTGGATAATTTCCAATCAGAATTAACAATCACACGTGGGAGATATCTAAACCTCCCACTGTGATTGAGGCACTGTGCCTTTAACGCCGGGTCAGGTGACTGACCCCGGCGTTGGTTAAAGTGGGCGGTCTCCCAGCGTGCAGCGTCATGCATGCTGCCGCTGGGAGACACAGAGGAAGAGGCGGACGGCACCCGTGGGAGAGAGGGTGCCGCCCGCCGAGCACACGGCTGAAGGGGGACCGCGGACGGCTGGAGGGTGAGTGCCGCGAGCGGACTGCAGCCTCCCCTCGCAGCCGCCCGCGGGACCCTGACAGTACCCCCCCTCGAAGACCGCCCGGAGGGCGGGAAGCAGAAGGCTTCAAAGGAAACCGGGCATGAAAGGAGCGGACTAAAGAGGGGGCGTGCAAATCAGAGCTCGAAACCCAAGACCGCTCCTCAGGGCCGTAACCCTTCCAATCCACCAGGTATTGCAGCCGACCCCTAGAAACACGAGAGTCGAGAAGGGCAGCTACTTCGAACACGTCACTAGAGACAGTACGAGGGGAAACGGGCCGTCCGAGAGGACGAGAGAACCGGTTACACAGCAAGGGCTTCAAAAGCGAAACGTGAAACGTGTGCGGAATACGCATGGAAGGAGGCAAGTCCAGGGAGTAGGAAACGGGGTTGATCCTACGTAACACTTTGTAGGGACCAAGAAACCTGGGAGCAAACTTCATGGAGGGGACCCTGAGACGGAGGTTCTTGGAGGACAACCACACCCTATCACCCGGAGCATAAGAAGGGGTCGCTCCCCTATGGCGATCAGCGAACTTCTTCTGAGCAGCTGCTGAACGAGACAGCGCAATATGGACCTGATCCCACGTCTTCCGTAAAGAGGCGAGGTGCTGGTCCAAGGCAGGCATTCCCTTGTCAGAGAACGCTCCGGGAAGGACAGAAGGCCGAAACCCATAAGCAACCTCAAAAGGACTTAAGCCAGTAGACGAATGAGACACCGCATTCCTGGCAAATTCAGCCCACGGAAGAAGGCGAGACCAGTCGTCCTGGTGCGCATTAGTGAAGCAGCGCAAATACAATTCCACAGACTGATTAGCACATTCGGCTGCACCATTAGATTGCGGGTGATAGGAGGAAGTGAACGACAAGGAGACCCCCATCTCAGCACAAAAGCCCCTCCAAAACCGAGAGACAAATTGCGGGCCCCTGTCAGAAACAATATCCTGAGGTACCCCATGCAATCGGAACACTTCCTTGGCAAACACCTGGGCAAGCTGAATCGCAGAGGGTAGTTTCTTAAGTGGAATAAAGTGGGCCATTTTAGAGAACCTATCCGTCACAGTTAATATCACCGTCTGACCATCAGAAGGAGGAAGGTCCACAATAAAATCCATGGACAAGTGGGTCCATGGTTTCTTGGGTATAGATAGAGGCATCAGTAGGCCTTGGGGTCTCATATTAGGAGACTTACACTGCGTACAGACCCGACAAGCCTGAACAAAATCCACTACGTCTCGCCTGAGTGAAGGCCACCAGAACTGTTGAAGGAGGCTCTTATAAGTCTTGGTAACCCCCGGATGACCAGCAGTTTTGGCGGTGTGAAATAATGTTAATAACTTTTTTCTGTCACTTACTTTCACGTATAGTTTACCAACAGGCATCTCCTGAGGCGCTTGGGTTTGGTATGTCTTAATATTCTCAAGGAAGGGAGATGAAACAACCAAACGGGTAGCAGCTATGATCTGAGAAGCTGGTACAATAGGTTCAGGGGTTGGGTTAACAAATTCTAAAGGTTCATACTGTCGAGAGATAGCGTCAGCTTTGGCATTACGGCAACCAGGTCTATAGGTAATAATGTATTGGAATCGCGAAAGGAATAGAGACCATCTAGCCTGTCGGGCGGACAACCTTCTAGCATCGGTTATATAGGAGAGGTTCTTATGATCTGTCAGAACCATAATTTTGTGTCTAGAACCCTCTAATAAGTACCTCCATTCCTTAAAAGCTAACACAATAGCTAATAGTTCTCTGTTCCCAACATCGTAATTCTTTTCTGGATCAGACAACCTTTTAGAAAAGAAACAACAGGGATCGAGGGGTTCGTCATACGATAACCTTTGTGATAGTACTGCTCCCACCCCCGATTCAGAAGCATCTACTTCCATAACAAAGGGAAGAGAAGGATTAGGGTGGTGTAGTACTGGAGCAGAGGCAAATGCTTTCTTGAGAGTTTCAAAGGCTTTAAGGGCTTCAGGAGTCAAAACCCTAGGGTGTAGACCTTTTTAGTCAGCTTTGTGATAGGAGAGATAAGTGGTGAGAAGTTTTTTATAAGTTTTCTATAATAGTTAGCAAAACCTATAAAACGCTGGATAGCCTTAAGTCCTTGGGGAAGTGGCCAGGACAGTATAGCTTCCAATTTAGCAGGATCCATACTAAAACCCTGTTCAGAAATTATATATCCCAGGAATTGCACAGAGGTCTGATCGAACAGACATTTTTCTAACTTACAATAAAGTCCGTTCTGTAATAATTTTTTAAGCACCATCCTAACATGTTTATGATGTGACTTCAAATCAGGAGAATATACAAGTATGTCGTCAAGGTACACCACGGCACAGACATGCAATAGATCCCTAAGGACATCGTTTATGAGATCCTGAAACACAGCAGGAGCATTACACAGTCCAAAAGGCATGACCAGGTATTCATAATGCCCACTACGCGTATTGAACGCTGTCTTCCACTCATCATTCTCCTTTATACGGATAAGGTTATAAGCTCCCCTGAGGTCTAGTTTAGTAAAGTACTTAGAACCTTTAACGCGGTCAAACAACTCAGTGATGAGGGGGATAGGGTAGGCGTTTTTAACCGTTATATTGTTCAGACCCCTGTAGTCTATACACGGCCTCAAATCGCCCTCCTTCTTTGCCACAAAAAAGAAACCAGCACCAGCAGGAGAGGAGGACCTTCTAATAAAACCTTTCCTTAAGGATTCTCGTATGTACTCCTCCATGACCTGGTTTTCTTTCTCAGAAAGAGGGTAGACCTTACCCCTAGGGGGCATAGTGCCCGGTAAAAGGTTTATGGCACAGTCATAGTCACGATGTGGAGGTAGCTTATCTGCCTCCCTCTTTTCAAAAACCAATGCAAGATCAGCATATACAGAAGGGACAGAAACAGAGAGTGGTTTAGCCGTGGGCACGTTGAGTAAACAAACAGGACGTACCTGAGCCATACAGTCTCGTTGACAGGATTCCCCCCAGGATAGTATATCCAAGCAACCCCAATCGAGAACAGGGTTGTGTTTCACTAACCAGGGAAAACCCAGAACGATGGAAGCAGTAGGGGAGTCAATTATTTGGAAGGTTAACCTTTCCTTATGCAAAACACCTACAGACATCACTATTTCTTGGGTCTCATGGGTCACCAGAGGTTTCTCAAGTGGTCTACCATCTATGGCCTCAACGACCAAGGGTGTGGCCTTTTGGATCAAAGTTAAGGCTGCGGTTTTAGCAAAGTTCTCATCCATAAGGTTGTCTGCCGCACCTGAATCGATCAAGGCTTTGGTGGTTATGGTGGTTTTATTGACCAAAAGAGAAACCGTAATAAACGGTCTGGAGATGGACACATGAGGGGACAAAGTCATAACACCCGAGGCCGACCCCTCTCTAGGCCTTAGGTGCTGTAGTTTCCCTGTAACTTAGGGCAGGCATTACAGTGGTGCCCCCTCTTTCCACAATAAAGGCATAACCCCTCCCTTCTACGATATGCTCTTTCAGCCTCAGTTAGCCCCGTAGCACCCAATTGCATGGGTTCGGGGGTTGGTTGACTAGGAGCGGGTAGTGCTAGTAAAGCAGTAGAGGGGGGAGCAGGTAATGCCCGTGTATCCATCCGTCTTTGACTACGCCTCTCTCTTATACGGTTATCAATAAGAATGACATAATCTATGACATCATCTAGAAGAACAGGCAATTCCCTGGATGCTATTTCATCCAGTATGTAGGCGGCCAAACCCTCCTGAAAGGCTGTTACGAGGGCATCATTATTCCAAACCACTTCAGCTGCTAGCGTGCGGAATTCGATAGTATAATCCGCTACAGATCTATTACCCTGTCGTACCCTAAGCAGAGCTTTGCCAGCAGAGGCAACCCTACCGGGTTGATCAAACGTACGTTTGAAAGCTGTCAAGAACTCTACAAAGGACATAGGAGATGTATTCTCCCACATGGGGTTAGCCCATGCTAAAGCTTTCCCGGACAGGTGGTTAATCAAAAAGGCAATTTTGGATCTGTCAGTGGGATAGGAACGTGGATTCATCACCAAATGGATGTCAATTTGGTTAAGGAAACCACGACACAATGCTGGGTCACCGCTGTAGCGTTGTGGCGGTGTCATGTGAACAACATGAGCAGGAACGGGTACCGGAGTGGGAATGGGTTCGGGCACAGCAGCAGCAGCCTCCTGGACGGCAGGTTGCAAGTGTGCAGTACGAGCCAGTATGGTTTGTAAAGCTTGGGCAAACTGGTCCATACGGTGGTCCAAGCCATCCATTCTAGCCTCCTGATTAACTAGGAGCTGTGGGATGTCAGCAGGTTCCATTATGGCCCTGTTGTAATGTCACGATTCGGGGAACCAAACACGCCAACACACACACACACACAAAGTGCCGTACCGGACCTTAGAGTGGCCGGGCTAAGCACACAAAGAATAGTCAGAAAACAAGCCGAGTAAGGGGAACCAGAAGACAGAATAACGTGAAACAAGCCGAGGTCAAAGGGTAGGAGAAAGTCACAGAGTCGGATAACAAGCCAGAGAGTACGTAACCAGAAGCACAAGTTCAGAATCAATACTAACAAGCAAAGACCACAACAGGGCGAAGAGGAACAGGAAAGGTAAGTATATAAATCCAAAGGTTAATTCTGATTGGATAATTTCCAATCAGAATTAACAATCACACGTGGGAGATATCTAAACCTCCCACTGTGATTGAGGCACTGTGCCTTTAACGCCGGGTCAGGTGACTGACCCCGGCGTTGGTTAAAGTGGGCGGTCTCCCAGCGTGCAGCGTCATGCATGCTGCCGCTGGGAGACACAGAGGAAGAGGCGGACGGCACCCGTGGGAGAGAGGGTGCCGCCCGCCGAGCACACGGCTGAAGGGGTCCCGCGGACGGCTGGAGGGTGAGTGCCGCGAGCGGACTGCAACCTCCCCTCGCAGCCGCCCGCGGGACCCTGACAGCAGGGCAGTATTCCAACATGATAACGACCCCAAACACACCTCCAAAACAACCACTGCCTTGCTAAAGAAGCTGAAGGTAAAGGTGATGGACTAGCCAAGCATGTCTACAGACCTAAACCCTATTGAGCATTTGTGAGGCATCCTCAAGTGGAAGGTGGGGTAGCACAAGGTTTCTAACATCCACCAGCTCTGTGATGTTGCCATGGAGGACTAGGAGAGGACTCCAGTGGCAACATGTGAAGCTCTGGTGAAGTCCATGCCCATGAGGGTTAAGGCAGTGCTGGAAAATAATTGTGGTCACATAAAATATTGACACTTTGGGCTCAAATTGGACATCTTCACTTCGGGGTAGTGATCTCGCGAACATAAAATTTTCGGTTCACGAACGGCGAACGCGAACTTCCGCAAATGTTCGCGAACCGGGAGAACCGCCATAGACTTCAATAGGCAGTCGAATTTTAAAACCTACAGGGACTCTTTCTGGCCACAATAGTGATGGAAAAGTTGTTTCAAGGGGACTAACACCTGGACTGTGGTATGCCGGAGGGGGATCCATGGCAAAACTCCCATGGAAAATTACATAGTTGATGCAGAGTCTGGTTTTAATCCATAAAGGGCATAAATCACCTAACATTCCTAAATTGTTTGAAATAACGTGCTTTAAAACATCAGGTATGATGTTGTATCGATCAGGTAGTGTAAGGGTTACGCCCGCTTCACAGTGACAGACCAAACTCCCCGTTTAACGCACCGCAAACAACCACAAACAGAGGCAGCTCTTTAATTAGGTGGCCGGCTAAACCACCTTATGGCAGACTGTGTCAGGTCCTCGGTCAGGCCCCTCCTAGCTGCCCGGCCACCATCGCAGCTAGGGTTATTATATGTGACGAAAGCCACTTCGTCACTGGGTTTTGGAGAGGACTACTTGCCAGCCTTTTACCTTGTGACTATGACCCCTGTGACTTATTTGGTTCTATGGCACTATTTCTGCCTGCTGGGACTTTTACCAGTAAAACTTCGACCTTTCGAAGTTATTTGAAGTGGTACTTTGAACCGGCAAACAGCCGAAGTACCGGACCACCTATAATTGGAAGTGTGCTGCTTGTTAACCTCCCAGAAGTTGGGTTAACCGCAGCTTAAATGACGAATAGCTGTGTGGTTGCCATTCGGATAGTCGAACACGTGGTGGTGGCCATCTTGTTTAGTCGAATGTGGTCAGCTGTGTTTTGCCGTCCAGTTCATGGAATTAAATCGGACATTCGACGGCACAAACACTGCTGGGACTTGCACCTCCAGCTAGTTTGACTAAATCCCCATAAACAGAGCGCCGTTCGGTAGAAGTAATCTACCAAACACACTTCAATGCTGACTTTGTGTACGAATGGTCCCGTTCGACTATTCAGAGTGCACTTTAATCATTGGAAATAGACTGGTTGCACAGCCTAATTCTCTGGAACTATTTTGGGCATGTAGCCATGCGTGCGGGCAGTCAAAAGAGACTTCCAGGAATTTCCAGAACCCCTGCTCTGATCTGGGTGATTTTTGGATATCTTTTGTGGCGATATCTTGTGTTTTGGGGTGTTTTCTATACTTTGTGTAAAATGTGTTTTTTCTGCCTGGGAAAATTAAGTTACTTACAGTATCTTGCTCAATTATCTCCCAAGCAGAAGGGAGGGATTGTGTGCTGTATTTGCGAGTGTCAGACATTGTTACATTGTTTTTATTGGTCTGTACATTTTGTAATCCGGTGCCCCATCAGGTCCAGACGTGGACCCCTTGCTCACGGTGCCTAGAGAGATATTAACTATGCCTCACTGATGATGCCTAACAAGGCTGAAACGATCGTCTGGGGTTGCTGTATCTCTCTTGCAGGGAGAATTTGCTGGCATTTCGGATCTGGACTGCCCGTTTGGGTGGGAACAGTCTGATATGCTTCAGATATGTTCTCTCTGTAATGGCACAAGATGAGCTAAAACCAGCTTGAGTTCTGAGCGGGGACCCACCGAAAGGCAGGCTATTTTAGCTGCTGTCTGTTCTCAGAATACTCTTGCGACCCATTTTTTGCTCTCCATTAGTTTAAAGGGTAATCCAGATGTGGACCCCTTGCTCACGGTGCCTAGAGAGATATCAGCTATGCCTTACCGATGATGCCTAACAAGGCTGAAACGATCGTCTGGGGTTGCTGTATCTCTCGTGCAGAGAGAAATTGCTGGCATTTCGGATCTGGACTGCCCGTTTGGGTGGGAACAGTCTGATATGCTTCAGATATGTTCTCTCTGTAATGGCACAAGAAGAGCTAAAACCAGCTTGAGTTCTGAGCGGGGACCCACCGAAGGGCAGGCTATTTTAGCTGCTGTCTGTTCTCAGAATACTCTTGCGACCCATTTTTTGCTCTCCATAAGTGAAATTTATGGCTGAAGTGCAGGATTTGGGTCATAGAGTGGGGTGTGGGAACCAAAGACCAGAACCGGCCAAGGTGGAGGTGGTAGCTAACTGGCCCACACCTCGCACTAAGGTGCTAGCCTTCTTAGGGACTGCAGGATACTACAGACGCTTTGTCCCTGGGTTATTTTCCTATTTAAACCCAGTAACCCCAGCATACCTATCGTCACCGTTTGGAAGTTCTTCTGTTCTGCTTCCAGTTCACAATGCTCTGACGTCATTTCTGCCCGCCGGGTGTCTGTAAGAACACAGCCTTCCAAATGACTTTCATACAGTTCGTGAGTATTAACAAAAATGAACGCAACCGTCGCACGAGCCGGCTTACTGGCAAATTCTACTAACTGTAAGTAGTTCATCTTCACGAACACCTTGGATTTCGTATGTTGATTGCATACAAATCATTTTGTGGGATTCCCCCGTTCGGTTACATCTCCAGGCACTATCACGTGACAATTCATATTAATTCAGTTTTCTATTCGTTTAAATGAAATACTTGTTTTAGGCTCCTTCATTCATCTGCATTCGAACGGCATTTTGGGTATTAATTCGTGCCGTTCCCTAAAGATTATTCAGTACTGTTCGCGCCAGTTCGTATCAATACCTCTGCTTAAAAAATTTATTAAAAACAATATCATGTAAGAATAATTTATCAAACATGTTATATACTAGTACAAGCAATTTCAGAATCAATGCTAGTATGTATGTACCAACATCCAGTGTCCCAAACTGTGTGTCAAAGTGTAAAGAGAAATACAGCATAAACACAATCAAATATAAATACCACAATTAGGGGACGAAGAGCCCGATCGAGAAGCATGGACTAGTTGACAATATATATACAATATGTATATTGATATTACATAATTTTGTACATGTTCAGAATCTATAGATTGATACATTCATTGTGAATATACATTTCCAGCTGTATAACAAATCCATAAAATATCTTTTACATATTGCATTCACCGATTATTTTTCAACATCCAGAAGCGTTGCAAATTTAATAGGCTTCAAGAATTCCAATAATGCAGTGTTAAACACACAAATCGTGCCGCAACAATTAGGCATATTTTCAATCCATACAGCTGGAAACGGAGACGCTAGCCGCATCATGCATCTCAAATCACTGAACCCAGAAGCAGGTTTGGCAAGGTGGAACGCATATGCATTCCAACGTGCTGAGCTATGGAAGCCAGTCCGTAACTAGCGCATGCTACTTCCGCCAGCAACCAATGGCGACACTTCCGGGCACCTTTCCCAGCGTACGGATGGATGGTATCTTCTGCCCCGCCTGGCGCAGTGGTACAACCCCCGCATCCAGTTGCCATGGCAGCAAAGCCCAGAGCTGTCCAGTGACGGCTGGCCCGGGTCTCTCAGGGCACTGACACAGTGGGCAACCTCCTGGTGCAGGTAACACAACTGGGCAACCAGGTATTCATTGTATATCCAGTAAAAGAATAATTACTTTCTTAATTCAATGTATATACGCTGTTACGGTTGTTTAATACTGCTTACTTAGTTGCCTGATTGCTGCAATATATATTAATGTGCCTTAACTTAGACGCATACACTTTTCTGTTATCCATTATGCCTACACACTGCATTACCAAGCGTATTTACCATCAAGAAATATTTAACCTTGCTAAATCCATGCACACTTAAATGGCTTGATTACCCGGACGTATACACCCCTGCGCAGGCAACCATACGTGATTTAACTAGCATGAGAGTAGATCACAGTCAGTGGGAGGATTATCTACATTTTGTCTAATCTAATGCAAAGCGAACACTTTGTATAGGAAGACTATTAGTGCTTCCGTGAAAGCCTGGCTACAGCATTATATATTACACCTCAGTATAAACGCAGATGCTCGGAATGTTATGCACATCTTACATTCATCAGCAGATGCTTTGAAGCAACACAACTATAAATATTTGACAATACGCCTGCACATTACATTATTAAACCTATTTAACGTTTCTGACATATTCAGCTTTGCATTTAAGACCTATCATTACCTGATTACCTTGACCTGTACACCTCTGCGCAGACAAGCACATATGTTTCTAAACAAAGTGGATTAAGCTCACACTCACATTATCTGCAGTTCTGATGAGCAAGCCTCAGCGAAGGCGAGTACGCGTTTTAACAGTACTATGAACAAGATCCGCATATATACTGAAACATTAAAAAAACAAACCTCGGATTACATTAAAAACCGGGCCACGATCTGGCATCACGAGCCCTGAGGGCCATACACACATACACGCATTTTAGTTCATACGTACTGACCATCTGGACCCCAATGTGCTCACAAGGCACTCCAGTTTCAGTCAGCCTTACGATCCTAACTCATTACCACCCACGTTTCGTTCCATGGTATGTCCTCTCTTTCACTAACTAAACTTCCCTTTTAGTTAGCAATGGCTGGCTGTCAGGTTCCTAGGTGTCCACTAGTTATTATTCCCCCTGGCTTCTTCGCCTTAGGTTAGTGGTCCCGCGAGGCCAACACCCATCCTCATACTCAGAGGTACTACGCCCCTCGGTCCAAATCATGGTAAGTCGCCTCGCATAGTGGCATAGCAAGGGCCTCACCTGACACTCCCATTCTATCTTATGTTTAACTGTCACGAGAAGCCGACACCCCACCACAACATTCAGTGGCCACGTTATCCCCTCGTGCCAATGCATAAATAGAGCCTCTTTAAGCCGCTTAGCAAATAACATTGCCTCACCTGTCACCAACCTAGAGTAATTGTTTCGCTGCGTTGCGGCACTAGCTAGTCAGCCAGCACACATACACACACTAGTAGTAAGTTGGGGGGCGGCACCTGCAGACCCCGTCATGCATACTCACTATATTTCATATTGGGCATTCTAAAAAAAAAAAAAAAACTTGAAGAAGAACCGTCAGAATGGCCACTGACTCTACATAAAACATTACTGATTTACCAAATTGCCCTGTTTGTGCAATGAAGCACATGATGACAAAAAAATCCCTCACAAAACAAAAAGCAGGTTTTTTATTTAACCAAACCAGAATGACCAAAGCTTAACTTTAATCCCATGTTTTTTTCCCTTGCAGGTTATGACCGCTGAAAGAAAGACTTTTTCAAATAAGGGCTCAGCACACAAGAGCATGTGTAATCCCAACCATTGCCTCTCATAAACGTACAATTTGCCATTCTAAATCCCCACATTTAACCATGTGTACAGTCAGTTAATACTTCATTATACTGTGCAGGTTGTGTCTTGTGCAGAGTGTTTATTTATTCTAAATATACCCCTGGGTAGCTACATTGCAATGTTGTAAGAGTTCTGACTTGAAATTTCATCTGCATTTTAATGTTGGGGTACATTTCATAATATGAGCCACCTAGCATAGAGAGATCATTACATGTGATCTAAATATATAATGGTTTTATTTTGTTATTTTACAGGAGAGAAAGATGGTCAGAGTTTAGGCTACAATGGGATCAATACCAAGCCCTCCTTCTTGCCAATCTTTGCTGTGGCAGTGATTGTTCCAAAAGCAAGACATGCAGTGGTCCCAGTTATGTAGTTGTGAGTTTTAACCCCCAATTAGATGCCTGAAGCACAGCCTCCAACAAAGTAGTTCAATGGGTCTTCTGGTTTATCCCGAATCTGAGCACTAAGACAGGTGGTTATTCCATGTATGTACGTAGTGGGGAATTGCGATGCAGCCTATAACAAAACTAACCCCATTCAACCCCCCAATAATGACAGACCACTTAGTATGGATGAACAGGCCACAGCATTTATTATCACAAACTAAATTACTGCATAACACATCCATAACTTTATTTATTAAATCTCTTCTTTTTCTGTAACCAAAACGTTAGACATAAATAAGCATAAGTTAACATATATACATATATAACTCCACACATAGTGTTATACAGTGACCCAACCGTCCTTGCCAATAAACATACAGTGGTTCCTAATCACCACTTCCTCTCACCTCCCCCCTCGTCATAAAATCATATCTTTCCAATGCCCGCCATCAGCCGACCTTATCCACGCTCGATGGGCACGACACCTCAGGCAACCTAATGTTAACCTTTTGAAGCAGGGGAGGTTGAGACCTTAAAAACTTGTTCATCTCATTCCATATACTTAAACGTAACCCCTCAAACTCAATTGGCAAGGACATACCCCCGGCTAGCTGTGACTAAATATACCAATAGGGTGGGCAGGAGGGAAGCTGTTTGCTGGCCCGAATCCCAAGTGGCACTGAGGTAAGACCTCCCCCACACTAACTTACACAGAACATAATCCCACCCACACACTCTTTCCCATCCAATCCCATGCATCTATCCCCACACTCCTACATGTGCCCTTGTCCGCTTAGCTGCGCTATCTCCCCAGGGCCTAAGATGGCATCAAGTGAAGCCATTGTGAATGTTCCCATCGTCGCTCTTTGAATTCCATGAAATGCCACAATGTGATATGCAGACACCATGAGACCTATCATCTTTGTGGTTAGCCAGGTTTTTTTGGACACATTCCTTTCCAATCTTCTATGTCCCAAGTCCCCATCTTCCTGCAGACACCAAGGACCGTGAGCAAGTTACTTTGGTGTGCGATTAAAATTCCCAAAGTAGACTTTTAAACAAGATTTAAGAAAAAGAAACACAGGCACATTTTAAAACAAAATAAGGATATAAGTGAATATATTGGTAAAAAAAAGAAAGTAAATTTTTAACTAAGAGCTGCATTATGAAAGAAGTAGAAAATAAAAAGGAAAGGTAAGAGGAACTAAAAGATTTTTATAATTACGGTCAATGTCAAGCATGTAGGGAAACCACTATTAAATGCAAATGGACACAACATTTTATTTTATTTAAGTTATGATACAAATGATTTTATTTTGTGTAACACCCAAAATGTAATTTATCTTTTAGTGTGTCAGTGTGGCCTACAGTACATAGGAAGGACCACGAGACAAGTGAAACTGAGGATTGGTGAATATGTCAGAAATATTAGGAATAGGTTTTTAAACAACTTCATTTTATAGAGATTCAAAAAGTAAAAAAATATTGGAGAGGGGGCTATCACCTAAAAAGCTTGAATAAACCTGAGATGAGGTGCATATTCGAGTTGGAAACTTTATTCTTCAGGGGTCTTAATATAGATTTTGAAATCTATAATTATATATTTTTTACCTCTTTCTTACCAAATTTTACTTTTTCTTTATGCTTGATATTGGCATTTTTTTGACAATCATTTTTATTCTTAATGATATGTTTAAATTAGATGTTGTATCTTTGTCTTTCGTGTATCTTATACTTACCTACTTTATTTGAAACTGAATGTCAACATTAAAAATGTCCGCCGGGATACTTTCGGTGGATGGACTGGGATGTAAGGATATGGACAATAAAGATACTTATTTAGAAAAATGGCTGTGCAATTGTATCCAGCGGAACAGAATATGCTGAAGTTGCATGGTAAAGTATGCACCCATACATATACGGAACACTCACAATATGACGCCTGAATTCCTGCTGATAACAACCCACACAGGGGATAGAAGTCAAGTGCCTGGAGGCACTGCCGGATAAGACTCTGAGGAGTCAGGTAAGGCCTAGACAGAACAAGAACATGTGAGTGTAAGTGGGACTGGATAGATAGAATGGTAAGGAGGTCTTTAGAATGGTGGGAGGAGGCCTGGGGGGCATTTTGCAGGCTAAGCATAAACTTTTTTTTGCAGGCTAAACTAATTATCAGTTGGTAACAGCGTGGTAGTTGTGTTGGTATCTCTGGTGAGGTGCTTCAGCCTGATTGGGGTTCTCTGGTGGGTTAGCTCTCAGTGGCGGGATCTCCGTGCCCCCCTTCTTTGGACGCGCAGGTTCATGCGGGATGGGACGCTTCCCCTGATAAGGATAAGTTCTACTTTTGGAAGATTCCCAAAACATTTGGTAATTGGCTCTTTTCGATCCTAGCCAGAGTGATTGGGTAGAAAGTGTCAGAAATGTGCTCGGCCCTATTCTGCTACCAGGATATGAGCAACCTAGCTAGTGTCGGGTCTATGGGGGGATACATTGGTGGCGGTATGATGGACAATTCCGCCAGAGATTGGTGGTTCACCCGTCCATTTGGTGGCATCAGATGGATATTGGTTTGTGGTTGGTGATTATGACTTGCACCAAGGGGTTCTGTCATGCTTTCTTGTGGGCCCGTTGTGGTGGGATCCTCCTCTGCATCGGCCTTACCTCAGTGCGCAGGTTGCTGCTGGCAGTTCAACAAAAGCCATTGCAAGTGGGGGGCCGGATGCAAGTTTAAGCATGAAAGCTCTGTGTGTGGGCGTTCCCACTCCTCTGCCCCCTGCTTCAAGTGGGGTAAGGCCAGTGAGCAAAGTAACGTCGTGGTTGTGAAGGATGAGGATGCCAGTGGACGTTGGCGTGATGCTTCCGTGGCTAAACCATTATAGGAATCGCAAGGCAGCAAAATTTCCACGATGGGTTTTGGATTCCTCGTCAGACCAGGGATTATACTGGGGTCTTTCGAAACCTCAAGTAGGTTCAGGACCAGCCTAAGGTGGTGGAAGGCAAGCTCAACAAGAAGCTGTCATTGGGGGATATGGCGGGGCCGTTCTGGGCTCTGCCAATTCCTAACCTTTGGGTCTCCCCTTTGGGTATGGTGCTAAAGAAAGAGTCGGGCAAGTGCTGGCTGATTCATCATTTATCGTACCCATTTGGGCGATCAGTAAATGATGATATTGTTGCTGAGCTGTGCATGGTATCTGTTAAGAACACCGGTATTGTAGATACCTGTTCGTCTATTTCTTCCCAGACGAATGAAGCACCCAAGCAGTTTCTCCCCAGCAAGTAGACAGTTACCCAAACATCAGCCTACACTAGATGAAGATGGTGCCACATTTGGCTTTTATGCAAGTCCCCATGCAAGTTGCACTCCCACATGGACCTTGTGGGGGACTACAACACAAAGTTACAAACCAATAACAACAAGGTTACAAACTATGACACTCTGCTACATATCATACAATCCCTTCTCACTGCCTGGGAGATAATTGAGTCACATGCTGTAATAACTCAGTTATCTCCAGGCAGAAAAAAAACACATTTTCCATAAAACTTCAAAAGTACCCCAAACCCCAAAACACATAAAATATACACAATTGCCACATCCTCTGATAGCCCTTATCTGGGTGACCAACATATCCAAAAATCACCCAGATCAGTTCAGGCATTTAGAAACTTCATGGAGGTCACACGAGGCTCCTGCCCAGAAATAGTTCCATGAGTTTAGATTGTGCGGTTGGTCTATTTTGGCTAGTCTGAGAACCGACTAAAGTCACAAACAATACAGGCTCACAGTAGCATTTGTCCCCCTAGTTCGTAGGAACAAAACTACCGAATAGCGCTCTCTTAGCTGGTAGTGGAAAGTTTAACCAGTGTTCAATTTTAGTTCCAGACACTCAATGACCAAGTCCTGCTGCCTTCCTTTCATAATTTTCTTCTGCACGTGGCATTCCAGTATACGAACGGCGGCCACACAGGTAGTGTGTCTTTCGACACGATGGTTCAGATGGTCTGTGCTGCGGGTTTGGAGGTGTAGCGGAACGCCAATATTAAATCCACGAATTCCGCTGGTTCAGGAAGTAATCCACAGTCAAGCGCTGAAACAACAAGGCAATATCCCCAACCTCCCAGTTACCGGACGAGACACAGTTCTGAGAGTCAACTGACTTCCTTTAATTCGGCTGCACAATTTATACAAGTCCCCATGCAAGGGGTTTCCTGAGTCCCTTCCCAGGGGCACTCCCATGGGGGACTTACGTTACAACATATTTCTCCCATCAGGCACTGCTGCACGAGAGGGATCCTCCTCCCAGAACACACCGTTAAGTGGATTATCCCCTCGTGCAGCAGAACCGACAATTTATACAAAAATCCATAACTTGGTGAATATACGGTGGATTTACACGAATGGACGTTCGGTAGATAGCTGGGGTCTGAGCGCATCATTCGTGAGATTACCGCTCAGATCCCAGCTAAAATAACTGAACGCCGCACGAAAAACATATTTCTATTCAAACATATAAAAAGAACCGATTGCTTTCAGGGAACAAAATACCGAATGGCCCGAAATTCCCGAACGCCCTGGAGGCTCAGCGGTGTTCGTGCCGTCGAGTAGCCGTTTTGAGTACCATGCGCTCGACGACCTAGCACCGCTGAGGGAACAAAGGATCCAAGATGGCAGACCGCCGCATGGTCGGTAGTCGAACGACGGCCACCCAGGAGAGCCTCTAATTACCGATTGCAACATTGTTAACCAGTGCCACACGTCTCTAGGTGTGTGGGCTATTAGGAGTATTGCTTTCGGTTCACGAACGGCCCTCCAAAGTACCGTTCGTGAAACGAAAGGAAATCCCCATACAAACCGCCATTTGCATTCAGCAGATGGCAAATACAGGCAATTCAGACAATACAGGTAGCATACAACATATAGGGTAAAGCACATATCTCCCCAGACCTATAGGCAACCCTTAAAGGCATAGTCTCTGGTTATAGTCCAAGTGGCTAGGTTTGCCACAGGAGGCTCGTATGGCTAAGGCAGATGTCGAAGCGGCCTTTCGGCTGCTTCTGGTGCACCCGGACTGCCACCATCTGCTAGGCTGTTTTTTCTGAGACTGTTATTATGTGGACCTGTGCCTGCCCATGGGTTGCTCGATCTCCTGTTTCTATTTCAAGTTTTTCAGCACGTTCCTGGAGTGGGTGGTACAGGAGGAAGCGACTTGTGATTCTCCTTTACACTACTTGGATGATTGCCACTTTGTAGGTCCCACGGGTTCACCCGTGTGTGCACACCTTCTTTGGACTCTGGAGTCGGTCTCGCAGTTTTTTCGGAGTTCCTCTGACCCCTGATAAGACAGTGGATCCTTTTACTTGTTCAAGTTTCTTGGGGATTGGGATTGATTCAGTCGCTAGGGAGTGTCACCTGTCTGAGGACAAGATTTCAGATTTGCGTGGTCTGGTTGCAGCAGCTGGGTTGTTTAAAAAGATCCAATTGCGGCAGCTGCAGTCGCTTTTGGGCAAGCTGCAATTTACATCACACATTATTCCCATGTGTATGGTGTTTACTCGCAGTGGTTACGGCCTCTGGTGAGGAGCGCCCTCATTATTGCGGCTGAGGATCACTCGCGCAAGGATTTGACAGTTTGGTCCGTCTTCTTGGAAGGTGTTACTGGGCATTCTTATTGCCAAGTTCCCGAGGTGTCCAATGCTGAGCTCCATCTCTTTACTGATGCGGCTGGGGTGGTGGGATTTTGGGCCATTTTTGGCTGCTGTGGTCTGGTTCTGCACTGCTTGATGTTGAATGTGTACTGTCAGTCTGTGCATGTCCCCAGGGTTTATAATATTACAGGGGATGCCATTTCTCATTTACATTGACGGGAGTTCAGGGCGGCAGCGCCTGGGGTGGATGAGGTGGATTTTTTGTGCCCGATGGATCTCTGGGGCATTGGGCTGACCAAGTTATGTCCTGGATCTGGGAATCAAGCTATAAAAGTGGGTGTCTATATTTGTTAAGGGAATGGGGGCTTTGGTGTTGGGGAGGCCCTGCTGATTTAGGGGGTTAACTAGCAGGGCTTGTGGCAGTATATGGCCCTTGTCAACCAGGGCTTGGGCCAGCGGCCCATGGAAAGTGGATGGGTAGGGCTAACCTTTTCCTAACCTCAGGTACATGTATGGATAACAGACATGCCCACTGAGCCAATGATCAGCTAGTGGTTATCATTAAGAGAATGGAAGACCCAGAAAGGCCTTGTGCTGGTTGGGATGAGGGGAGAGGGCAGCTGCCCAATTGATTGTTTTTGGTTGGCAATGTGGTACACAGTGACTTTTATATATTTACTGAGTAAGTTATGTATATATGATGTTTATGTTATAAAGTTTAGAGTTTAAAGATGTATACATTTTTATAATATTTAATAAAGCTGTGGCCTATTTTCACTAAGTAAGTTTGTGGTTTGATTATTTCGGGCAAGCAAAGTGGTTGAGGATCAGCGGTTGGGTTCACTGGTATATGCCCACACACAATACACTATACCTATGCAAATGACGTGAGATGTAGAAGTGGGCATGTCGAAAAAGAATGTTTGGAGCCAAAATTCAGGAAATAAAAATGGGGACACAACAACCAGGAACTTGTACCTCAGGAAGGCTGTGTTGCCAAAACACGTTGTGCTTGGACTCTAGTGAAGGACTTTTATCTATGCAGCACCTTGCTTTATGATATCAAAGGATTTTATGTTGATTTGTTTTTAATAAATGTGTTTCCTTCATACTTACTTGGTTCTTCTGTTTATACTCCATTCTGGGAGTTCTGCACCTTAAAAGAATCTATTTCAGTATTTCTCTTCAATATTCATGCTGATATACTTGTGCCAGTTATGAACAGGCTCATTAAAATGTAAGTAGGTTATGGAAAATGTTATTCCTTCCTTTACACATTATATTATTTCTTTATAAAACTATATTTGTATCCTAACCTTGAAGCGTGCTGGACACACACAAGTAGAGCTCCTTGCCGACCCCACGAACAGCAGCCAATATCAGCACATTAAACCTGCAATACCACAGCAAAAACCTCCCTACACCCACCATGGACAAGCACACTTTGAGAAAACTGGCCATGACCCAAATACCTTGAACCAGATCCTCGCAAAAGTGGCTGAGGTGAAATCCTACCTGGCCCAAGAAATCACCCGCACATCCAAGAAGGTGAAAGACGAGATCCATGCGCTCGGGGCACGCACCACTGTAACGGACCGTTTTGCACACAAGGGGTAAAAACCGTTTAGGCAATCGGCCCCCTTTCCAGAGAGACAGGCACAGCTACTGCAGAACACCAAACTCCCGAACTGGATACAAAATAGCACTCCAACTCCCGAACTGGAACCTCCCAAATAGCTGCTAGCAGACGAACAGGAAAAGCTCCCAAGCGGCTTACACTCCTGGCAATCAGTCTCTAACAGCATACAGTGAATCCCCCCAAGAACAAGACAAGGCTCTGTGTTGAGGGTCAAGCAGTGGTCTGAGGTGCTGGCACACCCAGCCTGGTTTTTATTACAGTCTTGCAAATACAGGACCGCCCACAGGGAGGTATAAAACAACCAATCACATCACAGTTACATCCCACATATTCCCTCCCCTTATCCTGAGAGGAAACTCAATTACACATACAGTTAAAAACATACTTTCTACCCAACTTTCATAACTCTAAAACCATACATCACATTCACATAAAATTACATATTCACAATCAATCCATTCAGGGGAACAACATATTAAAAAATGGCACGAATCAGACCAGGGGTTCAAAAGTTAAGGGAAAGTCCTTTGTGACTAAATGAAGCATAGCTTTCTGGCCCAAACCAGTTTCAGAGTCTTCTATCCTGGAGATAAGTAATTCAATTATCTCCCAGGACAGACACAAGACTCCATTAAGCACATAGTTGCAAAGAGACACAAAACACTTTAAAATACATAAAGTCACATTTATTACATAAAACACAGACATGTAACATATCCCCAGATAGCTCAGGTCCGAGCGCACATTATTAAGCGAATGGCACTCAGACCACACGAATACAGTTTAATCGCCATGGAGCCAAAGTCTTTACAGTCAGTTTCATACGAATGGGCTCCATGGGATTCCTATCTGGGGTATAACACATTCAAACAAATCTACCGAACCCCAGGCAGAAAAGCACGAATGAAGCTTTTCTGCAGGTAAAAAAAGATGTCTTTTAAAAGGGGGCCATAGTCCAGGGGCAGCAGGCGGGCAACCAGGCTTCTCGAATGCAATGTGACGAGATTGGTCTCGTCACAACCACCATCTTAGAGCAACACATGTAAACCACCTCGGCGGCCCACAACCAATTGGTAGAACATGTCTCCCACTTAACCTCCAAGCTGGAGACTGCAGAAGCGGCAATGGAGGACTTGGCTAATCGCTCCCACCGCAATAATCTCTGAATACGCAGCCTGACGGAAAAGGCCAGGGAGGGACCCCTCCTGGACACCGTCCTCTCTATACTACGTCCGCTCCTGCCGTACATCCCAGATGACCGATGGCACATTGACAGTATCCACCGGACACTCTGCACATGTGTCAGGCATTTTGCAGATTGCAGTTCACTATTTAGTAAGCCATAGTAACTCCATTTTGCCATCAGGCAGACTTTTAATGAATGTTAGACATTTTTTATTTTCTCTCCTCTGAAAAGAGACAAGGACTTGTGTCCAATGTTTACACTAGCTAGGTCCTTAAATGTGGAATTTACCCTTACCCCTCTTGCCTCCTCCAATTAGACATGATCAGAAGTGGTTCTGTGAGCCAATCTCAATACTTCCCCATAGGATTGGCTGAGACTGTCAAGAAGGTAGATCGGAGCGGAGCCAGCACAAGCCCAAAACAGCCCTGGTCCATCAGCATCTCCTCATAGAGATTAATTGAATCAATGCATCTCTATGAGGAAAGTTCAGTGTCTGTATGAAGAGGGTGGAGACACTGATTGACAGTCACACTGTGCAGCACTGCCCCAGGAAGGACCTCTAGCAGCCATCTGAGAAGTGGCCAGTGGAGGCTGTAATGTAAACACTGCATTTTCTCTGAAAAGATGGGATTTGCAGCAAAACGCCTGAAGGGAATGATTATACTCACCAGAACAAATGCAATAAGCTGAAGTTGTTCTGGTGACTATAGTGTCCCTTTAACCCCTTAAGGACACTTGACATGTGTGACATGTCATGATTCCCTTTTATTCCAGAAGTTTGGACCTTAAGGGGTTAAAGACGGCCCATCACAAAAAAAGTTAAAACTTACAACAGGGGTCCACCAGTAATCTTTTCAATTTGTCCATCCAGGTTAGGGAAGTAAGGCCAAGAACAGACATGTTAGTATAAAGGTGCACTCAAGAGAGGACCATGAAAAAGGGTAATACACCAGTAGTGGATGCAAATAGAAAGAAAATCTTTCTTAGAAAGCTGACATTTCAAAATATAATATCAGCACAGTATGGATTGCACCCTGTCATCAGAAACACCAAGCATTTGGTCAAATATCTAGAAAAAAAAGAAAACTGCAAAAAATAAAATATTTAAAAATAAACTAAATACATCCATACAAGATTGTTACCTTCAACAGTATGCTCAGCAGACCTCAAAATGTTGATATCACTATTTAACAGTGAGGTAGGTCTATAATTTGCTATCATGTCAAGGTTTTTTTGGCTTTGGTATTGGCACAATATGGGCTTTTAACATCTCTTTGGAATATCTCCAGAGTTCATAAAATAATTAAATAAGAGGTTCTACTATATATTTTTCAAATATTCAATCATAGAGGCACTGTCCTTACAGACTTTTTTTTAAAAGCTAAAGACCCACCTCTTCCATCAGGCATTCAGTCTGCTCATCTGACCATCAGAAACTCCTGACTTATATGTCTTTGTGTTTGTAAATTTGCAAAGTGCTTTGAGTCTCGCAGGGAGAAAAGCGCAATAAAAATTATTATTATTATTATTATTAATATATATATATTATTATAAATAAATGAAAAATAATTTCTTGTTTAACACTGTGTCAGCAAAACCCTGGATAATCTACCAAAACCATCACCACATTTGTAGTAATTTAGATTAAATATATAAAACATGTTACTAATACATTGATGAAGAACTAAGAAGAAGAAGATTAATATAATAGGGGTAGTTATTTCACCCCTCAACCCTCCCGTTACAGTGAAATGAATTGACATTTATGATCTCTTACCTCAGACATAACATATATTTTACTTGCTTTAATTCTACAGCATTCATAAAATAATGTACAGTGAATACTCCTCCGATGACAATGTCTCCGTCCTTAAAATAACCACAGTCCTGAAATGACTCAATTATTTTCAGGTCACACTCTGGTGACCGTTTATCTGTTTTGGAATTGCTGGAAGTTACACAGAGAAACAGCACACACAATAGAACCTTTACCCGGTATGCATCTGTGTCTCGAACCATTATTTTTCCAGATAAAATGATCAAGCTCAGTATAATGCAGGATATCACACAGATATGATTTAAAAGCATACTGTCCCTTACAGAATAATGCCATCTGCAGCCGATGTGTCACAGTGTGATGGCTCTGAACAATGGCCCTTCCTTTATACAGTGCCATGCAATACATTTCATTGGAGTCTGGATTTAGCTCCAAGCCGGTGTGATTTGGGATCTCAGCTCTTTCTATTTATTCTGAATATATTTTTTACCTTTAACAAATAAATGAAACAAATTTATTGAACAAACCGCACAACGCTGCACCTGCATTCACACATGCTGGCATGGTTATGTAATGTCACTATATTTTTTATATTTTTCAAAGTAAGAGAATAAACTAAAACTGAAATAAATTAACCCCTGGAAATCTCTGGGTTTAATTCTAGCATTTGATCTCTTGTCTTTTGATGTGTCCAGCTTGTATTTTATTACAATTAGCTCTGAATTTAGTGAAATGGCTTTTAGAAATGCCTATGAACGATGGTTGGTAATGGCAGCTATATCTATGGATATATATATATATGTATATATACATAGATCTATATCTATATACAGTTGCAAGAAAAAGTATGTGAACCCTTTGGAATGATATGGATTTCTGCACAAATTGGTCATAAAATGTGATCTGATCATCATCTAAGTCACACCAATAGACAATCACAGTCTGCTTAAACTAATAACACACAAATAATGAAATGTTGCCATGTTTTTATTGAACACACCATGTAAACATTCACAGTGCAGGTGAAAAAAGTATGTGAACCCCTAGACTAATGTCATCTCCAATAGCTAATTGGAGTGAGATGTCAGCCAACTGGAGTCCAATCAATGAGATTAGATTGGAGGTGTTGGTTACAGCTGCCCTGCCCTATAAAAAACACACACCAGTTCTGGGTTTGCTTTTCACAAGAAGCATTGCCTGATGTGAATGATGCCTCGCACAAAAGAGCTCTCAGAAGACCTACGATTAAGAATTGTTGACTTACATAAAGCTGGAAAGGGTTATAAAAGTATCTCCAAAAGCCTTGCTGTTCATCAGTCCACGGTAAGACAAATTGTCTATAAATGGAGAAAGTTCAGCACTGCTGCTACTCTCCCTAGGAGTGGCCGTCCTGTAAAGATGACTGCAAGAGCACAGCGCAGACTGCTCAATGAGGTGAAGAAAAATCCTAGAGTGTCAGCTAAAGACTTACAAAAGTCACTGGCAAATACTAACATCCCTGTTAGCGAATCTACAATACGTAAAACACTAAACAAGAATGGATTTCATGGGAGGATACCACAGAGGAAGCCACTGCTGTCCAAACAAAACATTACTGCACATTTACAGTTTGCACAATAGCACCTGGTTGTTCCACAGCAGTACTGGCAAAATATTCTGTGGACAGATGAAACCAAAGTTGAGTTGTTTGGAAGAAACACACAACACTATGTGTGGTGGAAAAAAGGCATAGCACACCAACATCAAAACCTCATCCCAACTGTGAAGTATGGTGGTGGGGGCATCATGGTTTGGGGCTACTTTGCTGCATCAGGGCCAGGACTGATTGCTATCATCAAAGGAAAAATGAATTCCCAAGTTTATGAAGACATTTTGCAGAAGAACTTAAGGCCATCTGTCTACCAGCTGAAGCTCAACAGAAGATGGATGTTGCAACAGGACAATGACCCAAAGCATAGAAGTAAATCAACAACAGAATGGCTTAAACAGAAGAAAATACGCCTTCTGAAGTGGCCAAGTCAGAGTCCTGACCTCAACCTGATTGAGATGCTGTGGCATGACCTCAAGAAAGCGATTCACACCAGACATCCCAAGAATATTGCTGAACTGAAACAGTTCTGTAAAGAGGAATGGTCAAGAATTACTCCTGACTGTTGTGCACATCTGATCTGCAACTACAGGAAACGTTTGGTTGAAGTTATTGCTGCCAAAGGAGGTTCAATCAGTTATTAAATCCAAGGGTTCACATACTTTTTCCACCTGCACTGTGAATGTTTACATGGTGTGTTCAATAAAAACATGGCAACATTTCATTCTTTGTGTGTTATTAGTTTAAGCAGACTGTGATTGTCTATTGTTGTGACTTAGATGATGATCAGATCACATTTTATGACCAATTTGTGCAGAAATCCATATCATTCCAAAGGGTTCACATACTTTTTCTTGCAACTGTAGATATATATACATATATCTCATTGTTATCTCTTTTAAAAAAAAAATTAACTAAAAAACATTTTGACCTAGTTTGGTGATTTGAAATAAAAAAAGGTTACATCAAGAAAGTTCATTTCTCTCTTTAAAAAAAATCAGTTAAGAAATCAGGGGCAGAAATAGCTGTGGAACAGGGCAGACATACTTTTATGAGCTACGTGGATTAACTGCTTACAATACCGATTTTGGAGGTGCAAACAATCACATAATCACTGTAAAACTCCTCATCAGCTACCGTAGAGTGACATGGGAAGAAAAAACAAAAAAACAAAAGCAGACAGAGGACCATCCAGCTGAGATATCGGGGAACTCCTACGAGGCTCGCAAAAGGCCTTGTGGGACAAAATGGTGATGGGACAAAAGGGATCTTCCTACTGCTTGGAAGATACCCCGTTCCTCCTTGGAGAGGGGGCATCGCAAGACTTGCTGCCAAGTGTGGAGAAGCTCACCACAGTAGTCCAGATAAAAGGCATGCTGGCAGAGCTATGAGCTAACATTGTGGCTTACATGGCATTCTTCAAGTACACTATTGAAGGCACCACCTCCCACAATGCATATCTGGAGGCATAACATTTAGGAACTCCATAGACAACAACTGGCCACCAACGACAGTGTTGATGCCCTAGAAAATCAGCGGAGGTGTTATAACCTAAAGGACCAAGTGAGCCTCATTGACTTCGCACATCTTTTCCTGACGACTGCTTCATGCCATGTTTCCACCTAATCATGCCAAAGCTGTAAAACTCAATGGCATGTTTTGACTGCCGAAACCAATGATGGCACCGCAAACAGCACATGCTGATCTAATCATCATATTCTAATCCATGCAAGACAACACCCTGCTTATTCCCACAGCTTGAGAGAAGAGCCTCTTACAGCTTGAGGGATCCATGCTGTCCCTATTTCCAGACCTCACTAGGAGCACCATCAGGTGGTGCAGAACCCTACAGCCTCTTGTACAACTACTTTTCTCCAGGAATATACAATATACCCAAACTGTTCCTGTTCCTGTGCATCATCTATGCTGAACTGGAATCCCATTTTCACAGGTTGGCCATTTTAAAGCCCCTGAATGATGATGAATCAGGCCGGTAACGAGTTGGACCCTTCAATGTGGTAGAGTTTATTTCCCAAGAAGCCCAGCACCCAGCACCCACATGTGCAGCAACCTGAAAGATTGCAAATGGGAAGGTCGACTCTTCAGTGTTGTAAAGATTAAAAAACGATTGTTGCACTACCATCACAGACGCTCCAAGATGATCTTAGCATTATGTTTAAGTTTCTGTTTTTGTTCTTTTTGTTTTGTTGTGTTCCTTTTTATCTGAGTGTATTTCAGTACAATACTCTGTTCTTCCTCTGTCCATGCAGCCAGAGAATAGGCTTCTACTCACCAACCAGTGCCATCATTTTGTAGCTGCCATGTTAAGGTATAGCCTTATACTTATCTCTGATTACCCCCCACCCGGGATACTAGATAACTAACCTGTTGTTACTAGGAGCTGTTCTGGGAGGGCAATGCCCTATGGGGATTTTGTATTATCCAGGAATTATTTATGCCGGTCATGGCCAATACATTCCTCTGCAGGACTTACTAGCTAGCCGTTATTCATTCACTCAATGGGTTAATTTTTCTTTAAAAAAAACATTATTCACATTCCAGAATTCTCAGACAAAGACAAAGCAAATGTGACTTATTGATACGATCCGTTATTTATGATCAATCCAGGCACCCATATCTAATGGGAATGTTTTACTAGAAAACAGGTATTTGGTAATAGAGTGAAAGCTGCTAAACACATGAAAGGTGATTCCTAAGGACTTTTAAAAACAAACAATGTAGAAAGTGACAGCGCTTTAAAAGATATGCCCGTAATTTTTATTTAAAAAAAGGGGGGGGCTAAATGTGACAGTATATTGATTTACTGTAAAGTCTTTATCCACCTCCACATTGGTGGATATGCATTGGCCAAATTAGATGACCATATTTCTGCTATAGTGATCACAAATAAAATAGTGTTGAAAATCCACAGCTCGGTATCGGATTATTTTAATGCTAATTTGAATTAACTGTTTACGGGCATTACTTTTTATTCCTAATTTCTTCCAGGTCAATACGTATGAATTGACTTTTGGGGGCAATTTCAAAAGTCATAGTTCACGGTTCATAGTGACAGCTTGTTTGGTCAATGGCTGTAATCGTGCATACTTTTAAAAAAATGTTTTTTAGTTTGGATGGTCCCATTTTTTATAAGAATATGTAGATCTAAAAAATGAATAGACTGCTTGCTATTCTCACAAGATAAAATAATACCTCTCTTATTGGTGTTTAAATGTGTAATTAAAGAGTTGAGGGAATCCTCAGAACCCCTCCAGATGAAAAACAAAACATTGATATATCTAAATAGGAGACCAGGTTTGCCTCCAAGAGATGCCGGGCAGAATGGCGATGGATTCCCAGTAGTGATGCACCGAACGGTTCGCTGGCGAATAGTTTCTGGCGAACACAGTATGTTCGCGTTCGCCACGGTGGGCGAACATATGAGCGGTTCGATCCGCCCTCTATTCGTCATCATTGAGTAAACTTTGACCCTGTACCTCACAGTCAGCAGACACATTCCAGCCAATTAGCAGCACACCCTCCCTAGCAGACCCTCCCACCTACTGGAAGGCATCCATTTTACATTCATTCTCAAGCTGCATGCTTAGTGAGAGGAGGGAAAGTGTAGCTGCTGTTGATTAGATAGGGAAATGCATAGCTAGGTTAGGGTATACAGTGTCCACTACAGTCCTGAAGGACTCATCTGATCTCTGCTATAAGGACAGCACCCCAAAAAGCCCTTTTTAGGGCTAGAACATCAGTCTGCTTTTTTTTTTTCTGTGTAATGTAATTGCAGTTGCCTGCCTGCCAGCTTCTGTGTCAGGCTCACAGTGGATACTGTGCCCAGTGCCACCACTCACTCACTGGTGTCACAATAGCTTGCATTTAAAAAAATAAAACATTTTTCACTATAATAGATTGAATAGCAGTTAGTTGTCTGCCAGCTTCTGTGTCAGGCTGACAGTGGATACTGTGCCCAGTGCCACCACTCACTCACTGGTGTCACAATAGCTTGCATTTAAAACCAAAAAACTTTTTTCACTGTTATAGATTGAATAGCAGTTAGTTGTCTCAAAGCGGGTGTGTCAGGCTCACAGTGGATACTGTGCCCAGTGCCACTACTCACTCACTGGTGTCACAATAGCTTGCATTTAAAACCAAAAAACTTTTTTCACTGTTATAGATTGAATAGCAGTTAGTTGTCTCAAAGCGGGTGTGTCAGGCTCACAGTGGATACTGTGCCCAGTGCCACCACTCACTCACTGGTGTCACAATAGCGTGCATTTCAAACCAAAAAAACTTTTTTCACTGTTATAGATTGAATAGCAGTTAGTTGTCTCAAAGCGGGTGTGTCAGGCTCCCAGTGGATACTGTGCCCAGTGCCACCACTCACTCACTGGTGTCACAATAGCGTGCATTTAAAACCAAAAAACTTTTTTCACTGTTATAGATTGAATAGCAGTTAGTTGTCTCAAAGCGGGTGTGTCAGGCTCACAGTGGATACTGTGCCCAGTGCCAGCACTCACTCACTGGTGTCACAATAGCTTGCATTTAAAAACAAAAAACTTTTTTCACTGGTATAGATTGAATAGCAGATAGTTGTCTCAAAGCGGGTGTGTCAGGCTCACAGTGGATACTGTGCCCAGTGCCACCACTCACTCACTGGTGTCACAATAGCTTGCATTTAAAAACAACGAACTTTTTTTCACTGTTATAGATTGAATAGCAGTTAGTTGTCTCAAAGCGGGTGTGTCAGGCTCACAGTGGATACTGTGCCCAGTGCCACCACTCACTCACTGGTGTCACAATAGCTTGCATTTAAAAACAAAAAAAAATTTCACTGTTATAGATTGAATAGCAGTTAGTTGTCTCAAAGTGGGTGTGTCAGGCTCACAATGGATACTGTGCCCAGTGCCACCACTCACTCACTGGTGTCACAATAGCTTGCATTTAAAAACAAGAAACTTTTTTCACTGTTATAGATTGAATAGCAGTTAGTTGTCTGCCAGCATCTGTGTCAGGCTCACAGTGGATACCGTTCCCAGTGCCACCACTCACTGACTGGTGTCACAATAGCGTGCATTTAAAAACAAAAAACTTTTTTTCACTGTTATAGATTGAATAGCAGTTAGTTGTCTCAAAGCGGGTGTGTCAGCCCTACAGCGTGGACTCTGCCAACCTCTGCCAGTTCACAGTGCCACTCATATCTGATGTCACAGTAGCTTGCACGCATAGTACCACTAATCGAAAAAAAAATGACAGGCAGAGGCAGGCCACCCCACAGGGGCCGTCGTGGTCGTGGTGCTGTGATTCCCTTTTGCCCTAGAATAATGCCCAGTTTTCAGAGGCCAGGTACCCTGAACTTGAAAAGTTCTGAGGACATAGTTGACTGGCTAACACAGGACACCCAATCTTCTACAGCTTCCGCTCGGAACCTTGACGCAACATTCTCCTCCAGCTTAGCTTCGGGCACCTCTCAAGATACCACTCACCCGCCTGCCGCCACCACCAACACTAGCACCACAGCCACTTCACTTGGTATGTCAGAGGAGTTATTTACACATCCGTTTGAAGAAATGAGTGATGCACAACCATTATTGACAGAGGATGTAGATAACAGGGATATGTCTCAATCAGGCAGCATTATTCATGTACGGTGTGATGATGATGATGTTGTACCCGCTGCTGCTTCCTTTGCTGAGTAGTCAGATACAAGTGAAGCGGTTGATGATGACGATGCGTCCATGGATGTCACGTGGGTGCCCGCTTGGCAAGAAGAAGAACAGGGCGAAAGTTCAGATGGGGAGACAGACAGGAGGAGGAGACGAGTTGGAAGCAGGGGGAGGTCGTCGCAAGGAGCTAGTGGCACAGTCAGACAGCTTGCATCGGCACCCGGGGTCAGCCCGACAGCACGCCAATCAACGCATGCTGTGTCCACCACCAGAATGCCGTCATTGCAGAGCTCAGCAGTGTGGCATTTTTTTTGTGTGTCTGCCTCTGACAACAGCGATGCCATTTGCAACCTGTGCCAAAAGAAACTGAGTCGTGGGAAGTCCAACACTCACCTATCTGGTAACCCGTGGTGTTGTACGTTGCTCGGGGGAAGAACATACCTTCATTGAGATCACTGAGGAGGAGGAACGGGAAATGAGTAGCTCGGCATCCAACCTTGTGCAAATTTCATGCTGTCGTGCCTGTTGAGGGACCCTCGTATAAAAAGGCTGAAGGAGAATGACCTGTACTGGGTGTCCAAGCTACTAGACCCCCGGTATAAGCAGAAAGTGGCTGAAATGTTACCAAATTTCAACAAGTCGGAAAGGATGCAGAATTTGAAAAATAAATTAAAAAGTGTAGCGGAGATGCAATATTCCCCAGGGTATCTCCGCTTGTAGTCCAAGTGAGGCTCAGGAACAAGTAAATAATAAATCCACAGGCAAGGTATCCAGCAGGTAAAATAACAGCAATATCCCCACAGCAATCCCAATAACTGGACGACACACTGTTTCAGGAGCAGAACTGAAAGCTTTAATCCATAGTCTCCTTTTAAAGCAGGCTCCCATGCAAGGGAGGGATTTACACTCATTATTACAGTAGCCAATCCTGTCCTGGTAACCTCCCCTCAGCCAGCATCATAATCCCCTTATCCAGTACAGTAATTCCCCCCGTTTCTGGATGTACCCCTAAACGTAGGGGTACCTCTTTAAATCCTACATCCCCGGATACCCCTGATCTGTGTGAACAACATATCCAAAAATCACCCAGATCAGACCAGGGGTTCGGGAAATGTATGGAGGGAATAAAATGACCGACCGCACTAACTGAGATAGCCGAATAAGGTTCCATGCGAAGGGGTCCTGCGGTCGGTCCTGGCATAAGAGAATAAAATACATGAAAGCCTCAAGCTATAGAGGCTAGGGAGGTTTTGCCTGAATCCCCTCGTTCGGTTCTTTCTATCTACCGAACGAGGGGCCGTTCGGTAGTTAGGAACCGAACGGACCGGGCTTGTGGAGGTCTCAGCGGTGTTCGCCTACTCGAGTGTCCGATTTGAGTTCCAGACACTCGATGGCAAAACACCGCTGTTCGGGAGTTTTAAAATGGCAACGGGTAATTGAGGACACACTTCACACAGGGGGGGTCTGGTTGTTCGGTAGTTTCATTTGAATGAACTAAGGGACTAAAACTACCGAACAATCAGAGGAATACAGTTGTTTTAAACACATAGAAAACCAGCAGATCACACGAATGCAGTTATTCACAAGACATTTGCAGGACAGCCCAGTGCCATCCGCTACAAAAAGTATGCTTTACACAGCATATAAGGGTGATGTCACATCACAACGGGAATCTAACAGGGGAAGAGGTGAAAGTAATCCTCCTCCTCCCACGACCACGCCGGCAAGGACAGAATGCTTTACAGACGTGTTGTTGATGGAGGACATGCAGAGCTTTTTAAGTCCTACGAATCGCCACAGCCCTTCTGGAACCACCCTCAGAGAACGACTCGACCGACAGGTAGCAGACGACCTCGCCTTAACTGCAGATATCGACACTCTGAGGAGCGATGAACCCCTTCACTACTGGGTGTGCAGGCTTGACCTGTGGCCTGAGCTATCCCAATTTGCGATATAACTTCTGGCCTGCCCCGCTTCAAGTGTCCTGTCAGAAAGGACCTTCAGTGCAGCAGGAGGTATTGTCACTGAGAAGAGAAGTCGCCTAGGTCAAAAAAGTCTAGATTACCTCACCTTTATTAAGATGAATGAGGGATGGATCCCTCATCGCCCACTGACAGTGGGCGATACATGCGACTAAAAAAGGCCTGATGAGATGAGCTGCCTTGGGCTAAAATGGTCCACATGCTGGTGTATTTTAGCTCTGAATGCCGGTTGACTTGCGTGACTTATCCGCCACCAACTAGGGTTCAAGCCGCAATGTTTTAGGGCAGTCCTCCCCAACCTTATTATCGCCGCGGACCGGTAAATGTTTGATCCACGTACCGGTCCGCGGCCCGGGGGTTGGGGAACACTGTTTTAGGGCACTTTCAGCCTGGGAAACAAACATCAATTCTTCTGGCCGCTGCTACAGCAGCGGCTGCAACAATACCTAATTTTTCAGGCATGTGTACATGCCTAATTTTTCGGGCCTCTGATGCTGCACTGTGGTTTCAAAAACCAAACCAAAAAAAAGGCACATAACAGGGATTAAACTGATAAGAATAATACTACTTAACACACCTTATAATAACGCAGAGAGAGGCAACACAGAGAGAGGAGTCTGAAGAAGAGGAATCAGAGGAGGAAGGTGGCTTTGAGGAGGTGGAAGACCAAACACAGCAGGCGTCCCAGGGGGCTTGTTGTCACCTTTCGGGGACCCTTGGTGTTGTACGTGGCTGGGTGGAGGAAGAGACCTTCAATGACATCAGTGAGGACAAGGAACGGGACATGGCTAGCTTGGTATCCAACCTTTTGCAAATGGGGAGTTTGCGGTTGTGCAAATGGACTGTTTGCGGTTGTTTGCAGTGCATTAAACAGGGAGTTTGGTCTGTCACTGTGAAGCGGGCGTAACCCTTACACTACCTGATCGATACAACATCATACAGTAGGTCCCCCCCATTGAGATTTATGGCCCCCACCCACCGTGCAGCGGTGGGGGCCGGGGGGAGGACAGTAGGTCCCCCCATATCCTTATTTACTGAATATTCCCCTGTATAACAATGTTTGGCATTTAGTGAATATTCCCTATTCTGCTCTGTGTCAGTGTGTATCAGGGATCCTTAGGACAGTTGTCAATCCATATCTGCCAAATGACCCTATGTAGGGGGAACAGTCTCTATTCTGCTCTGTGTCAGTGTGTATCATGGTCTCTGAGTACAGGTGTCAATCCATATCTGCCAAGTGACCCTATGTAGGAGAACAGTCTCTATTCTGCTCTGTGTCAGTGTGTATCATGGTCTCTGAGGACAGGTGTCAATCCATGTCTGCCAAGTGACCCTATGTAGGAGGAACAGTCTCTATTCTGCTCTGTGTCAGTGTGTATCATGGTCTCTGAGGACAGGTGTCAATCCATATCTGCCAAATGACCTTATGTAGGGGGAACAGTCTCTATTCTGCTCTGTGTCAGTGTGTATCAGGGGCTCTGAGGACAGGTGTCAATCCATATCTGCCAAGTGACCCTATGTAGGGGAAACAGTCTGTATTCTGCTCTGTGTCAGTGTGTATCATGATCTCTGAGGACAGGTGTCAATCCATATCTGCCAAGTGACCCTATGTAGGAGAACAGTCTCTATTCTGCTATGTGTCAATGTGTATCATGGTCTCTGAGCACAGGTGTCAATCCATATCTGCCAAGTGACCCTATGTAGGAGGAACAGTCTCTATTCTGCTCTGTGTCAGTGTGTATCAAGGGCTCTGAGGACAGGTGTCAATCCATATCTGCCAAGTGACCATATGTAGGGGGAACAGTCTCTATTCTGCTCTGTGTCAGTGTGTATCATGGTCTCTGAGGACAGGTGTCAATCCATATCTGCCAAGTGACCCTATGTAGGGGGAACAGTCTCTATTCTGCTCTGTGTCAGTGTGTATCAGGGGCTCTGAGGACAGGTGTCAATCCATATCTGCCAAGTGACCCTATGTAGGGGAAACAGTCTCTATTCTGCTCTGTGTCAGTGTGTATCATGATCTCTGAGGACAGGTGTCAATCCATATCTGCCAAGTGACCCTATATAGGAGAACAGTCTCTATTCTGCTCTGTGTCAGTGTGTATCATGGTCTCTGAGGACAGGTGTCAATCCATATCTGCCAAGTGACCCTATGTAGGGGAAACAGTCTCTATTCTGCTCTGTGTCAGTGTGTATCATGATCTCTGAGGACAGGTGTCAGTCCATATCTGCCAAGTGACCCTATGTAGGAGGAACAGTCTCTATTCTGCTCTGTGTCAGTGTGTATCATGGTCTCTGAGGACAGGTGTCAATCCATATCTGCCAAGTGACCCTATGTAGGAGGAACAGTCTCTATTCTGCTCTGTGTCATGTGTATCAGGTCCTGGGACAGGTGTCAATCCATATCTGCCAAGTGACCCTATGTAGGGGGAACAGTCCCTATTCTGCTCTGTGTCAATATGTCATATGTCAGGTATCAATCCATATCCATTGTGATTTAGGAATGTTAGGTGATTTCTGCCCTTTATGGATTAAGACCAGACTCTGCATCAACTGTGTAATTTTCCATGGGAGTTTTGCCATGGATCCCCCTCCGGCATGCCACAGTCCAGGTGTTAGTCCCCTTGAAACAACTTTTCCATCACTATTGTGGCCAGAAAGAGTCCCTGTGTGTTTTAAAATTCGCCTGCCCATTGAAGTCTATGGCAGTTCGCCCGGTTCGCGAACATTTGCGGAAGTTCGCGTTCGCCATTCGCGAACCGAAAATTTTGTGTTCGCGACATCACTAATTCCCATTCTGCCGTAAAGAGGTTGGCATATCTGGGGGCAAAACTAGTCCCCATAGCACTACCCCTCTTTTGAAGGTAAAAGGAATTAAAAAAACAAAAAAAAATAATTTTTTAAGATAATATTAATTCCTTACATGATAAAATCTATTTGGATATCAGGAATTCTTTTTTAAAGAGATAAACTAATCTTAATAGCTTGACAGCTTATCTGGTGAGGGATAATAGTGTATAAAGAAGTGACATCACATGTAACTAGTATAAAATCTGGATGCCAATTAAAATTATTTAAAAATATTAATAGTGACATGGAAGGGTTACCTACTCTTGGGCTGCTGCCTACCTTACTTAAATTTTATTAGCGCTGACCCTTTTCTTATTTTTCTACCCAAAAATGATGTGCCTATATAAAGATGCAGGATGTGACGAGACCAATCTCGCCACATTGCATTGGAGAAGCCTGGTTGCTCGCCTGCTGCCTCTGGACTATGGCCCCCTGTTAAAAGACTTTGTTTCGCCTGCAAAAAAGCTGTATTCGTGCTTTTCTGCCGGTTGTTCGGTAGATTCAATCTACCGAACAACCGTACGAATGAATAGACCACCTGGGAGCTGGAGTGTGCTGGCAATTATCCTCCCTGAAGCTGCGGTTAACCGCAGCTTAATTGACGAATGCTGGGTGGCCGCCATTCGTATCCCGAACACGAGGTCGCGGCCATTTTAAACATACGAATGCACAGCGGTGTTCGTCTCTATTTTCATGGTACTAAAATCGGACACAGTTTTCCCTTCTTGTTCGGTGGAAGTTCACGAACGGCCCGGTGTTCAGTAGTTTTGTTTGAATGTGTTATAACCCAGATAGGAATCCCATGGAGCCCATTCGTATGAAACTGACTGTAAAGACTTTGGCTCCATGGTGATTAAACTGTATTCGTGTGGTCTGAGCGCCATTCACTTAATAATGTGCGCTCAGACCTGAGCTATCTGGGGATATGTTAAATGTATAGTTTTAATGTAATGTGTCTTACCTGGTGTATTTTAACAGTAATGCTTGTTTTAGTATCCCCATGTGCATAATGGAGATTTGCCTTTGTCTTGGGAGATAATTGAATTACTTCTCAATTATCTCCCAGGGCAGAGGGGAGGAAGCCAGGATGCATTGTGGGAATATACTGTGACTGTGTGTCCTATTTGTCTGCTTGTCTGTCCCTTGTCACAGTCTCCCATTTGGTCCCCTAGGGGAGTGTCCACCAGGTGGGAGACCTGCATAAATACTGGGCAGGTAGCCCTCATTAAACAGACCACTGCTTGACCCTCAACACGGAGCCTTGTCTCGTTCTTGGGGGGATTCACTGTATGCTGTTAGAGACTGATTGCCGGGAGTGTAAGCTGATTGTCTGCTTTTCCTGTTCGTCTGCTAGCAGCTATTTGGGAGGTTCCAGTTTGGGAGTTGGAGTGCTATTTTGTATCCAGTTCAGGAGTTTAGTGTTCTGCAGTAGCTGTGCCTGTATCTCTGGAAAGGGGGCCGATCACCTAAACGGTTTTTACCCCCGTTACACAGATCATTATGTACTCACCATGGCTCACACGAAGACAAACCGGTTAGGCCCACCTACCAAAGTATGCTACTGCCGCACCGATAATAATTGGTGTCAAGTCAAATTACTTGACACATATTGCGCAACACTATCCAGGCTGAACCCAAATACACCATAACTCGTTTTTCATGGCAAACCTCTAACCACTACTAAATTTATATCAAACATTAGGACTTGTTAAGACACCCCTAGTGTCTTTAAACAAAACCGCCGTTTAGGCGACCTTCCCCTTCTGCAATACAAATAATCTCCGTTCGCATAAGCTGTAGTGCACGAACCAAACTCAGGGGAAGCGGCAATCTCCCGACCGGGATCCGTGAACGGCTCCAACCTCCCGAACGGAACTCCACGAACTGCTGCTAGCCACCGAACAATAATATCCACCAAGCGGCTTTCGGTTCCATCCAGCAGTCTCTAAGTGTAAAGAAGAAATCCCCCCAATAACGAGACAGAAGCTCCGCATTGCGGGTCAAACAGGATCTGGCTTTACTGTGGGCTACCTGCCCGTATTTATGCAGGTCTCCCACTTGGTGGACACTCCCCTAGGGGACCAAATGGGAGACTGAAATGACAGACAGATATGGGGACATTCCAGACACACAGTCACAGTTTTTACCCACAATGCACTATGGTTCCCTCCCCTCTGCCCTGGAGATAATTACCAAGTAACTCAATTATCTCCAGGACAAAGCCAGTCGCCATTTTAAATATAAAATCAGAAAAGACATAAAAATACATAACTTCACAAAAACTGAACATTTCCCATTCGCATCACATATCCCCAGATAGCCTGGATCTGAGTGCATATTATTAGCGAATAGCGCTCAGATCCCACACACATAGTTCAATCGCCATGGAGTCAAAGTTCTTACAGTCTTTCGGTATACGAATGACTCCATGGGAAGGCTATCTGGGTTAAGTCCTTTCGTATGCTTCAAACCTCCCGAACGGCCGGCATTCGTATGCTTTCCTGGAGGCAGCCAGGCGTTCCGCTGTTTCAGCGGTGTTCGGCAGAACAAGTGTCCGTTTTTAGTTCCATAGAAATAGAGCCAAACACCGTTGGGCTTTCGCGTGGTTTAAAATGGCCGCTGCCTCGTGGTCGACATACGAACGACGACCACCCTGAATTCGGTTTAATTGAGAAGTGTCTGCGGTTAACCACAACGTTCTAATTGGGATCAATAGGTTAACCAGCAGCACACTTCTCTCCTGGGTGGCCGTCCGTTCGGTAGGTTTGTTCGGGAAAAACAGTCATTCGTATGGCTGGGCTATAGGAACCAGCCATTTACATGAACAGGGCAAAATAGACGAATCCACCAGCAATAAACAGACAGATGGTTCTGTCACAGGACTCTCTTTATTAGACTCGGTCTGGACCCCTCTTCTTTTTCTGGTCACTCCTTCAGAATTGGAGCCGTTTCGGTGGCATCTAGCCACAGTGTACCTGCTTATTTAATTAAAAGATTAGGACACTGGAAGTTATCAGCATATTCCAGATATATACCCGATCCAGAACAGGAATTGAGAATAGCATTTGAAGATTTAGCTTTGTAAAATATTTATAATAAAGATTTCATGTATACATCAACTTTTTGCACTCTTTTATTACAGGCCTACCCCATACGTCGGTTCCGGCACACCACAACCGACTGGTGCTTACTTCTAATTATTATTATTATTTTATTATCTTATTATTACGGCTTATGTCCCCAACTACAAATATATATTGTGGTGGCCACCCCGATAGAGAGGGGTTTATGCAGCCAAAAGATGTTCTTTCCCCCCTAGCATGAAGAGAGCTCAAATAATCCTTAGACCAATAAACCTAAAACGCTATTCCCCCAAGCACCAGATGAGGCTCTGTGTTGAGGGTAAAACAGAAACTGGTTTTAATGGAGTCACAGGCTGGCTTTTATTTAAGTCCCTGTGCAAAGGGGTTTCTGCTTACATATTTCAGGGGCATTCCCCACTGGACCTGAGAGGGCACAGCGACATGAATACACACATAATTACATTAGCTCTCAGGTACAGGAGGTACAGAATCAAAATACCCCAAAATACACATTTAGCAGTGCGGTACCCCCTCAAGTCCTATTTCCCCTGGTAGCTTTGATCTGAGCACCCAACATATGTCGAAATCACTCAAATTCCACAAATGTAGCCTCAACGCCACCAGGGTATAGTTTAGACCAACTGCACATGAGGCGCCTGCCCAAAACAGTTCAATCAAATCAGGCTGTGCGGTCGGTCTCTTTCAGGAGCACAAAAACATATCAAAATAACAAAATAACTGTTCGTGTCTGTGGTTCTCCAGTGTCTCTTGTTTGGATGGTTACCAGTTGACCGCTCAGAATATTGAGGTGTTTTGCAGTTACCAATGTGTTGGAAGGTTAAAGGGGTCAATAGGCAGCGCACTCCACTACTGGGTAATTGATCATTCAGTTTTTCCGAACGCGACCAGGGTATTCATAGAGTAGGTTAGACTTACCGAACAAACAGACAAACTAATAAATAAACAATAAATCCAAGGACAGGGAGGTCTGTCTCATATATAAACACACATTCTACATTTTATATGTAGATTAATGTCTCACGAGTACAACAGTACCCCTCAAGTATAGGTTTAATGGTGATTTGGAATGTCCACCATCTGCTGACTTTTGACATCAGCATATCTAAAACCCAGTTGACACCACCGTCTGAACATCAATCTCACAGAAACCTACAATGTTTTGACCTAGAGTATTTCTCCACTGATCTCCAAACTCTCCTTTTGCCTATCTAAAACATCACCTGTCCTAGCTCTGCAACCTCCTTCAACAATTCCACCCTCTCCTCTCAACTAGACATCTTGGCACCTCCTACATTTAAACACAGCAAGCGCTCCCAAAAACAACCTTGGCACACCAAGCTGACTCGATATCTTCAAAAATGCTCCAGAACTGCTGAATGCTGTTGGAGAAAGTCTCACTGTGCATCTGACTTTATCCGCTATAAATTTATGCTGCGCTCATACAGCTTGGCTCTTTCCACTGCAAAAGTAAATTACTTAAGTATCCTCATAACCACACTCTCCCAATGACAATTTCACACATTTAACTCTCTTCCTCGCCCTATTGTTCCTCCTCCACCTACTAACTTGACCGCCTCAGACTTTGCAACTCACTTCACTGACAAGATCTCTGTAGCGGATGGCATTGGGCTGTCCTCAAAGTTTTCTTCAAAAATTTATTTTGTGCGATTATTCCCCTGTATAGATGTATTGTATGTAGCATTCACTGATTGTTCGGTAGTTTTCAGTCTGTGTTCCATACGAATGAAAACTACCGAACCATCAGACCACCCCATAGAGAAGTGTGCACCTCATTAGGCTTTCACACTCTGCAACCGCAAACTAATTGACCATGCAATCGGTACTTTGTATAAATATCTGGGTGGTCGCAGTTCGGTATACGAACCGCATGGTGGCGGCCATCTTACGCAAGAAAATCTCAGCTGTGCTTAGTCGTCTAGTGTCTGGAACTCAAATCGGACACTCAATCACCTGAACACCGCTGAGACCTCCAGAGCTCCATAACTCCCGAACGGAGGGTCCAACCAGCCCCTTGTTCGGTGAACTAAATGTACCAAATAAGGGAATTCATACGAATACCGATTTAACGTTGAGTGGCAAGTAATTCTCTATGTTTTATCTCCCGAACAGAGACCGACCGCAAGGCCAAAACACATGGAGCCTTTTTCGGATACTACCTTGTGTGCGGTCGGTCAAATTGCCTCTTCCACCTAACTCCCGAATCCCTGGTCTGATCTGGGTGAATTTTGAATATGTTGGTCACCCAGATCAGGGCTACCAGGGGGTACCCCTTATATAATTATATCTGACTGTTTTGGGGTTGTAACGGCTACCCAGCTGTAGAGGGGTATCTGCCGTTAGAGATGTCCTTTTCTGTGCAAGCTGCTGTGTAGTAATGGAGTCCTTGTTCCCATCCACGATATCCCAGGGTATAATCCGGCAGTACTGTAAAATGAGGCAGAGTAACGGTACCATAAATCCCTTCCAAGAACGAGACGAGGCTACGTTTTGAAGGGTCAAGTAGAACTAACTTTTAATGACAGGGGATCTCTTTTTATGCAATGGTGCCCTCTGAGAGGCTACACCCACATAATTAGTAACACAGCCAATTACACACATGGTTCAACCCCCACGTCTCCTCCCCTCAGATAACATGTAACATAATTAAAACAGACATAAATTTACCCACATTCTGGATGTACCCCAAAAACAGGGGGTACACCTTTAAGTCCAGCACCGCTTAATAGCTACCACTCAGGGGAATAACATATCCAAATTTCAAGTCATTCGGTTGTGGGGTTCGGGAGTTATGGGTCTTTGAAGTTTTGACCGACCGCACAGGATTTTCAGCCGAAAAGAGTTCCACAAGTTTTGGCCTTGCGGTCGGTCCCCGTTCGTGAATAAAAACCCCACGAACCCCTTGCCCTCCACAGTAATCCTGCCGTTCGCCTGAATCCCCATGCATGCTTAAACAAAACTACCGAACGGCCGGTCGTTCGGTAGTTTCAGCACGAACTTACGAGCTCCTGGAGGTCTCAGCGGTGTTCGCCTGTTTGCGTATCCGTTTTTAGTTCCATGCATTCACAGGCAAACACCGCCGTTCATGCGTAAGATGGCCACGAACACGTGTAAAGTCCCGAAATGGCGGCCACCTATTCTGAGACAAAGGGATTCGTCTGAACCATGCGAACGGCTCCACAATCGCTGGGAGGTAAAATAGTAATTAACTGTTCCCCTGGGTGGTCTGATGTTCTGTATTTTTGGTAGCAATAGTTATACGAACACCAGTCATTCGGTTCTGTTTAAACTCCCCAGCAGCACTGTAGATTAAGTTCAGGCAAAACAATACAGGGTTCTGTTACAGGGGTACATCCAGAAATCGGGTAAAACTGTATGTATAAGTGGATACAGATGTTTAAACTGAAATAAAATACTGGATAAATACTTACAAAAACATAAAATACAGGGATATAATTTCTAATTAGTGGGGTAATAGCTGCTTAATCCAAGGAGACATCTGAATGCTATTTTGGGGTCAAGAAGGAATTTTTTCCTAGTTTGTGGCAAAATTGGAAGCGCTTCAGACCAGGTTTTTTTGCCTTCTTTTGGATCAACAGCAACAACATTTGTGAGGAAGGCTGAACTTGATGGATGCAAGTCTCTTTTCAGCTATGTAACTATGTAATTATGTAACTATTATGTGTCACACTGAGAGGAGGAGATGTGTGAGAGGTAACCTGTAACGGCTACCCAGCTGGAGAGGGGTATCTGCCATTGGAGACGTCCTTTTCTAGGCAAGCTGCTGTGAAGTAATGGAGTTCTTATTCCCATCCACGATATCCAAGTGTATAATCCGGCAGTGCTGTAAAATGAGGCAGAGTAACGGTACCATAAATCCCCTCCAAGAACGAGACGAGGCTACGTTTTGAAGGGTCAAGTAGAACTGATTGTGGCGAAACCAGTCTCGCCACTGTCCACTGGAGGAGCCTGGTTGCTCGCCTGCTCCCTTTAGACTATGGCCCGGCAGTTAAAACCTTTTATTTTCCCTGCAAAGCGTATTCATGCCTTTCTATAGACTGTTAAAGCCATGCTACCCCAGATAGCTATGCCATGGAGCCCAGCCGTATGCTGAAAGACTGTTTGAAAGACTTTGGCTCCATGGCGATTGAACTGTATTTATGTGATCTGAGCGCCATTCGGTAGTAATGTGCACTCAGATCTAAGCTATCTGGGGATATGTAGAATGTCTATGTTTTATGGAATAAATGTAACTGTATGTAATTTTATGTCTTTTATTGTATTGTTACTGCCATGTGGTTAATGGAGTCTTGCCTCTGTCCTGGGAGATAATTTGATTACTTCACACTTATCTCCTGGACAGAGAGGAGGGATTGTGATGTAAATGTGGGTGTGTTTTATGGTTCCCCTGTAACGATTGGTTGTACTGTGTCCCACCCTGTGGGATGTCCCCTTGCATGGGGACTTGCATAAAAGCCAGTGTGTGGCCATTACAGAGAGTTCCTGCTTAACCCTCAAAGTGAAGTGTCGTCTCATTATTGGGGGAAGGATTTATTGTATGCTGTTCCAGTTTGACTGCTAGGAGAGTAAACCTATTCGTATGGTTCCTATTCAACTGTCTACAGCATTCATATGCTTGGGAGAATTTATTTGTTTCTCCGGTTCGGTGATTGTGGTGTCTGCCAGAGTGCTTGGAGTCCTCAGGAAGCGCTAGGAGCATCCTTCAACGGAGGTACCCAGTCGGGGTGCCAGGTGATCCGTTGCATTGGTGGCAAGCGACGGGATCATTTCCACAGCCCAGAAGGACAGCTATAATACAACACCAGTTCCTGGATTACAAATTGAGGGCAACGCCAGTACCCGTACAGCGACCCTATCTACAAAAGAACCAACTTCAGCAGCGCAAGCATGGCACCCAGCTACACTTAGGAGCAGTATGACAGAGAGTTTAGCATGCGGCTGGCTTTCTTTGGACTCAACCCCCCGGAGAAATACGTGCAGTTCGTAAGGAGCCAGGTAGACGAGTACCTGCAGTTCATGGCAGATCCAGCCAAAGGTATCGGCCGCCCTATCCGGTGGCAGAGTGCGTTACGGGGACTCAAAGGTGTACCCCAGGGAGCTGAAGGTGCAGTCCTTCCTCCCCAGCGGCAGTGTGTATCCCAGGGAGCTGAAGGTGCAGTCCTTCCTCCCCAGCGGCAGTGTGTATCCCAGGGAGCTGAAGTTGCAGTCCTTCCTCCCCAGCGGCAGTGTGTATCCCAGGGAGCTGAAGGTGCAGTCCTTCCTCCCCAGCGGCAGTGTGTATCCCAGGGAGCTGAAGGTGCAGTCCTTCCTCCCCAGCGGCAGTGTGTATCCCAGGGAGCTGAAGGTGTCGTCCTTCCTCCCCAGCGGCAGTGTGTGTTCTTAGGAGAGGAGACAGTTGGTCCCTCTCCCCAGCGGTCAAGTGAGTCCCAGGGAGCTGAAGGTGTCGTCCTTCCTCCCCAGCGGCAGATTGTATCCCAGGGAGCTGAAGGTGTCGTCCTTCCTCCCCAGTGGCAGAATGTCCTGCAGGGAGCAGAGACCATCAGTCTCGCACCCCAGCAGCAGGACAAAATATTGAAAGGGGAGACAGCTGGTCCCCCTCACCACCAGCAGAGAGAGTGTCAGGGAGAGGAGCCTGCTACCCCCTCTCCCCAGCGGCAGGTTACAGTTCAGAGAGAGGAGCTTGTTACACCCTCTCACTAGCGGCAGCCTAACCCACCAAGGGGAGATGTTACACCCCCCAACAGTGCAGATGGGACCGTAGTCTTTGCACTTGCAGCACAAGGGGTAGGGACGGTCGGTCGGTCCTGTCCCCCAGCCCCAGAGCTGTGTACCCAGAGGGTCTCCCCCTCCCACAACCAGGCTCCAACCAGGCTACTTCAGTGGTAGCGCTGGCACCAGGGCAGAGTACCGCTGGTCTCTGCCCACTCAGCAACCCACCAAGGCAGTCTACCGGCTCCCCGCACAGCCGTGGTGAGGAACCTGAATCTGGACAAGCTGCTACTTTATCCAGGTGGAGTAAACATTTATTGTGGGTGGGAGGTACTGCTGTTTGTGCTTCGTGGGTGGGTTGCTGGACTAACCAGGGCACTGACCGACAGGAGGTCAGATACCCTGTTAGTCTGGATGGTAAAGGGGAGAAATGTGGTGAAACCAGTCTCGCCACTGTCCACTGGAGGAGCCTGGTTGCTCGCCTGCTCCCTTTAGACTATGGCCCGGCAGTTAAAACCTTTTATTTTCCCTGCAAAGCGTATTCATGCCTTTCTGTAGTCTGTTAAAGCCATGCTACCCCAGATAGCTATGCCATGGAGCCCAGCCGTATACTGAAAGACTGTATGAAAGACTTTGGCTCCGTGGCGATTGAACTGTATTTATGTGATCTGAGCGCCATTCGGTAGTAATGTGCACTCAGATCTAAGCTATCTGGGGATATGTAGAATGTCTATGTTTTATGGAATAAATGTAACTGTATGTAATTTTATGTCTTTTATTGTATTGTTACTGCCATGTGGTTAATGGAGTCTTGCCTCTGTCCTGGGAGATAATTGGATTACTTCACACTTATCTCCTGGACAGAGAGGAGGGATTGTGATGTAAATGTGGGTGTGTTTTATGGTTCCCCTGTAATGATTGGTTGTACTGTGTCCCACCCTGTGGGATGTCCCCTTGCATGGGGACTTGCATAAAAGCCAGTGTGTGGCCATTACAGAGAGTTCCTGCTTAACCCTCAAAGTGAAGTGTCGTCTTATTATTGGGGGAGGATTTATTGTATGCTGTTCCAGTTTGACTGCTAGGAGAGTAAACCTATTCGTATGGTTCCTATTCAACTGTCTACAGCATTCATATGCTTGGGAGAATTTATTTGTTTCTCCCGGTTCGGTGATTGTGGTGTCTGCCAGAGTGCTTGGAGTCCTCAGGAAGCGCTAGGAGCATCCTTCAACGGAGGTACCCAGTCGGGGTGCCAGGCGATCCGTTACACTGATGTTTATTGACAGGGGTCTCATTTTATGCAATGGTGCCCTCTGAAAGGCTACACCCACATAATTATCACAACAGCCAATTAGATACATGGTTGAACCCCCACGTCTCCTCCCTTCAGATAACATATAACATAATTAAAACAGACACAATTTTAACCACATTCTGGATGTACCCCAAAAACAGGGGGTACACCTTTAAGTCCTCTTTAATAGCTCTCACTCATGGGAACAATATATCCAAATTACAGCCCATTCGGTTGAGGGGTTCGGGAGTTATGGGTCTTTGAAGTTTTGACCGACTGCACAGGTTTTCTAGCCGAAAAGAGTTCCATAAGTTTTGGCCTTGCGGTCGGTCTCCGTTCGTGCATTAAAACCCCATGAACCCCTTGCCATCCACAGTCATCCTGGTGTTCGCTGGAATCCCTATGAAAGCTTAAACAAAACTACCGAACGGCCGGTCGTTCGGTAGTTCCAGCACGAACTTACGAGCTCCTGGAGGTCTCAGCGGTGTTCGCCTGTTTGTAAGATGGCCGCGAACACGTGTAAAGTCCTGAAATGGCGGCCATCTAACCTGAGCACAAAGGAATTCGTACTAACCATGCGAACGGCTCCACAAGCACTGGGAGGTAAAATATCAATTAACTGTTCCCCTGGGTGTTCCGATGTTCGGTATTTTGGGCTGTATCTTATAGTAGGAATATTTCCACGAAAACTAGCCATTCGGTTTTTGTTTGACACATCCAGCAGCTTTGTTATTTAAGTCCAGGCAAAAGCATAGGCACAATTATAGTTCTGTTACATAACCATTACACTATTGGCTACTGTACAATGTGAATCCCTCCCTTGCATGGGAGAAACCTTTAAAATGAGGTTGTGTGATTAAAAGTTCAATTCTGCCTCCTGATGCTGTGTGTCGTCCAGTCATTGGGATCTATATTTGGATATTCGTGGATTACCTTGCTTGCTGTGACTTTTGTTATATGGGATTGTATTACTTGTTTCTGATCTTTAGTGGAGATAACCTGTGAAATAACAGCTCTCCGCTACAATCTCTACAACCAGGGAAGAGATCTCTCATCTTTCTTCCCCTTACAATACTTCCCCTAACCTCACTCCCTTTGCTGTTCTATGTTAATTCGCACCCGCTACAGCGGAAGAGGTTTCTGCTTTGCCCCAGTCCTCCCACCCCACCACCTGCTCCCCAGATCCAATTCCCTCGCATCTCATCCATACTCTGTCTTCTTCTCTTTCTCTCCCTCTCACTAAAATTCTTAATCTCTCTCTCCTCTGGCATATTTCCATCGCCCTTGAAACGTGAAACTGTAACCCCAATTCTAAAGAAGCCCAAACTTTACTCTAACTCCCTGTCTAACTACCGTCCTATCTCTCTACTGCCTTTTGCATCCAAGATCATTAAAAAGAGTTGTGTATGCGAGAATTACAGTCCAATTCTCTACTAGACCCACTAGTCTGGTTTCCACACTAAGCACTCTGTAGAAACGGCACTGACCAAAGTATCCAATGATCTACTCGCTGCAAAATCTCAAATGTTCAGTCCTTGGTCCCCTACTGTTCTCCATCTTTACTGCCTCCCTTGGTAAACTCATTAGCTCCTTTGGCTTCCAATATCATTTCTATGCAGATGACACTCACATCTATCTGTCCTCTCCTGATCTCTCCCCGTCCCTCTTGACTAGTGTCTCTGACTGCCTCTCTGCTGTTTCTAACTGGATGGCTTCCTTAAACTCAACTTGACCAAAACTGAAATTCTGGTGTTTCCTCCCTCAAGTGTTGCTACTCCTGTGTCTGTCTCCCTCCAAGTCAACGGTGCTACCATCAGCTCCACCACACACGCTCACTGCCTAGGTGTTCTCTTAGACTCCGACCTCTCCTTCAAGTCTTATGTTCAGTATATCGCCAAATCTTGCCGCTTCCATCTCAAACACATCGTGTGCATCAGACCCTACTTAACGCCAGATGCAACTAAGGTGCCGGTCCATTGCACTATTCTTTCTCACCTTGACTACTATAATCCACTTTTCAGTGGTCTTACATGCTCCCAACTTGCGCTGTTACAGTCCATAATGAATGTAGCGGACAGGCTCATTTTCCTGTCTGCTCGCACCTCTCACTCCTCACCGTTCTGTAAGTCCCTAAATTGGCTTCCTGTAAGATATAGGGCTTAATCTAAAATACTGGTTCATGCTTTCAACTCTCTTCATAATGCTGCTCCCACCTATCTATCATCCCTAATACACAAGTATGTCCCGTCTAGGCTCTTACACTCTTCTGAAGACTTATGTCTATCTTCTGTCCGTACTCCGAGCCTTCAAGACTTCTGGAGGGCTACACTGTTCCTGTGGAACTCACTTCCCTCTTCTGTTAGATGCTCACCCAGTCTCCACTCTCCAAAACCATTAACCCCTTCAGGACGGAGTCAATAGTGCACCTTCTGATCAAAACAAAACGTAAACAAAAACTGGAATTTGCGCTATATGCCTGTTCAACTGTAATTCCCTGCTGTCATATTAAGTGCACCCACACTTATTATATATCATTTTGTTCAGGAGAAACAGGGATTTAATTTACCATTAACTATTCATATATGGAACATAATATATTATGAATAAAATTTTAAAAAATGTGAGAAAATAAGATTTTTGTAAAATTTGTATTTCCATCTGACATTTTAGCTGTGAATGTCATAATACTGTTTTACTGCAAATAAATGCACATATTTGTAATCAGCGATGTCTCAAGTGTACAACAGTACCCCCCATTAACAGGTTTTATGGTGTTTTGGAAAGTTACAGGGCAAATATAGAATGTTCCATTTTCAAATTGAAATTTGCAGGATTAGTAATGTTACCTTGGAGACGGTGTGGTAGCCCAGGAATGAGAATTACCCCCATAATTGCATACCATTTGAAAAAGTAGACAACTCAAGGTATTGAAAGTGGGGTATGTTTAGTCTTTTTTAGTAGCCACTTAGTCACAAACACTGGCCAAATTTAGCGTTCATAATTGTTTTTGTGTGAAAAAAGCAAAAAACTAATATTTGGCAAGTGTTTGTGACTAAGTGGCTACTAAGAAAGACTGGACATACCCCACTTGCAATACCTTGGGTTGTATACTTTGCAAATGGTATGTCATCATGGGGATAATTCTCATTCCTTGGCTACCATACGCTCTCAAATGCAATATAACCAATCTGGCAAATTTCTATGTAAAAAAAATGAAATGCAAGCCTTTTATGTGACTCTCTAACTTTCCAAAAAACCATAAAACCTGTACATGGGGGGTACTGTTATTCTCGGGAGACTTCATTAAACATAAATATTAGTGTTTTAAAACAGTAAAACATATTACAACAATAATATAGTCCATAAAAGTGCCATTCATTTGTAAAAAATGCAAAAATGTCACTTTTACTTAAAATATCATCGTTGTAATACAATTTACCAGTTTGAAACACTAATATTTGAGTTCAGTGAAGTCTCCCGAGTAAAACAGTACCCCCTATGTACAGGTTTTATGGTGTCTTGGAGAGTTGCAGGGTCAAATAGAGTGCTTGCAAATTAAATTCTCTGCACTTTCTCCCTGTGTTGTCAGGCATGTCAATCAAATTTTAATCAATCAAATCAAATAATTATGTTAAAAGATTACTTAAATATACATGTAGAATTTTAATATATATGCATTTATAGGTATTTAAATTCTATGTGTATACTAATGTTATTTTTTATGTTTCACAGCTTATACACGATACATCCCACAGCCAGTTGGTTCCCCTTCTTAAGGAGCTCCAGCCCTTCACCTGCTACCGGCTCAGGTCTTGAGATTTGCCCCACCCACCACTCCTCCTTTTAATCATTTCTTGAGGTAGGCCCTCTTTTATTTCAGGCCTACTACGTCGTCAGTTACGGCACACCACAACTGACTTTTCATGTCCTAATTGTTTTTACTAACTCTACGCCGAGCTACACACATACCCCCCCCCCCTCAGGGGGGAACCCAGACAGCCCCTGGCTATACAATACCAAGACTGGGCACAGAGTCAGTCACATACTTTGGAATTCTATAATGATATATTACAGCATGCATGCATAATAAAACTAAATGAATCCTTGTACAGATCATTCTATATTCTGAGGACATACCTTACTATTGTACCACTTATCCATTTTACCCCTACTCAGGGTCATATCATATTATTGTACCCCACACAATATATTATATATATTACTATACCCTACACAGGGTAATACTATATTACTGTACCTGACCGTACAACTTTATGTGGGTGTCCTCTGGGTATTTTTTCATGGCACACCACCTGGGGTGACCCCCAAGATATGCATGCAGGTCACTCATAGACCATTACCTTTGATGTGGGTGTCCTCTGGATTTTTTCATGGCACACCACCCGGGGTAAACCCCGTTCATACGCACGGAGGCCTATGCCTAAACACTACCTATTCTACTGTGCATACAGCTCTGGGGTACAACTGTGGTGAACCTGGAATCCATACACCCATACCTGGCTTACGCCAAATTTATACGAAATCCACCGATTTACTAACGGATGATCCCCCAGTTGTACCAGGAGTCTGGCACCACATGTATTGCCCATCACCACTATCTCCATTGACTCCCCTTATCGCCCTACAGGACGAGAGAAACACTAGGAGTCATGGAGGACACTCAAGCCAGCCAAGATTTTCAAGCCATGATTAATGCCGCGGTAGCGGCCTCCGTAGAAAAGGCCCTATTGAGAGCACTATCCCAAAGCCATGGCGAAACAAATCCCCCAGAATTGATGGAGGCCTCGGGCTCCGATATCTCCAAGGCAAAAAGACAACGGAAAGGGCCGAGCCCCCCTTCCTCAAAAGCCAAGGGCACAATGTCCGTTAAACGGATTAAGGGCACAGAACGACAAAAACCCGCGCCCCATGCGCTACAATCCTCTGATGAGGACGACTCCCACGTACCACACACATTGGACGTGGTAGACGAATGGCACGGGGACAGTTCGCCTTCAGAGGAGGACGAGTGGCAAGACCTACCTCCCACGTCCTCAAGATACGTCAAGGAGACCTTCCTCGGCAACGACGATTGAGATGGAGAAAGCGCTCACGACACCAAGGCCGGACAGTCCGGAGACGGAACATTTATGGACGATCAAGGGAATCCGCTCTTCGACCCCCGTACCATTCGGCACCCGCGGTCCTCCGAATGGACACTACCAGACCACCTTACGCATTTCATACACTACTGGCTTCGCAAGCCGCTAGAAAAAGAAGTGAGAGCACGCCTCAGGGCCGAATGCCCCAGACCACTAATTCCTGATAAAGTGGCCCTCACGCCCGAATTTGACAACACGGTAGTAGTCTTCATGTGACGCACGGGACGAGACCCTCGAAAAGGCGTAGAAAGAGGCATGAAAGCAGCACAGGACAAAGTGCTGGATTTACTTGGCCCCATCACCAAGATACTCCACTTTGCGGATCTAGCACTCAGTCAGGGTTCCTTACTCGATCCGAACATCATACGCGAATGGGCACAACGAGCAGTATGCCTCCTGGGCAATGCCAACTCTGCATTATGCACTGAAAGACGCAAGTCAGCGTTGATCCGCATAGATAGTAAACTCCTGGACCTAGGGGCTAAGGAATTCGGACCAAAGGCTCAAGGACTTTTGTTTGGTGACGCCTTTATTACGGAACTCAAAAAGCATGTTAACCTTTTTACCACCTTAAACAAAGCCCAGTCCTCACTCAAGCAAGTTTTTCACTCCCCACCAGGAAGAGGTGTTTTTGGAAGGGCTGGTCGGCAGCGGAACTGGGCCACCAGCCGCTTTTGGGCATCAGGTTCCAGACCTTTCCCACAAGCCCCAAGCTTCTTCCCATATACCACACAAAGACCCTCATCCTACCGAGGGGCAGGACGGGCTAGAGGCTTCAGAGGTCGAGGACGTGGCCTTCTCTAATGGTGAGTCCTCCAACATACCAAAATGTTTCAAATTTTGTGGCAGGCAGTCTCTCCTTTTTCTTACAGAATTGGAAACTAATTACCAGAGACGCCTGGGTTCTCCAGACGGTACGCGGTTTCGTCATAGAATTCTCCACACAACCCGTACAGACCATCCCTCCGCCTCCGATCCACATGTCAACGGAACAAAAACGCCTAGTGGACGAAGAGATTCACACACTCTTCATAAAAGGTGCAGTACAGTACGCACAAGGAGGGGGAGGGTTCTTAAGCAACATCTTCCTGGTCAAGAAGAAAACAGGCGACTACAGACCGGTTATCAACCTCCGACAACTGAATTCATACGTAATACACAGACACTTCAAGATGAAAGGAATCCACCTCCTGCAAGACCTCCTTATCAAGAACGACTGGTTTACGCGCCTGGACCTCAAAGACGCATACCTGTCAGTACCAGTGGATGTACACAGACGTTGTTTTCTCCGCTTCAGATGGAGAGGACAAATTTGCCAGTTCACATGCCTGCCATTCGGCCTCAGTTCGGCTCTGTGGTGCTTCACGAAACTGCTGAGACCAGTGATGGCACACATCCAAACCTTAGGCATACGATGTCTCGTATACCTGGACAATTTGCTAATCTTTTGCGAATCCGCTACCAGGCTGCGATTGCAGACGAAATTTGTCGTTCACTTCCTGGAATCTTTGGGTTTCATGGTGAACAAACAAAAATCGTCTCTCGCTCCCTCCCAGTCGGTCCTATTTCTCGGCTTCGACATCGACTCAAAGACTGCATGCTACGACTACCCCTGGCAAAGATAGCCTCGATACGGAAAGAAATCAGACGGGTGCTGAGGATGGATACCATAACGCTCAGGATGCTAGCCCGGATTGTGGGACTCCTCTCCTCCTCCATACAAGCGATATTCCCATTACACTACAGGGCCATGCAACAATTGAAAGCGAGATACCTTCGCACCGGACACTCATACGACCACTGGATTCCCCTATCGACGGAAGTGAGGACGGAACTTCGATGGTGGTTGCTACACATTCAAGCCTGGAATGGCAAGGCAATTTTTGGCTCTTCTCCAGACTTCATCGTGGAGTCAGACGCCAGCCTGTGGGGATGGGGCGCCCACTGCACGAACGCCTCCACGGGAGGCCCATGGCAGGGACAGGAGACCAACCTGCACATCAACTGCCTGGAACTGATCGTGGGATCCTTTGCCATCCGCAGTTTGGCCAAGGACAAGTCGAATTGCTGCAACCTGCTCCGCATGGACAACGTGTCGGCAGTGCAGTACATCAACCGCCTAGGCGGAGCCAAGTCCCAAGCCCTAACGGAAGCCACGAAAGACATTTACAAATTCTGTGTAACACGGAACATCACGCTACAGGCGGAATACCTACCGGGAATCTCCAACCTGACGGCAGATTGGTTCTCACGTCATTGGCGGGACAACAGCGATTGGAAACTCAACACAGAGATATTCCAAGAATTGCGACGGCGGAAAGACCCATTGACGATAGACCTATTCGCCTCCAGGACCAACCATCAACTTCCGAGGTTCTACAGTTGGCTTCCGGACCCGAAAGGAGAAGCAGCAGATGCATTTCTACAGAACTGGCCCGTTCAAGGGGCGTACGCTTTCCCACCGTTCTCTATGATTCCGAAAGTACTTCGATACACACGTACCCACAGGATATCGCTCCTACTCCTCACACCCATCTGGCAGAGCCAACCATGGTTCCCAGATCTCCTGCAGCTGTCTCACGAAGACCCCCTTCTACTTCCTACTCTCCAGCTACTCATGACGGGACCTCGAGGGGAAGCACACCCCCTCGTCCAAGAAGGACAACTGGAGCTAGTAGCCTGGATGATTTCAGGGGTTCCTGGTCGGTCCACGGCCTATCGCAATCATCTAAGGACCTCCTATGGGACTCATGGCTCCCGGCACTAGGAAATGCTACATTTCCACCTGGTCGGCCTGGAGTGATTGGTATGTTGAAAGGGATTCCGATCCCTTTACTGCCCCTGTACCACTGATCCTTAACTATCTATCACATCTGTTCTCATTGGGACAATCATATAGATCCCTCAATGTGATCAGATCCGCCATTTCGGCAGCACACATCCCGATACAAGGCAGACCGGTGGGCCAAGAACCATTGATCTGTCGACTACTTCGGGGTGCCAAACTAACTAGACCCCCAGCACCCAAGTACTCACAACTCTGGCAGGTGGATGAGGTACTGGAATTCCTTAGAGAATGGCCAGACAACCCCTACCTGTCACTGAAACAACTTTCAGCCAAACTAGCCCTCTTATTATGCCTTGTCTCATTTAAATGGGTGGCAGATGTTAGGGCGTTCGACGTGGAGGGTTTCTCTATCATTCCGGTGGGAGTTACCTTTACCATATCGAGACGAACTAAGTCAGATTCACCTTCAGTGTCATACCCATTCTTCGGTTCAGACCCCAAACTTTGTGTGGTCAGAGCATTAGTGAGATACACGGAAATCACTTCTCTATTCGAAGGGTCAACTACTGATTTCTTAGTAGACAACACTCGCCAGATGGATCCGCTGGCTACTCTCGCTAGTTGGCGTTGAACCTTGCTTCAGAGCACACTCGGTCAGAGGGGCGGCGGCCTCACAAGCAGTATTGGCCGGCGCCTCACTGGCCGACATTATGCGCTGCGCGGACTGGACGCGAGAGAGTACTTTCCGAACCTTTTACGTTAGGCAAACAGCTCATGCTTCCTTCACATTAGTCAATTCGAAGCTTTAAAAATGCAAATATGAAGCCTCCTGTCATGTGGTAAAATTGAAGATTATATTAGCTTTAGTGTACTAGTAATCTTAATTTTAATAATGACAGGAGGCGAATATTTCCCACCCTATAGGATTCCCCCCCCCAGATATTCGCCACGGGAACAGAATAAACCTCCAATATTCAGGAAGTCACGAGCTACATCTGGTTTGTATGTTTAAGACTTAGACACGTATATTGAATGGATTGTATAGGTTGATATTTTGGACATGGAACTCGAAATAGGTTCTAGATATATATAGTTTATTAAATACCTGTTATAGATTTTATATGTATGATACAGTATCTCTCTACAGCCTTGATTATGTCAGATTATTACGATGGTTTGCATGCGGACAAATTATCACGCCAGAGACCTTTCACCTTTTCTCTTTTCTTACAGTGTGAATGTCTTCGTAACAAGACAAAGATCCACCTTCCATACCTCGACAGCACAGAATGTCTGAAGTTAGCTACTAAAGATGTTATGAACCTGTTGATGTTTACTATGTTATGTTTGTAGTTGATTTGTTGTTTTGCTTCAAAGAAAGAGGAAGTGATGTCATAGACAGGGCCTTTTATGGGCATCATAACTTTTCTCTGATTGGTTGTTATGTTTCTATGCTGCTGGAGTTTTCAGTAAAGAAAGATATGCAAATATTCGCCTCCTGTCATTACTAAAATTAAGATTATTAGTACACTAAAGCTAATATAATCTTCAATTCTTGACCATTCCTCTTTACAGAACTGTTTCAGTTCAGCAATATTCTTGGCATGTCTGGTGTGAATCACTTTCTTGAGGTGATGCCACAGCATCTCAATCGGGTTGAGGTCAGGACTCTGACTGGGCCACTTCAGAAGGCGTATTTTCTTCTGTTTAAGCCATTCTGTTGTTTATTTACTTCTATGCTTTGGGTCATTGTCCTGTTGCAACACTCATCTTCTGTTGAGCTTCAGCTGGCAGACAGATGGCCTTCAGTTTGGGATGAGGTTTTGATGTTGGTGTGCTGTGCCTTTTTTTCGCCACACATAATGTTGTGTGTTTCTTCCAAACATCTCAACTTTGGTTTCATCTGTCCACAGAATATTTTGCCAGTACTGCTGTGGAACATCCAGGTGCTCTTGTGCAAACTGTAAACGTGCAGCAATGTTTTGTTTGGACAGCAGTGGCTTCCTCCGTGGTATCCTCCCATGAAATCCATTCTTGTTTAGTGTTTTACATATTGTAGATTCACTAACAGTGATGTTAGCATATGCCCCTGGTCTTGTAACAGGGATGTTAGCATTTGCTCCCGGTCTTGTAATGCCTTGTTGCTAATCCTGGCCATAATATAGAATACCTTGTAGGAAAGCACTCACAGGACTTGATATGGTTAAAAAAAAAATGCTTCTTTATTGCAGCAAAAATTTCAAGTAGAAAGTGTCAACGTTTCAGTTCCATCTGGACTTTTATCAAGATAAAAGTCCAGATGGGACTGAAATGTTGACACAAGATAAAAGTCCAGATGGGACTGAAACGTTGACACTTTCTACCTGAAATTTTTGCTGCAATAAAGAACCATTTTTTTTTTTAACCATATCAAGTCCTGTGAGTGCTTTCCTACAAGGTATTATATATATATATATATATATATATATATATAAATAGCGAGGGCTTGCACTCCTGGTGTAATCCTGTGGTGCCCGGTGCTGGTCTGGCAAGGATCATGTAGACATAGCAGAAATTACCGCACTCCAAGGACTTTATAGAGATTTTCAAATAAAATTTAGCTTTTATTCAATCCATTTATAAAGTCAACATTTCAGCTCCCACATGGAGCTTTCATCAGGACAAAACATATGCTACGCACATCAACTAATAACATGGAAGCCGGGGAAGGATCTAGCCAGTCCAACCCAGGGGACATACATGCCATGTTATCCTCACTCATGGCATCCATGAGCAAGGTCAACTCCAGGCTGGAGAAACTTGAGTTGGTCACCACGGCCCTCACTCTAGTAGGGCCACCCGCGGCTGCGGTACAAACACCAGCCTTGCCATTAGTCGCTCCAGCCAGCACCCTGGATGACCAGGAAGTTAGCCCGGCCCACATGATACCTGAGCATATCAAAAGGGATATCCTGGAAGGTAAAGACGTCAACCTGGCTTCCCTGTTGATTGCCTCCCAAACATTGTGGAACATAAGACATATGCTTATGATGATGTTTCTGTTATTGTCAGATCTAGGAATGCCCGCCTGAACAGAAAACTGACTATCCCAGAATTTGTACTAGCGTTTGGTATTTACAGGGATGTCATTTGTGCGGTTTATCCCAACAGAAGAGAGGAGTTTGATCTATATATGCACAAGCTGGTAGACCTGGGCAACAAATATGGTGGTTCAGCATTCTATGACTACCATAGGTCTTTTTCTGCAAAAGTGGCTGGAGCCTTCTCCCAGTACGGTACACGATCCAACTGGGGAAGGATTGATACCGTCTTATTTTGCAGACACTTTGCAGGTCTAAGAACACCAGCTTGTGCATACTGCTCCTCCACAGCCCATACTACTAATTTTTGTCCCAACACGGCAGACGGACATGCCTCCACACAAGGAACTAGTTCCTCTGGGGATCCAGGGAAACTATCCAAAGACAAATTGGGACGCCCAATCAAGTTTCTGGGCAAGTCCCAGATATGTAATAATTTCAATGTTGGGTCTTGTAATTACAGTGGATGTAGACTATTGCATGTCTGTTCAAAATGTTTTAGGGCACATGCAAAGACCATGTGTCCAAATAAAATGTATTCCAAGCCTTACCTTACGTCCATTAATATGTCAGTATTCACCTCATTGATGTTTCAGCACCAATCTAGACACCTGGTAGACGTTTTTATTTCTGGTTTAACAGAAGGCTTCCACACAGGTATCCTACACATACCAGCTGGAACTCTGGAATGCCCTAACCTACAATCCGCCCAACACAACCCCACAGTGGTTGACACCCTCATAGCCCAAGAAGTGGATGAGGGCTTTGTATTGGGGCCTTTTAGAACTCCTCCATTCACAGAATGGCGCACCAACCCTATTGGTATTGTCACAGGGAAATCTTCCCAAAAACAGAGACTCATCATTGACTTATCGGCTCCCCACTCATCGGCCAACCCCAGTCTTAATTCCCTCATACCCTCTGAGGAATTCTCTCTGCAATACACCACCATAGATCACGCCATTACAGCTATCATACAAGCAGGGGTTGGAGCCTGGCTCAGTAAGACCGACATTACTAACGCCTTCAAATTACTCCCTATCCACCCCACACTGTGGCACCTGCATGGCATCAAGTGGTCCGGGAACTACTATTTTTTCTCCCGGTTAACTTTTGGGTCCAAAAGTAGCCCAGCTATTTTCGACACATTTGCCGAAGCATTATGCTGGTTACTATTGAACATAGCCGGATGCCCTACGGTATTACATTACTTGGACGATTTCCTACTGGTCGAGGAGAATACTGCACCTCCCACTAGCCTCAAAGCTACCACTAAGCTGTTTGAGCAACTAGGTGTACCCATCTCCCCAAAGAAAACAGAAGGGCCAGACACGGTTATCACTTTTCTGGGTATCCAATTAGACTCTGCCACAATGCAAGCAAGCCTACCATACGATAAGATAGAGAATATTCTCACTTACATAAACAACTACCTACAGCTCGGCACTTGCAACCGCAAAGAGCTACAGTCCCTGCTAGGGTCACTAAATTTTGCGATGCGCATCATACCTCAAGGCCGCTCCTTTATTTCACGACTATTGCATCTTTTCCCACTTTTTCTACATGACACGCACAGGTTGTCCTTAGATGCCCAAGCTACAGCCGATCTAAACATGTGGAAGAGATTTTTAACCACTTGGAATGGTAAAAGTATGTTCCTCCCTCAATTGACTGAATCATCTCCTACCATTTGGTCAGATGCGACATCTACCACTGGTTTTGCAGCAATTTTTGGGAACGAATGGCTTTGGGGCAGCTGGCCTTCAGCAGTTCTGGACTTGGAAGGTTTTTCCACTACCTCAGCTCTTTTTGAGATCTACCCCATAGTGGCGGCTGCTGTAGCGTGGGGTCATTTATGGGCTAATACGCCTGGCGTTGTTACTCAGACAACCAGGCAACCTGTCACATCATCAACAAAGGTTGTTCCAAATCTCTTACGATCATGAGATTTCTGAGGATACTCACTTGGTTGGCAGCTTGTCATAATTTCTTCCTATGTTGTTTCCATGTGCCAGGTGAATATAACACAGCTGCTGACAATTTGTCTCGCTTTAAATTTCAGGAGTTTCATCAAGCACTCCCGTCAGCAGCACCCACAGCCACCATCACTCCAACATTTCAACAACTCATACTGGACTAGACGTCATCATGCAGCATAGCAGGACATTGTCCCAGTTGGCACTTTCAAACAATACAAACAAAACATACAGCAGGCTTTCACACTATTCAAACGATTCCTTCTGGAACATAACATCATACAACCGTTTGTTATGACATCTTTTTTGGGGTTTGCTTCCTTTTGCCACCTTAAACTCAAAATGTCATACAACACCATCAAACTCTATCTCACTGGCATTCAACACCACATGCTCATCTTACACCCAAATAACAACAGTTTCATGGCCTCTCACCAAATTAAGACCATACTCAGAGGTATTCAAAAATCAGAACCCACACATTTGGCCCAGAGGCTACCCATAGATAACCATATCTTCAAAGCATTATCTAACCTACTCGACCTAAAACCGTTTGACACTAATACGAATTCTATCATCAAAACAGCAATATACATCGCTTTCTATGGATTTCTACGACCCAGAGAATTCACTACGACCTCCACGACCCAAACCACTCCATTCCTCCTCTATTCCCACTTGACAAAACATATGGATCATTACATCCTGTCTTTACCTCACTCCAAAACCAGCCAGCACATACCTGTAAACATTCCGTACTATCCCACGCACAACAGATGGTGTCCCGTCAAGGTTCTTGATGCCTACATACAACACCATCACTTACTGCCCTCACAACCGTTATTACAACTACAAGGTGCAGTACTCACCACTACAACCTTCATGACCTACGTCAGGTCCTTGCTCACACAACTGGGTCTCAGTGCAAACAAATACTCAGGACACTCCTTTCGTATAGGAGCCGCATCCACAGCCTCCAGTGTCAACATCCCAACTCATGTTATCAAAACACTGGGGCGCTGGAAGTCATCCGCTTACTCACAGTACATACTGAACCCAGTACAAGAATTAAGGGATGCTTTCATAAACATGTCTGGTTGATAAATGTATATGTATTGGTTGTCTGTTAATAAATTTGATTACTTAATTTTTGCCCTCTTCTTTCTCAGGCCTACCTCATCGTCGGTTTTGGCACACCACAACCGACTTGCTCCTTTTATCATCCTACGCTTATTCATGGTATTTCACACTGTACTATCTTAAGCACCTAACACAAGTATTAAGGCAATTTGCCTGCATTTGTGGGAGGTGCTGGTTTGCTACCCCTAGCCTACTTAAGGCACTCCCCTTACCTTGCTCCTTACCGTTCGAGGTCAGCGTTGAATGACCCTCCCACCACACCACTTTTAACATTTATTTCCTTTTTATTTATTTTCCTTGGTGGGCCCTCTTCTTTCTCAGGCCTACCTCATCGTCAGTTTCGGCACACCACAACGGACTTGCTCCTTTTATCATCCTACGCTTATTCATGGTATTTCACACTGTACTATCTTAAGCACCTAACACAAATATATATATATATATATATATATATATATACACACACACACATATATTTTATGTATATATAAATACATTTCTTTTATTTTAAAACATGTTTAATATATATTTTTTTTTTTACTTTCCCACCAGCAGGGGGATTGTCTGACATTTCAGACAGTCCCCCTGCTGGCAGATTCACAGCCAGCTATAGGGGGCCATGTGATCGCTCTTTGACAGCGATCACATGGCCTCTGGGGGATTCTTTTGCCGGGGGAGGGCTGCCTGGGCTGCCTAGGGCTAAAACTCCTGGAACTATAAGTGGTTACTGATTTATACAAATCTCGCTGAAGTGCCGGTTATCCCATCCATTCGTACAAAAAAACTTACGAACAGACTTTACTTTCGTGACTTTTGCACACCATTCGTGAGGTTTGAGCGCCATTCGTATATTTTGTGTGTTCAGATCTGAGCTATCCAGGGAATGGTCAAATGGGATATTTTGATGTTTAAATGTAAAAGATACATTATCTTGCACTTATCCACATTAAATGTCAGTTGTCACAACTCTGACCATTTTTCAAGTTTACCTAAATCATTTGCCATTTGACTTATCCCTTCTGTAGCATCAACCCTGTTACATATCTTAGTGTCATCAGCAAAAAGACATACCTTACCATCAAGACCTTCTGCAATATCACTAATAAAAATATTAAAGAGAATGGGTCCAAGTACAGATCCCAGAGGTACCCCACTGGTGATAAGCCCGTGATTAAAATATACTCCATTGACTACAACCCTTTGTTGCCTGTCACTCAGTCACTGCCTTACCCATTCAACAATATTGGAATCCAAACTTAAAGATTGCAGTTTATTGATAAGCCTTGACAACAGTGTCAAATGCCTTACTGAAATCTAGGTAAGCAATGTCTACTGCACCACCCTGATTTATTATTTCAGTTACCCAATCAAAAAACTCAATAAGATTAGTTTGGCATGATCTTCCTGAAGTAAACCCATGTTGTACCTTGGCGGGTACCTCCACCAAGGACCGCTTCCTAGCTTGAACATGGGACAAACCTCAGCACTTCTGCCCCCAGTCACAGTGACTTGACCTCGTGACTGGGGTCCTGGAACCACTCCGTCCTGGAGCCGAATGGGGAACTCACTCTATCTACTTCCAGGCACTGGATGACACTCAGTCCTGGGAGCTCTAGTCCTTACAAGAGTGTCTGGCTACTTTTGCCCTATGTCTAACAAAGAGTGATTGGATAATACAGTTGATACATCTGCTATATCAGAACAGGAATACACTCAAGGCCTGATATCCCAGAGATATAGAGACCAAACTAATTATGTTACACAAGATTTTCTAGTAGTTACTCTCAATTGCCTTCTATCACTAAGCAGATAATGAATAGCTTTACTGCAATCAAAACTGAGTTAGCAGACCTAAGCATAAGATATCCTTCATTGAAAGGAAAATCACTAAGATGGATGAACAACTTAGCAAACGACATAGATAGTAAGGTCTATCAAATAAACCTGAATATTAGAGACGTTGAAGACTGCTCAAGACGATGCAATCTGCTGTTTTGGAATATCCCCAAAGACATCAATCATGATCACCTGAAAGATTTCTTACTTTCCTCTTTTCAAGAAATGAGTCTAACTGTAGAAAATCAGCATCCATTATTAGAAAGTACTCACCAACTTGCGAAACATAAGGGCGTCCCATCTCAACAACCAAGAGATTTTATAGCATGTTTCCACTCATATGCTTACAAAGAACAAGCTGTGAAGATCCATAGAGATAAAGAAACTCTGAGTGACCGATATAAAGTTATATTAATCTTTCCAGACCTCTCACTACAAACGAGGAAATGGAGAAAAATTTTCCATTGATCCCTGGTGTCTACTTGTCTTTTGATGAGGCTGTTCGGGTGGTGTGGGCTGCGGGCCTTTGAGCCCTATGGCTTAGACAGATGTTGAGACTGCCTTTAGGTTGCTTTAGGTCCATCCTGAGTGTCATCATCTCTTGGATTGTTGTTTTTTCCATGTATAATTTTTTCTGTTGAAGGGTAGACATGGTGCAGAACCGAGATTTTGCATAACTTGTCAATACTTTGTGGATCAGAGCCTTCCCATGGGATGCTCAAACTTGTGCTTCTATTTGGAATGTTTTAGCTCCTTCTTCGAATGAGTGGTGCCAACAGAGTCAGGCTGCAACATCGTTCTGCATTATTTGGATGACTTTTTATGCGTGGGTCCGGGGGGATTTGGGAAGGTGTGCGCAACTCCTGTTCTCGATGCAGTCAGTGGCAAGGTCTTTCAGGGGGGGCCATTGTCTCTGGACAAAATGGTGGGGCCAACGGCTTGCTTGAGTTTTTTTGGTATTGAGATTGATTCTGTGGCGTGGGAGTGTCATCTCCCGGCGGATAAGGTGGAGGATATGCACGCTCTGGTTGCGGTGGCACTAGGCATGTGGAAGATTTAATTGCACCAGCTACAGGCGCTGTTGGGTAAGTTTAATTTCATCTGTCACATTCTGACTAGGGGCATGGTGTTTATCGGCACCTGGCTGCCGCTGCATCTGGCATTTCTAGTCCTCGTGATTCTGTGTGCGTCACACGCCCCTTAAAGGAGGATTTGAGATGCCTTCATGGTGGCATTCATTGGCCGGTCCTATTGGTTCACCGATGCGGCAGGATCGAAGGGCTTTGGGGCAATCTTGGGCACCCACTGGTGTGCGGATACGTGGCCAGATTCCTTGCATGTGCCAGGCTTCACAAAAAATTTGGCTTTTCTTGAATTGTTCCCCATGAACAAGGAGGGAGGACAAGTGCCCAGAAGAGTTCCGAGGTTACGGATAATTGATTGGCAAGGACGGGTATATTTCTGAAAATGTTTTTTAAGTTATATTGTTGATTTTCAATATTATTAAAGTATTATATCTATATTTAATACAAAGTTAATATTGTTTGGTGAAATGTGTATTTTTTTCCAGGTATAATTTTTATTTTTTCTGTTGAAGGCAAGACGTGGTACAGAAACAAGATTTTGCATAACTCACACATATATCACATAACAGTTTATATTACCCTCGGTTACAACAGGCTGCTCAGTTTAATGGAGAGTTTAGCTGTGGTGGACATTTGACATGCTGCGAACATACATCGTTTCCGTTATATCTGTTATATATTACGTATCATGTGTGCTTCTAAGTAAACCCTTCTGATTTTCATTCCATTATTGGGTGAGTAATGGTCTTTTGTAGGGTAAGGTTTGGGTAGTGTTTTCCGGAAAAGTGTTCGATATCAATTTGGGTGGTATTGCCATTTACTGTTCACTGTAGGAGTGTTGTTTTTAGTGTATATGTTGTGTTATTGGGAAAATAGAGTGTTATAAGAAAAGGGGCACAACACAATTCCCCACTACTTGCACACAAGTGTCGCATAGTTTGTTTAATATTACCCTGAAATAACTTAATGTTTTTTGTTGCATTCATTTGTTAAATAAAAAAATATATATTCAGCAGAAATAGAATGAGCTGAGATCCCAAAGCATACAAACTTGGAGCTAAATCCAGACTTCATTGCAATGTATTGCATGGCACTGTATAAAGGAAGGGACATTGCTCAGAGCCATCACACTGTGACACATTGGCTGCAGATGGCATTATTCTGTAAGGGACAGTATGCTATTAAATCATATCTGTGTGATATCCTGCATTGCATTAGGCTTCATCATTTTATCTGGAAAAATAATGATTCAAGACACGGCTACATACCGGGTAAAGGTTCTATTGTGTGTGCTGTTTCTCTGTGTAACTCCCTGCAATTCCAAAACAGAGAAACGGTCTCCAGCGTGTGACCTCAACATAATTGAGACACTTCAGGATTATGAATATATTAAGGATGGAGACATTATCATCGGAGGAGTTTTTACAATAAATTACTTTATGAATGCTATAGGAAATAGACACAAAAAATACATGTTATGTCTGAGGTAAGAGATGATAAATTTCAATGAATTTTACTTTAGGAAGAATGTAACATGTGATATAACTACATTATATTCTCTTTCTTAACCTTCTTTTTCTTCTTAGTTCTTTATCAATGTATTCCTAGGATATTAACCCTTAACCTCAATGACAGCATTCCCTCCCCGCACCCTGATTCCTCTCCTGGAACTGTCATCAAAGCAAAATACTAAGCCGTCAATGAACACTATCCTAGCAACCTGCATTTCTATCCTAAGTTTTGTGTCACTATACCCCACTCCCTCTAGCATGTAAGCTCACTGAGCAGGCCCTCAATCCCTCTGTTACTGTGTCACTATACCCCACTCTCTCTAACATGTAAACTCACTGAGCAGGCCCTCAATCCCTCTGTTACTGTGTCACTATACCCCACTCCCTCTAACATGTAAACTCACTGAGCAGGGCCCTCAATCCCTCTGTTACTGTGTCACTATACCCCACTCCCACTAACATGTAAACTCACTGAGCAGGGCCCTCAATCCCTCTGTTACTGTGTCACTATACCCCACTCCCTCTAACATGTAAACTCACTGAGCAGGCCCTCAATCCCTCTGTTACTGTGTCACTATACCCCACTACATGTAAACTCCACCCTCAATCCCTCTGTTAACATACCCCACTCCCTCTAACATGTAAACTCACTGAGCATGGCCCCCAATCCCTCTGTTACTGTGTCACTATACCCCACTCCCTCTAACATGTAAACTCACTGAGCAGGCCCTCAATCCCTCTGTTACTGTGTCACTATACCCCACTCCCTCTAACATGTAAACTCACTGAGCAGGCCCTCAATCCCTCTGTTACTGTGTCACTATACCCCACTCCCTCTAACATGTAAGCTCACTGAGCAGGCCCTCAATCCCTCTGTTACTGTCACTATACCCCACTCCCTCTAGCATGTAAGCTCACTGAGCAGGGCCTCAATCCCTCTGTTCCTGTGTCCCTCACACACCCACCCCCCTCCCTCCCTTGTAAGCTCACTGAGCAGGGCCCTCAATCCCTCTGTTACTGTCACTATACCCCACTCCCTCTAACATGTAAACTCACTGAGCAGGCCCTCAATCCCTCTATTACTGTGTCGCTATACCCCACTCCCTCTAACATGTAAACTCACTGAGCAGGCACTCAATCCCTCTATTACTGTGTCGCTATACCCCACTCCCTCTAACATGTAAACTCACTGAGCATGCCCTCAATCCCTCTGTTACTGTGTCACTATACCCCACTCCCTCTAACATGTAAACTCACTGAGCAGGCCCTCAATCCCTGTTACTGTCACTATACCCCACTCCCTCTAACATGTAAACTCACTGAGCAGGGCCCTCAATCCCTCTGTTACTGTGTCACTATACCCCACTCCCCCTACCATGTAAACTCACTGAGCAGGCCCTCAATCCCTCTGTTACTGTGTCACTATACCCCACTCCCTCTAACATGTAAAATCACTGAGCGGGGCCTCAATCCCTCTGTTACTGTGTCACTATACCCCACTCTCTCTAACATGTAAACTCACTGATAGGGGCCCTCAATCCCTCTGTTACTGTGTCACTATACCCCACTCCCTCTAACCTTGTAAGCTCACTGAGCAGGACCTCAATCCCCTCTGTTGCCTTCACTATACCCCCTCCCTCTAGCAGCTATGCAAACTCACTGAGCAGACCCCCTCCAATCCCTCTGTTACTGTGTCACTATACCCCTCCCTCTAACATGTAAACTCACTGGGCAGGGCCCTCAATCCCTGTGTTACTGTGTCACTATACCCCACTCCCTCTAACATGTAAACTCACTGAGCAGGCCCTCAATCCCTCTGTTACTGTGTCACTATGCCCCACTCCCTCTAACTTGTAAACTCACTGAGCAGGCCCTCAATCCCTCTGTTACTGTGTCACTATACCCCACTCCCTCTAACATGTAAACTCACTGAGCAGGGCCTCCAATCCCTCTGTTACTTTCACTATACCCCACTCCCTCTAGCATGTAAACTCACTGAGCAGGGCCCTCAGTCCCTCTGTTACTGTGTCACTATACCCCATTCCCTCTAACATGTAAGCTCACTGAGCAGGGCCTCAATCCCTCTGTTACTGTGTCACTATACCCCACTCCCTCTAACATGTAAACTCACTGAGCAGGGACCTCAATCCCTCTGTTACTGTCACTATACCCCACTCCCTGTAACATGTAAACTCACTGAGCAGGGGCCTCAATCCCTCTGTTACTGTGTCCCTATACCCCACTCCCTCTAACATGTAAACTCACTGAGCAGGCCCTCAATCCCTCTGTTACTGTGTCACTATACCCCACTCCCTCTAACATGTAAACTCACTGAGCAGGGCCTCAATCACTCTGTTACTGTGTCACTATACCCCTCCCTCTAACATGTAACTCACTGAGCAGGCCCCTCAATCCCTCTGTTACTGTGTCACTATACCCCCCACTCCACTCTAACATGTAAGCTCACTGAGCAGGCCCTCCAATCCCTCTGTTACTGTGTCACTATACCCCTCCCCTCCCTAACATGTAAAGCTCACCCAGGCAGGCCCTCAATCACTGTTGCTGTGTCACTATGCACCCTCCCTCTAACATGTAAACTCACTGAACAGGTGCCTCAATCCCCTCTGTTACTGTCACTATACCCCCCTCCCTCTAACATGTAAACTCACTGAGCAGGCCCTCAATCCCTCTGTTACTGTGTCACTATACCCCCCCCCCTCTAACATGTAAACTCACTGAGCAGGGCCCTCAATCCCTCTGTTACTGTGTCACTATACCCCACTCCCTCTAACATGTAAACTCACTGAGCAGGGCCCTCAATCCCTCTGTTACTGTGTCACTATACCCCACTCCCTCTAACATGTAAACTCACTGAGCAGGGCCTCCAATCCTCCTTTTACTGTGTCACTACCCCCACTCCCTCTACATGTAAGCTCACTGAGCAGGGCCTCCAATCCCTCTGTGTATTAAAATCCCCACTCCCTCTAGCATGTAAGCTCACTTCAGGCAGGCCCTCAATCCCCTCTGTTACTGTGTCACTGCCCCCCACTCCCTCTAGCAGTGTAAACTCACTGAGCAGGCCCCTCAATCCCTCTGTTGCACAGTGTCACTATGCCCCTCCCTCTAGCATTAGCCAAGCTCACTGAGCAGGACCCTCAATCCCTCTGTTACTGTGTCACTATACCCCCACTCCCTCCCTAGTGTAAGCTCACTGAGCAGGGCCCTCAATCCCTCTGTTACTGTGTCACTATGCCCCCCTCCCTCTAACATGTAAACTCACTGAGCAGGCCCTCAATCCCTCTGTTACTGTGTCACTATACCCCACTCCCTCTAACATGTAAACTCACTGAGCAGGCCCTCAACCCCTCTGTTACTGTCACTATACCCCACTCCCTCTAACATGTAAACTCACTGAGCAGGCCCTCAATCCCTCTGTTACTGTGTCACTATACCCCACTCCCTCTAACATGTAAACTCACTGAGCAGGCCCTCAATCCCTCTGGTACTGTTCCCATACCCCCCCCCCTCTAACCATGTAAGCTCACTGAGCAGGGCCCTCAATCCCTCTGTTACTGTGTCACTATGCCCCCCTCCCTCTAACATGTAAACTCACTGAGCAGGCCCTCAATCCCTCTGTTACTGTGTCACTATACCCCACTCCCTCTAACATGTAAACTCACTGAGCAGGCCCTCAACCCCTCTGTTACTGTCACTATACCCCACTCCCTCTAACATGTAAACTCACTGAGCAGGCCCTCAATCCCTCTGTTACTGTGTCACTATACCCCACTCCCTCTAACATGTAAACTCACTGAGCAGGCCCTCAATCCCTCTGTTGCTGTGTCACTGCTTGCCCCACTCCCCTCCTAGCTTATGTAAGCTCACTTTCAGGCAGGCCTCAATCCCTCTGTTACTGTGTCACTATACCCTCCCTCTAACATGTAAACTCACTGAGGCAGGGCCTCAATCCCTCTGTTACTGTGTCACTATACCCCCACTCCCTCCCTAACATGTAAAACTCACTGAGCAAGGCCCTCAATCCCTCTGTTACTGTGTCACTATATCGCACTCCCTCTAACCTGTAAGCTCATTGAGCAGGGCCTCAATCCCTCTGTTACTGTGTCACTATACCCCACTCCCTCTAACATGTAAACTCACTGAGCAGGGCCCTCAATCCCTCTGTTACTGTCACTATACCCCACTCCCTCTAACGTAAACTCACTGAGCAGAGCCTCAATCCCTCTGTTACTGTCACTATACCCCACTCCCTCTAACATGTAAGCTCACTGAGCAGGGCCCTCCAATCCCTCTGTTACTGTGTCACTATACCCCACTCCATCTAACATGTAAACTCACTGAGCAGGGCCCTCAATCCCTCTGTTACTGTCACTATACCCCACTCCCTCTAACGTAAACTCACTGGGCAGGGCCCTCAATCCCTCTGTTACTGTGTCACTATACCCCACTCCCTCTAACATGTAAACTCACTGAGCAGGGCCCTCAATCCCTCTGTTACTGTGTCACTATACCCCACTCCCTCTAGCATGTAAACTCACTGAGCAGAGCCCTCAAGCCCTCTGTTACTGTGTCACTATACCCCACTCCCTCTAGCATGTAAACTCACTGAGCAGAGCCCTCAAGCCCTCTGTTACTGTGTCACTATACCCCACTCCCTCTAACATGTAAACTCACTGAGCAGGGCCCTCAATCCCTCTGTTACTGTGTCACTATACCCCCACTCCCTCTAGCATTTAAGCTCACTGAGCAGGCCCTCAATCCCTCTGTTACTGTGTCACTATACCTCACTCCCTCTAGCATGTAAACTCACTGAGCAGGCCCTCCATCCCTCTGTTACTGTGTCACTATACCCCACTCCCTCTAACATGTAAACTCACTGAGCAGGCCCTCAATCCCTCTGTTACTGTGTCACTATACCCCACTCCCTCTAACGTGTAAACTCACTGAGCAGCCCTCAATCCCTCTGTTACTGTGTCACTATACCCCACTCCCTCTAACATGTAAACTCACTGAGCAGGCCCTCAATCCCTCTGTTACTGTGTCACTATACCCCACTCCCTCTAACATGTAAACTCACTGAGCAGCCCCTCAATCCCTCTGTTACTGTGTCACTATACCCCACTCCCTCTAACATGTAAGCTCACTGAGCAGGCCCTCAATCCCTATGTTACTGTGTCACTATATCCCACTCCCGCTAACATGTAAACTCACTGAGCAGGCCCTCAATCCCTCTGTTACTGTGTCACTATACCCCACTCCCTCTAACATGTAAGCTCACTGAGCAGGGTCCTCAATCCCTCTGTTACTGTCACTATACCCCACTCCCTCTAACATGTAAACTCACTGAGCAGGGCTTTTAACCCCTCTGTTACTGTGTCACTATACCCCACTCCCTCTAACATGTAAACTCACTGAGCAGGCCCTCAATCCCTCTGTTACTGTGTCACTATACCCCACTCCCTCTAACATGTAAACTCACTGAGCAGGACCCCCAATCCCTCTGTTACTGTGTCACTATACCCCACTCCCTCTAACATGTAAACTCACTGAGCAGACCCTCAATCCCTCTGTTACTGTGTCACTATACCCCACTCCCTCTAACATGTAAACTCACTGAGCAGGGCCCTCAATCCCTCTGTTACTGTCATTATACCCCACTCCCTCTAACATGTAAACTCACTGAGCAGGCCCTCAATCCCTCTGTTACCGTGTCACTATACCCCACTCCCTCTAACATGTAAACTCACTGAGCAGGGCCCCCAATCCCTCTGTTACTGTCACTATACCCCACTCCCTCTAACATGTAAACTCACTGAGCACGCCCTCAATCCCTCTGTTACTGTGTCACTATACCCCACTCCCTCTAACATGTAAACTCACTGAGCAGGCCCTCAATCCCTCTGTTACTGTGTCACTATACCCCACTCCCTCTAACATGTAAACTCACTGAGCAGGCCCTCAATCCCTCTGTTACTGTGTCACTATACCCCCACTCCCTCTAACATGTAAACTCACTGAGCAGGCCCTCAATCCCTCTGTTACTGTGTCACTATACCCCACTCCCTCTAACATGTAAACTCACTGAGCAGGCCCTCAATCCCTCTGTTACTGTGTCACTATACCCACTCCCTCTAACATGTAAACTCACTGAGCAGGGCCCTCAATCCCTCTGTTACTGTGTCACTATACCCCACTCCCTCTAACATGTAAACTCACTGAGCAGGGCTCTCAATCCCTCTGTTACTGTGTCACTATACCCCACTCCCTCTAACATGTAAACTCACTGAGCAGGGCCCCCAATCCCTCTGTTACTGTCACTATACCCCACTCCCTCTAACATGTAACCTCACTGAGCAGGGCCCTCAATCCCTCTGTTACTGTGTATTTAACTCATCTGGTTGCAAACACTTGTTGGTATAATAATAATAACTAGAGAAGCTACAGTATCAGGGGAAATTGTGTGAAGTGTTCTTGCCTCCACCAGTAGTCTACAATTGGAGTGGGCGGAGTAACTGTTATCATTTATATAGCACATTTAATTGCAACGTTGTTGCACAGTTACATTAAACCATACATTTATAAAAACATTAGCAGGTGTTCAAAAGGCCCTGTCTATGACATCACTTGCTGCTGCAGCTTGACACAGGTCAGAGTATTTTGGTGGTTGCCATCTTCAAACGGTCGTATCTTAAAAACTATAACTCCTACGGTGAAGAGCTTTATATTGTGAGAATCACAAGACCCAGACCTACATTTTGATGCATAGTATGTCTCTGAAGTATTAAAATTGAAGGCACCGTCGCAGTTTAGAAATTGCACTTCAAATTTGAGCTTTGCAGAGTGAAGTTTCAATGAAAGTCAATGGACGGCGTTAGTTGCAAACAAATGATTATATTGTGAAAACTATCAGGACTATGGCTTAGCGGTTGACATGTTTAGTGGCAGCAGGGATAGCTGAACGTTTTGATATAAGATTTGTGTAGGTGGGCCTGAAAATAAGGGAGTGGTGGCAGTTTAGAAATCATGTCCTGATTTTTCAGCTTTTGCCAGCTCCCACTCTAGCTTTGCCATTCATTCCTATGGGACAAATTGCGCCACAAGAACGACGATATTCCGTGAACCATTCGGCGAAACGTTCCACAAAGTAATAGCAATCCGATCGGGAACAATCTGCACGTTTTGGTAAATTTTTGTCTATGTAGTGTAAAAACTGTGGGAGGAGTTAGGGTGGCAAATTTGGCTATAATAAGAATAATATATATGTGAGATAACAATAAGTGTTCTTGCAAGAACACTTAATAATAATATATATGTGAGATAACAATAAGTGTTCTTGCAAGAACACTTAATAATAATAATAACAGTTTATTCTTCATTTCAGTTCTCTAAATGTTACGAAACTGAAGCTAGTAGCTCTAGAGAGAGCAGTTACACCTTTGGGCAAAGGCAGCGCAGATTATTTCCTCACAGAAGCAGCTCAGATTGATTGATGTTACACTGTTGAACTCCAGCTGAGCTTCCCTTTTCAACTGTGCCCAGTGGCGTCTCTAGGATTCATTTTTAGGGGGGGCACATGGTGGGCCAGAGACAAAAGTAGGGGGGCACATTTAACCCCGCCCCTGTCGCATGTTAAGCCCCGCCCCCGACACAATGTATTGGTTTTTTTTTTAATAATCCCTGGTGGAGGATTCATTATTTTCCACCAGGGACGTTGCGTTTTTTTTGAGGGGCTGGACGAGCGGGGTCGTGTCTCCAGCCGCAGCTGGTCTTCAGGCCACCAAAGATCCCGTGGGCCATCCGTCTTTCCATCATACCAGTCCAGACCCTCCTACACACAGAGGTTGGATAGAGGTTAGGGTAATCGTTCAAGAGGACATGCAAGATTCTCTTCAGGTGAGATCAATTCCTGCCATTTCTCCCTTTCCTCTATTGCATACGGGCAGACTGTTTCACTGCAGGGACAGATGGCGGGAGGTATTGTAACCGCATGTGGTTCCCTTATTTACCACTATAATGTCTTAAAGCATAGGACTTCGTAGGGCTAACCATACAGATATCTTAGCCATAATTTTATATAGTTAGTAAGAGATCCTCTATTTACCATATATAAATAATTGAGAATACAATATAAAATAAGGATTGTCTTGGAAGCAAGATTGTCTTTTGGATATTTATTATATAAAAATATAAATATAAATCCATTATAGCAGAGTTTATAAGATTAAACTAAATGCTTGCAAATATCATTAATAGATTAACATACCCTTCTGAACAAGTCATCATGTCAGCCTCTCTATCATTTTAAGATGGAGCAGCGTCTGTCTCCAAGTCTCTCCTCTGTGTCTTAACATTTAAAAGTACGGTACACCTATTTATACCTTAGGTGTCTCCATTTTAAGGTTAGCGTAGTTCATATTTATTATATTAAAAAGTAACACTTCTTTTACTTTATTTTAGGATCTCCCTTAATTTGACAGACATACAAGGCCATAACTAAAGGGTGTATACCTCATGGAAATTTTCCTGACTTAGTTCAAGATGGCATCTTAAAGTCTGAATAGGTTATCTGTTGTTTATACTAAGTCGGAAGTGTACAGTCGCGGGAGATTCCCGGATTTGGGGAAGTTCCATTAACTTGGGGTTACCACAGTATATTGTGTACTGCAAGAGTCATAGTATAGCCTTGAAGCTTGTTTATGCATTATTGCTATTGTAATTCGTCTGGGACAAAATGGCGCAAACATATTATGCACTGGGGTTATTGCTTAAAGAAACAGTTATGAAAAACAATATGTTCCATTTCTAACACCTTGTCAGTTTGCAATATCTCGTAAAGACAAAGTACACAGTTTAAGAAATACAACATTTCATTCTAAAACTTGTAATATTTGCATTTGCCCATAACAGTATCCTGGATGCATGGGTCCTTCGGACCGTTTGGGGATATGTCATAGACTTTCACTCCCCTCTGAAACAGGTTGGGCCCCCAAGGGTCCCCATCATCTCAATAGAACAACAGGTCCTGATAGATGCGGAAAATCGGACACTGTTCGACAAGGGTGCGGTCCAATGGGCCCCGGACACAGGGGGTTTCTTCAGCTCGATTTTTCTAGTGAGTTAAAAGTCCAGAGAATTCTGCCCAGTGATCAACTTGTGGGAACTGAACGTTTTTTGTGGTCTACCACCACTTCAAGGATGGAGGGCATCTATCTTCTACAGGACCTTCTCCGGCCAGGAGACTGGTTCACAAGGCTGGACCTGAAGGGCGCTTACCTCTCCGTCCCAGTGAACGATGAATGTCGCAGATTCCTCCTTTTCCTCTGGAAGGGCAGTCCATGCCAATTCACTTGTCTCCCCTTCAGCTTCACCTCGGCTCCGTTGTGCTTCACCAAGCTTCTGAAGCCAGTGGTCGCTCGACCCCTCCAGACTCAAGTGTCAGATGCGCTCTGCGGTCTCCTTATTCAAACGCCTGGGGTTCATAGTCAATTTGGAGAAGTCAGCCCTCGACCCTTCCCAGACAGTGGAGTTCTTGGCTTTCAAAGTGGATGCAAAGGACTGTGTTCTCTGTCTGCCTCTGGCTAAGATAGCGACCATTCGGAAGGAGATAAGGAAGTTCCTGCGGCAAGACCGGATCCCTCTATGAATGTTAGCTCACATGGTGGATCTCCTCTCGGCCTCGATACAGGCCCCCTATGCAGGATGTGGCATAGGTCCGCTTCACTACAGGGCCATGCAACGACTGAAGGCTCGTTTTTTATGCAAGAGACTCTCCTACTACCAGATGATCCCTCTGTCCCCAGACGTGAAGACTGAACTACTCTGGTGGCTCCTGCACATGTTAGCCTGGAACGGCAAAGCGATATTCGGTCCGACACCAGAGTTCATGATGGAATCGGATGTGAGCCTTCGGGGCTGGGGTGTCACCTGTGCGACCGGTTCCATGGGGGCTCCGTGGTTCGAAAGGGAGTCGGAGTTCCACATCAACTGTTTGGAACTGATTGCGGGTTCGTTTGCAATTCGGAGCCCAGCGAACCACCTTTCAGACAGCTGCGTCCTCCTCCGGATGGACAATGTCTCGGCGGTACAGTACATTAACCGCCTGGGGGGCGCTCGGTCTCAAACACTGTCAGAGGTGACAAAGGAAATCTGCAGCTTCTGCTTCCAATGCAACATCACTCTATAAGCGGAATATCTTTTGGGGGAGTCAAACCTGACTGCAGATTGGTTCTCCAGACATTGGAAACTCCTTCGGGCCATCTTTCTCGAACTCACGAATCAGAGGGGCCCGTTCACGGTGGATCTATTCGCCTCCAGGACGAACTATCACATTTAGACTTACCTAGAGTGCTTGGCTGTAGACACCTTTCTCCAAATGTGGCCTTCGCAGGGAGCGTATGCTTTTCCTCCGTTCGCTATGATTCCCAGGGTATTGCTGCAAGTTCGGCATCAGCGTGTGTCTCTATGGCAGAGTCAAGCCTGGTTTCCGGAGCTCTTGGATCTCTCCCATTGGGATCCTTTACTCTTGCTGTCCTCTCAGATGCTCCTCTCGGACTCACGGGGCAACCCGCACCCCTAGTAAGGGACGGCCACCTATGCATGGTGGCCAGGGGTACCTGGAATGTCGAGGCATTATTGCAATCAGCTAAAGACCTCCTCTGGGATTCCTGGGCCCCTGGGATGAGAAGATGCTATCTCTCAGCATGGGGTTCCTGGTGTCGTTAGTGCCTTGAATGGGATAACGATCCCTTTACAGGCCCTGTAACTCGCATGCTGAATTTTTTTGTCTCACCTCTTCGACCTGGGACGATCATATCGTTCAGTTAATGTGGTAAGGTCGGCAATTTCAGGGGTGCATGTCCACCTTGGAGGTCTTCCCATCGGCCAGGACCCGCTAGTCTGCAGACTTCTTGGTGGGATGAGGTTAGCACAACCTGCGGCGCCCAAGTATTCCTCCCTCTGGGACATCCGCGCGGTTTTATCGTTCCTCCGGGATTGGCCTGATAATCAGGACCTTTCCCTTCATCAGCTTTTGGCCAAATTTGACCTATTACTGTGTCTTGTCTCGTTCAGACATGTTTCTGATGTCCGGGCCTTCGATGTCGACGCTTTTTCCCTTTCTCCGGAGTGGGTCACCTTCAAAGTTGTTAGACGGACCAAGTCGGATTTGACGGCTGTTTTTTACCCTTATTTCCATGAGTCGCCAAAACTCTGTGTAGCGAAGGCTCTGACTCGTTATGTGGCAATTACGGCTCTGCATCGGTCTTCTCATTCCGGCCAGTTGTTGATTTTGGATGTCAGACCCCACAAACCGGTCTTGTCTCCTACCCTGGCTCGGTGGATAAGGTGGGTGTTGACGTTGGCGGGGGTGAATTTGACCTTCAGAGTGCATTCAGTTAGAGGTGCTGCAGCTTCTGGAGCTTTAATGGCGGGCGCTTCAATTCAGGACATGCGTTTGGTGTATTGGTCCTGTGAGGATACGTTTCGCCAATTCTATTTTAGACCGTCGGATCATGCATCTTTTGCTTTGCAGTCAGAGTGTTAAAACAGCAAATATGAAGCCTCCTGTCATGTTATCAAATTGTAGATTATACTAGCTTTAGTGTAACTATAATCTTCATTTTATTAATGACAGGAGGTGAATATTTCCCGCCCAGTTTCCCCCTCCCCTTGTTTTTGTTTGTTTGTTTTGACTGATCTACTGTTTATTCGCCTGGTCTCCTGGGCTAGGGTTGTTAGTTGGTTAAGTTCCTAAGGGAGATGGGTGTTTATCTAGGATATCATACTGTCAGTATTTGATGATGGGGATTAATGTTTTTCTCAGTACATTCCATCCACTAATCGCTGTTTCCGACTCTGTTTATCTCGTTTCAGTTTAATGGTTCGACTACAGTTTTTAGATCGAACTATCTTGCATGATAAAGGTCAAGATTCCATCCACTGGTCCACGTTTTTTTTCAGATGACATTAATCATAATGTTATATGATTGTTTCTTCCATTATTGTATTAATGGTGTATTGTTATGTACCTTATTTTGTCACAGCGTGAAAGAGGAAATAGTTGGTTGGGAGGTGCCTTTTATGGATTCCTTACTTTTTTCTGATTGGTTGTTTTTCTCTATGTTAATGTGCTGCTGTGGAGTTCTAGTAAAGAGAGACTTAAGCAAATATTCGCCTCCTGTCATTAATAAAATTAAGATTATAGTTACACTAAAGCTAGTGTAATCTACAATTTCTCCTTAATTTGTTGTGCCTGGTGTGTGAAATCTTGATGATGGGAACAGTTACGTCTCACCCTTGTTAGTTGTCCCTTTGCTATCCCCCCAACCAAGTTGGTAGTGAAAACTTTTTTTGTTGACGTAACTGTTCCCATCAGTGGGTTTGAAAAAACATTTGGTCTTTATTTCACTCCCTTCCCTAAATAGAGTAATATCCAGGAAATTAATTTCCTTTTTATTCCAAACTGGTGAAAATCGTAATTGTATTTATTCTGGTTCAAATAACCTACAAATGACATAAATGAGGTGTGCGTGCCCCTCCAAATAATCAAAACATCATTAATAAATCTCCGTCATAGCACCAGGTTCGCCGCCCAGTCATGACCACACAAAGAGATCTTCCCATTTCCTCATATATGTATTGGCATAACTGGGGCATACCTGGTGCCCATGGTGATCCCCGTGGTTTGTAAATAAGAACACTCTTCAAAGAAAAAATTATTGTGTTCTAAAATAAATTGTACTGCTCTCAGATTGAAATAAAAAGGAAATTAATTTCATGGATATCACTCTATTTGGGGAAGGGAGTGAAATAAAGACCAAATGTTGTTTCAAACCCACTGATGGGAACAGTTACGTCCACAAAAAAAGTTGTCACTACCAACTTGGTTGGGGGGATAGCAAAGGGACAACTAACCAGGGTGAGACGTAACTGTTCCCATCTTCAAGATTTCACACACCAGGCACAACATATTAAGGAGAAATTAGTCAAAAAGGGTTATAACAAAAACTCATTTGAAAAAGAAATCAGAAAAAAAAAGAGAGATGAATTGCTGATGGACAAACAGAAAGTTAAAAGAAATGGAGAACAATTTTGCACTGCATTCATCACTCAATACAATACAGATAACTTAAAAATTTAAAAAAGTTTACAGAAATACTGGCCCATCCTATTAGAGGATCCTTTATTGGGAGAAATATTACCAAGGAAACCAACACTAACCTTTAAGAAAAACAAAAATCTAAAAAAATTTGTAGCTCCAAGTTATGCAATAAAACAAAAACAAGAATTAAAAGATGAAGTAAAGGGTTTCAAGGGGTGTAATAGATGTAAAGCATGCTCTACAATAACCCTAGGTACAAATACGCATTTCACCAGTAAGACAACAGGTGAAACTTTCCCAATCAAAAACAATATTGGTTGCCTCACGGACTATGTAGAATACTTACTGCAGAGTCCATGCGTCAAGCTGTATGTGGCCCGTACTAAAAGATTGTTTAAGATCAGAGCAATGGAACATATTAACTACCTTAAAGAACTGAAGTCCCACTCGGTACCAACACATTGCAATTCATGCCCAGCATTTGATCTAAAAAAATTACCTGTACGAAAGTTTCCCCACGTTGGAGGGGAGGCAATAGGGATCAGAAACTAGCCCATAGAGAAACATTCTGGATCCATAAATTATAAATACTTGCCCCTGTGGGGTTAAATGTTGATTTCATGATGCTTTTTGAATTAATTTGGGAATAAAAATATTTCATGTAGTTTTACCTATATTTAAAAAAAAATGGAAATAAAAATAAACATGTAAATGAAATCAAGAATTTTAGAAAGTTTGGTCTATGTATTAAACAAAATTAAAAAAGAAATATGTAGCACATTTATTTAAAGAAAAAGTTAAAATATTCTAGAGGAGAATTTATAGAAGAAAAATTAAATTCCTCCTTGTTTAAAATATTTACAACATTTAGAACAAAATGAGTTTAGCCTAATGTATAAAGCCAAGTTGATGTTTATTGTGATGTCCTGAAATATACATCAGAACACAATGTCCATGTAATATATAGATAGATATAGATATAAGATATATCAAACAATATAGAGAAATGATCTTTAATTGAAACTTATAGTAATTTAAAATATAGATGTGGCGGAACCAGCCTCGCCACTGGGCATTGGAGAAGACTGATTGCCAGCCTCCTGCCATGTGACTATGGCCCCTGGGATGTATTGCCTGCTCTCCTGTTCTGCTGAGGTTTGCTACCAACTAGGTGGATTTGGCTATGGAGCTTGTCTAGTGCCCTCTGTTGGTAGCAACAGCAATATGCACTACCTGAATAGCAAGACTAGTTCATTTGCATATTCAGGTAGATTTACATGTTGCTAATTCTGCAGGCACGTGAGATATTATCTGTTAATTATTGACTCCCCCAGCTCTTTAAAAATATGCTATTGTGTTATAATAAGTTACTGTATGTTGCCTGCTATGATTTGACTGTTTGTAATTTGAGTTTTCACAGCAATGTTAATGTAATGACCATATGGGCTAGTCCCAAGGAAAATAAAGTTTTAGATAGTTCTTCTTCATCCTCAATGTTTTTAATTGGGGGAATTGCTATATCACTACAAGGGATTGCTATGCTCTGCATATTCCCTTGCTTTAATCACTCCTAAGCTCTTGTAAGAGCTTGTTCCTGCTTCACTTCCTGAAGGAAGAGAAGTTCGGTTTGCGGTGGTTGTTGTGTCAGCTAGAGTGCTTGGGGTCCTCAAGAAGCGCTAGGAGCATCCTTCAATGGAGGTACCCAGTCAGGGTGCCAAGTGATCTGTTACAATAGATATGGCTATATGATAGCCAAAATGGATAATTGTGTGCTGGTGAATACAATATTGTACTGGAATGTATTTTGTAAGTGTAGTTTCCATCAGAAAACCACAAAACCAATCATTATGTGTGTTTTTCCTGCACTAAGTGCTAAAAATTATTACAATCCCCCTGGCGACCACTAGATGGCAATGAAAAGAACACTTATAATCCGACAAAATAGAACGCACGGCCATTTCAACTGAATAACGAGTGGAATGCACGGAAATACGTCATGAAAGGAGGACGTCCATCTACACCGGAAGTGAGCCACGGAAGGGGAATCTTTGCAATTTTACCGTGGAAAAGAAAGGGCCGATCATAAACATCTGTTACAACCCACTGAGGTAATCACCGACGGACAAGGCGTTTAATCACAGAGGATTATGGGATAACGCCCACCACACCACCAATGGACTTCCAGCTTCCATTATATTTAAGAGGAAGAAAGGGAGGGAGTAAGTAGGCTTATTGGTACACTTGTCAAAATTCTGTTGCATTGTATTTTAATATGGTCCCTGAGGAAATTTCCTAAAGTGAACGAAACGCGTAGGACCGTTTTTATATTATTAATTATTCTGCCATTCTGGGGTGAAGAGGGATTTTTTTCCTAGTTTGTTGAAAAATAAGTGCTTCTTTTGCCTTCTTTTGAATCAACACGAAAAAACAAATGTGAGGAAGGATGAACTTGATGGACACATGTCTCTTTTCAACCTATGTAACTACATGTAACTGACAGAACCCACTCATTGCATGCACACCAAAGTCAGTGTTGGCAGAGTTTTAGGACTGTCAAGTCGTTGCACAGACATTTCACATGGTCCCTCCCCTGGTTTAGCACAAATCTTTACAAATTTATATACATTGGCTCATTGCTGATGGAGCTTATTTTGTCGATAAAGGTTCATTTAGTTGAAACATTGGGGTCTGATGAGCATACTGTTGAAGGTAACAATCTTGTATTGATAGGTATTGATTTGTATCTTTTGGTTTAGCTTATTTTTAAATATTTTATGCAGTTTCTTTTCTTTTCTAAATATTTGACCAAATGCTTGGTGCTTCTGATGACATGGTGCAATCCATAATGTGCTGATTTTATATTTTGAAATGTCAGCTTTCTAAGAAAGATTTTCTTTCTATTTGCATCCACTACTGGTGTATTACCCTTTTTCATGATCACATCTTGAGTGCACCATTATACGAACATGACTGTTTTTGGCCACTTCAGACTCCCAAAGGAACGCTTGTTGATCTCCCCAGGGACTACATATGGGAGATCAGTGCCTCCTTACTTCCCTAACCTGGATGGACAAATTTGAAAAGATTATTGGTGGACCCCTGTTGTAAGATTTAACTTTTTTCATGATAGGCTGTCTTTTAAAGGGACAGTATAGTCACCAGAACAATTACTGCTTATTAGAGCTGTGTTTGACTTGTGCTGGCTCTGCCCCTGATCTACCTCCTTGACAGTATCAGCCAATGCTATGGGGAAGCATTGCGATTTGCTCACAGAATCACTTCTGATGATGTCAGCAGAAAGCAATCAGATTAGAGGCAGACAGGGGCAGAGCCATCATCTGCCAACTTGAATACATGTAAGATTTTACTATATTTAGGGAGGTAAGGAGGGCAGAGGGGCTAGATGGTGGTTTTAACACTATAGGATCAGGAATACTTGTTTGTGTTCCTGACCCTATAGTGTTCCTTTAAGTTGTATAACTTAAGTTCATGACTTGCTCAAGTATATCTGCAAATAGATAGTGGAAGTGCACTCAACCCTCCATTTCAGAATCCACGGTGCTCCAATGGACAAGTCCCAGTACCAAATAGGACCAAACACTGAGTTCAAAGATAAAAGATAATCCAGGCACTCCAATGAATTTCAAAGTGAAGGCAATTTATTTAGAACCCAAGACCAAAAAGCAACGTTTCAACCTCTTAGGGCCTTTGTCAAGTATATCAGCATGAATATTGTAGAGATATCCTGAAATAGATTATTCCAAGGTGCAGATCCCCAGAATAGGGTACAAACAGAAGAACCAAGTAAATATAAAGGAAACACATGTATTAAAAACAAATCAACATAAAAACCTTACATATCACAAAGCAAGGTTCTGCATAGATAAAATCCTTCACTAGAGTCAAAGAATAACACATTTTGGCAATACAGCCTTCCTCAGGTGTAAGTTCCTGGTTTTTGTGTCCCCATTTTTAAATCCCGAATTTTGGCAACAAATGTCCATTCTTACACACCCCCTGCCACATCTCACATCATATCCGACAGTTCATCCAGGCATTTAGTTTCTATCCCTTGTGTGGGTGGTTATCAACAGGAATTCTGACAACATATTGGGACTCCCGGAAATGTCACCATAATCGTGAGGGTTCCATATTTGTTGGAAGGACTCTTGCAGCCATTTTGGATACATACTTTACCATGCATGGCCACCATATTCCATTCTGTCAGATACATGTATCTAAATAAGTATCTTTATTGTCCATATCTTTACATCCCAGTCCATCCACCGGAAGTATACCGTCAGCTATTTTTAATGTTGGCATTCAGTTTCAAATAAAGTAGGTAAGGAAGAGATACATGAAAGACAAACAAACAAAGAACAACTAATTAAACATTAAAAAAAAAAATGCATGTCAATAAAAATACCTATATCAAGCAATACAGAAAGGGATACAAAATATAATGATAGATTTCAAAATCTATTTTAAGACACCGGGGGTATAATGTTTCCCATGCAAATATCCACCTCATCTCAGTTTTATTCAATATTAAATTTTTTTTTTTTAGATTGTGAATCTCTATAAAATGAAGAGCTTACACTGAGTGGTTTAAAAACCTATTCCTAACATTTCTGTCGTGTTCACCAATCCTCAGTTTCACTTGTCTCGTGGTCCTTCCTATGTACTGTAGGCCACACTGACACACTAAAAGATAAATTACATTTTGGGTGTAACATAAAATAATTTGTATCATAACTTCTATTAGTAATTTTAGACATAAAATGTTGTGTCCGTTTGCATTTAATAGCAGTTTCCCTACATGCTTGACATTGGCCGCTATTATAAAAATTGTAATCGCACACAAAATAACTTACTCACCTGATGGTTTCCCTACTCTCTTTTTGTATGTTAATATTTATTTTCTTGATTTTTTTTGTACATTCTCAAATATATATATATATATATAGACATAGCAGAAATGACCGCACTCCAAGGACTTTATAGAGATTTTCAAATAAAATTTAACTTTTATTCAATCCATTTAAAAAGTCAACGTTTCAGCTCCCACATGGAGCTTTCATCAGGACAAAACATAACTTACAAGTGCAGACACAAAGAAATCTATATCCCCAATCCCTCAAAATAATTGACCTTAATTGTGTACTCACCTAGCCATGAGACAGCTTGCCATGCATTAGAGAGTAATGTATCTCTGAGTGTGGTGGCCATGTGTGCAAGGCCCAGAAAAGGGGCGGGGCTACAGGTTACTTATTATCAATCCAACTGGACTGATTGCGTTCCACCTTGTGGCCTAGTAGCTACAATCATGATTGAGCTCAGAGATAAGCATAGAGAGTTTTTGAGTAGACTTATAGTCCAGCTCTTTCCTCAGTTACAAAGGAACAGATCCACCCTTTCAGTGCTGCATTGGATGAATTGCTCCAGCACTCAAAGAGTGAATTTCCAGTATGATAACAGATTTTGGATTCCTGATGACCCTTCCAGCCTGTTATACTGTTTACAATATATGAACACAGACAGATTCATTTTTGAAACATTCTAGACTCTGTATCCACTCCTACTTTACCCTGAGCTCAATCATAGACTCTGTATCCACTCCTACTTTACCCTGAGCTCAATCATGATTGTAGCTACTAGGCCACAAGGTGGAGCATCGAAACTGTATGTCAGTATGTATGTCTGTGTGTATGTCAGTATGTATGTCTGTGTGTGTATGTATGTCTGTGTGTATGTCAGTATGTCTGTGTGTGTATGTCAGTATGTATGTCTGTGTGTATGTCAGTATGTATGTCTGTGTGTGTGTATGTATGTCTGTGTGTATGTCAGTATGTCTGTGTGTGTATGTCAGTATGTATGTCTGTGTGTGTATGTATGTCTGTGTGTATGTCAGTATGTCTGTGTGTGTATGTCAGTATGTATGTCTGTGTGTATGTCAGTATGTCTGTGTGTGTATGTCAGTATGTATGTCTGTGTGTATGTCAGTATGTATGTATGTGTGTGTATGTATGTCTGTGTGTATGTCAGTATGTCAGTGTGTGTATGTCAGTATGTATGTCTGTGTGTGTATGTATGTCTGTGTGTATGTCATTATGTATGTCTGTGTGTGTATGTCAGTATGTATGTATGTATGTCAGTGTGTTTATGTCAATATGTCTGTATTTATGTGTGTATGTATGTCAGTATGTATATATGTCTGTGTGTGTATGTCAGTGTGTATGTCTGTGTATGTGTGTATGTCAGAATGTATATACATACAAATAAAATGAAAGATAGGTGAGGTGCAGTGAAAAGAATAAGTGCAGGTAAGCCTCTGTGAAGAGGTCACTCCAACCCCAAATATGTACCAAAGAAAACCAGAAAAACACAAGGCGCCACAATCACTATATAAATACTGTATAGGGGTAAAAGAAGGAAAAAATGAGCTCAAAAGGAAAAAAATAAAGTAAACAAAAATTTATTACATAAGAAATCCACAATATATAGCACAAAACATGTGCAGTAAAATATATATAAAAAGGCCACAATGGGCCAGAGACCCATAGGTATAGCAGCTTAACACAATAAATACTGGGCTAAATACATAAAGTGCAAATGCAAAAGTGCAAATGAGGATAAAGTGCACAATAAGAATAACTTGGTCATCCAGGTATACACACAGTATTGTACCATAAATAGAAGACTCAAATAACAAAGTGAGCACTTAGTGGTCCAAATAGACACAATATTGCACAAAAAGATAAAGCCAGCATATGTGATAATAAAACTGCCGATACCAAATCACAGGGTCTCCTGGTAAGCTCAACGCGTTTCGTCCTACGACTTCCTCAGGAGCATCTTCTCTCTTCAAACGCCATTCTCCTTTTAAATCCGCTGGTTCTGTAAACTTCTCTATGCGCGCGCCGCATCACGTGCACCGTCATACGTCATGACGCACACGTGATCGGCCCGCGCATGCGCGTCCAAGCTGGAACGCAAAAAAACTTTATTGCTACTTTACACAGTCGCACAAAAGACGTTCTATAGAAAAAACGTCTATAAAGTGCGATCTGAGTGTACAGATCCTGCCTATCTCCCAACTGACCCCTAACATAAAGAGCTAACGGGAAATATACATAATACTTATGGGAAAAAAAAATGTTTTGTGCTATATATTGTGGATTTCTTATGTAATACATTTTTGTTTACTTTATTTTTTTCCTCTTGATCTCATTTTTTCCTTCTTTTACCCCTATACAGTATTTATATAGTGATTGTGGCGCCCTGTGTTTTTCTGGTTTTCTTTGGTACATATTTGGGGTTGGAGTGACCTCTTCACAGAGGCTTGCCTGCACTTATTCTTTTCACTGCACCTCACCTATCTTTCATTTTATTTGTATACTATCTATACCTCCGGGTATTGATTTCACTCCATTTGGTGTGGTGTATGTGTTGTGAGATTTTATATTACCTCTATATCTGCCATCTCGAGTTTATTCTATTGGAGATTCCGGGTGTTAAATATGGCTTATTGCAAACTGATGACTACTACTATGAGAGACGCCAGAAATAGGCGTAGGGAAGGTCTGTTTTCAACAAGAGAGACTACTATGAGCCATACCGTGAATAATTTTTCTTTTCAGAAGCTTGAGAGATTGGCCGAAAAAGAGGTAAAAAAATGGTGGGAGATAAAATATCTCCAACAATATTTAAAATTAGGTATTATACCTAGGGGGTTACGTATTGAGAAGGAACCAGCATTTGGTCAAGAGAATTCTGAATTTATGGCTAAATGGAATGCCACTCTTGACAAATGCTCAAACCAATTAATGGGGATCCTGGTTGAATACCAGGAAGATTGTCTAAAAAATATTGAAGAGGAAATACATTTGGTTGAGTCTGAGATTAATAAAGCTTTTGACGAGGAAACAATTAAAGAAAATAGTAAATTATTGAATAGGAATGTGGAGAAATTGGAAGAGAAGATCATAAATACTAAAGAAAAGAAATTGAGTAGGGATAAAGATGATTATAAAAGAGGCACACAAAGAGAATGGAGGAAGAAGAGATTTCGAGGTCTTCAATATAGGGGAAACGAGATAACTAGATCTTATGAGGGTGGTAATACAAGATATAGAAGGGATAATACTCCTATTGCATCTAGAACTAAACGAAAGGAGATTAGAGAAACAAATAGGGAACCTTATAATTTAAGAAGTACTAACTTCGACGAATCTGACAAGGTAGTAAGACGTAATGTGACAAACGGTAAAATAAGAGATAAGGTTGATCAACAGAAAGTTTTTTTAGAGAACCGCCCAAGAAATGTTCATCAACGAGGTCAGAATGTGTGGTTCCACAGGAACAGATTCTCCTCTCTACAGACCACCCAAACACCCCCCAAAAAGAGGAAGCTCTTAGGAGCCACTGGAGGCCTAGGGGAAATAGAGGAAGGGGAAATGTCAGATTAAATAAAACAGGAAATATTGAAGGCATTTTTAATTTATCTAAAGAAATTTTTACTATGGAACAAATAAAGATTTTAAATAAGGGACTTAAGTTTGCCCTACAAACTGATCCGAATATGTTTGAATTATTTATTGATACTCAGAAATTTTTAAGGAAGTTAACAATTAAAAGATTTTTTGAAAAGAAAAAAAGAGACAGATTTAGAACAGAGGGATATTAAAGGAGATTTTATGACAGCTATGATCCCACATGATGTGGGAACTATGACACCAGGAATTAACCATTCAGGTTTGAAAAATAAGTCAAAGTTTTTTCCCACGTGGGAGAAGGGAGATCATATACCTGTATTTTGTGAGATGATAATGAGTGAATTTGAGAGACTCTCTAAGAATAAAAGCAAAGAAAATTTGACAAAAATGGAAAAACAAGCTTTGAAAATTTTAAAGGACAACAAAGAGATAGTGATCAGACAGGCAGATAAAGGAGGGAGTATTGTGATTTTAAATAGGGAAGATTATATGAAAGAATCACAGAGAATATTAGGGGACTCTAATACATATAGAATTTTAAAGAGTAATCCCTTATGTGTTTTTAGGAAGGAACTACATAATATCTTAAAATTGGGTTTGGATAAAGACATTATTAGTAAGGATGAGTTCCAATATCTTTTTATCTCCTCCCCCAGAACAGCTGTCTTTTATTACCTTCCTAAGGTTCACAAGTGTCTTGAGTCCCCACCAGGGAGACCTATTATTAGTGGTATTGGGTCATTGACCAGTAATATCTCGCAATATATAGATTTTTTTTTTTTACAGAAATATGTAATGTTAGCAAGATCGTATACAAAGGATTCTGCCCAGATTATTAAAGAATTTGAGGGACTAGATTGGCAAGAGGATTACCTTTGGGTGACAGTGGATGTGACATCATTATACACTGTAATTGATCATGAGAAAGGCATTGAGGCTGTGAAAAATGTGTTAAGTAATGACCCTGAGATGAATTTAGAACAAGCAAGTTTTATCCTAGACCTCATCCGATTCATCTTGTTCCATAACTATTTTTGGTTCGAGGGGGTCTATTACCTCCAGACCTGTGGGACAGCGATGGGCACCAGGTTCGCACCAAGTTATGCCAATATCTTTGTGGCTGATTGGGAAACAAATAATATTTGGCATAATAACCCATTTGGTGCGAACCTGGTGCAGTGGAGGAGGTATATAGATTATGTTCTTTTTATCTGGAAGGGGAGCAGGAGCCTTTTAGTTGAGTTTTTAACTTATATTAATCTCCATGCATATGGTCTAAAATTTACGGACAAAATCCATGATATGAGTATAAATTTTTTAGATTTAACATTATTTTTAAGAGAAGGAAAAATTCAGAGTAAAACCTTTTTTAAGCCAACTGATGGGAATGGTTTCATTGAATTTTCGAGTTGTCATCATCGTAAGTGGCTAACTAATATTCCTAAAGGACAACAGATGAGGATTTTTAGGAACTGCACAGAGAAGAAAGATTTTAAAGAACAGGTTGAAATTTTAAACAAGACATTTTTAGATAGAAATTATCCTAGAGAACTTTTATTCAATACTCAGAGAGAGGTGGAAGGTCTACAAAGGAAAGACCTTCTGGTAAAAAGGAAGAGAAATAAGGATGATACAAAAAAGTGTACAGAATTTGCTTTCTTGACGAAGTTTAACAATAAGGCCGATTTAATACAGAAATCGATTAAAAAGAATTGGCCTATCCTGTTGCAAGATAAGTATTTAGGAAAGATTTTACCTCGAAATCCTAAGGTAATATATAAAAGACCTAATAACCTAAGGAATATTCTAGCCCCTAGTGTTCTACCTAAAAATGAAAACGTAAATGAGAAAGTCAATTTTTTTATCAGAAAAACCTAAAGGTTTTTTTAAATGTGGTAGTTGCTGTACATGTAAATTCCAGAAAAATAAGACTACTGATTTTATTAGCACTGTGACTAAAGAAAGTTTTAAAATTAAACATTTTATTAATTGTCAGAGTAAAAATGTGTTATATTTATTACAGTGTAAGTGCGGGGTCCAATATATAGGACGTACTATTAGACAACTTCATGTAAGATTGTTGGAACATTTTAATGGAATTAGAAATAAGAATTTGAAACATAGTGTACCTAAACACTGTATTGCTTGCAGGGAATTTGATATTAAGGATTTTATATGTATTGGGATCGATATAATTGTACCACACTGGAGAGGTGGGGATACAGAAAAAATGCTGGCCATGAGGGAGACAGAGTGGATATATAAAATGAAGTCCTCTGTCCCCTCTGGACTTAATACAGATTTAGATATACTGGTTTTTATGTACTGACAATTTTATTATATAATTTTATGTATATTGATATATATGTGTAATTGATGTTTTTTATATATGTCTTTTATAGTATTTTTTAATTAATTAATTTAATTTTTTATATTTGCCTTCACTTTTTCTGTTCGTTTACTCTAGTTAACCCTTGTAAGAAGAGAGTATTCACGTGACAGATGATTTGCTGTGACTCTGAAGATTCCACTATGGGCTCTGATGTCCTTTTAGATTATGTTTTTATATGACAATCTTATTATATATGGCTATATATATATATTTAATATATCTCTATTTCTGATGTACATGTAGAACTATCAATGTACTTTGTATATGTTCCTGTCACCTATTGGGAATATAAAAAGACTTTTCTTCCATCCACTACATCTTTTTTATATTCACATATATACACATTTGCTTCTTTTTTTAATTTATTTATTTTTAACTCTTCTCCTTTTTTTTCCCCATAAGTATTATTTATATTTCCCCTTAGGCTGTTAGCACTTTATGTTAGGAGTCAGTTGGGAGATAGGCAGGATCTGTACACTCAGATCGCACTTTATAGACGTTTTTTCTATAGAACGTCTTTTGTGCGACTGTGTAAAGTAGCAATAACGTTTTTTTGCGTTCCAGCTTGGACGCGCATGCGCGGGCCGATCACGTATGCGTCATGACGTATGACGGCGCACGTGATGCGGCGCGCGCATAGAGAAGTTTACAGAACCAGCGGATTTAAAAGGAGAATGGCGTTTGAAGAGAGAAGATGCTCCTGAGGAAGTCGTAGGACGAAACGCGTTGAGCTTACCAGGAGACCCTGTGATTTGGTATCGGCAGTTTTATTATCACATATGCTGGCTTTATCTTTTTGTGCAATATTGTGTCTATTTGGACCACTAAGTGCTCACTTTGTTATTTGAGTCTTCTATTTATGGTACAATACTGTGTGTATACCTGGATGACCAAGTTATTCTTATTGTGCACTTTATCCTCATTTGCACTTTTGCATTTGCACTTTATGTATTTAGCCCAGTATTTATTGTGTTAAGCTGCTATACCTATGGGTCTCTGGCCCATTGTGGCCTTTTTATATATATTTTACTGCACATGTTTGTGCTATATATTGTGGATTTCTTATGTAATAAATTTTTGTTTACTTTATTTTTTTCCTCTTGATCTAATTTTTTCCTTCTTTTACCCCTATACAGTATTTATATAGTGATTGTGGCGCCCTGTGTTTTTCTGGTTTTCTTTTGTATATACATACAGATATATATATATATATATATCTGTATGTATGTCTTTCTCAGTATGTATGTCTGTGTAAGTGTCTGCAAGTGTGTATGTATGTCTGTGTGTATGTCAGTATGTATGTCTGTGTGTGTATGTATGTCTGTGTGTATGTCAGTATGTATATATGTATGTATGTATGTATGTCAGTATGCATGGATGTCAGTGTGTGTATGTCAGTATGTCTGTATGGATGTGTGTGTGTATGTCAGTATGTATATATGTCTGTGTGTGTATGTCAGTATGTGTGTATGGATGTCAGTATGCATGTATGTCAGTGTGTGTATGTCTGTATATTATGTGTATGTGTCTATCTGTATATGTGTGTGTGTATGTCAGTATGTATATATGTCTGTATGTCTTTGTCAGTATGTATGTCTGTATATGTGTCTGCAAGTATGTATGCCTGTGTGTGTATGTCAGTATGTATGTCTGTGTGTGTTTGTATGTCTGTGTGTATGTCAGTATGTATGTCTGTATGTATGTATGTCTGTGTGTATGTCAGAATGTATGTCTGTGTGTATGTCAGTATGTATGTATGTGTGTGTATGTCAGAATGTGTGTGTGTGTGTGTATGTCTGTGTGTATGTCAGTATGTATGTCTGTGTGTGTGTGTGTGTGTGTGTGTGTATGTCTGTGTGTATGTCAGTATGTATGTCTATGTATGTATGTATGTCTGTGTGTATGTCAGTGTATGTCTGTGTGTGTATGTATGTATGTCTGTGTGTATGTCAGTATGTATGTCTGTTGAGCAGAGTAAGTGATGAGAACCGCACCCAATCCCAGCGGCCAAGGGTGCTCCAGAGCAGGACCAGCAATCCCAGTACAATAATCCAAGAGGAAAAAACTCACAGGCACTCCAACTTCAAGCCGCAGGCAGATTTATTATGACAGAATGCAACGCAACGTTTCGACCGGAAAGGTCTTTTTCAAGCTTGAAAAAGACCTTTCCGGTCGAAACGTTGCGTTGCATTCTGTCATAATAAATCTGCCTGTGGCTTGAAGTTGGAGTGCCTGTGAGTTTTTTCCTCTTGGAGTATGTATGTCTGTAGCAGAACCCCTTTTTGGCTGTCTCATTCCCTTTTATTGATTGTTGGCCCTGCAGAGATTTTCCTATGCCTGGAGTACACAAAACTCTAAGTAACAGTGTAAGGACTTCTATTAGACTGTGTATAGATTGTGTATAGGAAGGTGTACCCCTCCCCCATTTCCTTTCCCATTGTTCTCCAGCAGGGTGTTGTCCCAGGTACACTGCCAGACTAGTTGGAACTGGTTTGGGCTGGAAAGCCATGCTTCAGTGGGCCTAAAGGGACCTCCACAAAACTTTAAACCCCCATAACTCCTGAACACCTGATCTGATCTGGGTGATTTTTGGATATGTGTCTCACCCAGATCAGGGCTACCAGGGGATGTAATATTTAAGAGGTACTCCTAGGTTTAGGGGTACATCCGGAAAACAAGGGGAACTGTGTCCTACATATTGGGATTATGCGTCACACTAAAGGGAGGGGATGTGTGGGTGGCAACTCGTGTATGATTGGTGTATTGTGTAATTACTGTAAATCCCTCCCTGGCATGGGAGAATGCTTTAAAAGAAGGTTGTGTGATTAAAAGATCAGTTCTACTCCTGATACTGTGCTGGATATTCTCTTGGATTTATTACTTGTTCCTGCATCCTCTTAAAGTACTTGGTGGAGTTTAGCTGTGAGAAATCAGCTCTCCTCTACATTGGTTGGCAGCGTCGGGATCCAGACCCACAGAGGAGCAAGTACCAGGAAAGACAACAGCATTGATGGATCACGGATGGAGATCGATTGCACCACTTTAAAGCGATTCACTTTAAAGGACCTCCTGGAAGCAAGGGGTATTCCCGCCAGCAACAAGACCAAGGCAGTCCTGGTTGCAGAAGTCATGCAGAAGAGGGTCCGGCTTTGGTGCAGAATAACCCAGCAGAGGAACAGGGGCGGTTGTAATTTCAAAGAGAACTGCAATTCTGGCTGTCATTTTATGGGGAAAACCCACCAACAGAGATTATCTCCAGAACCATGACGGAGTTACAGGAGTTTGTACTGCAACAGAGGGTCCAACAAAATCCAGAGAGGAACCAGATCGTGCCCATGGTACAGGAGAACAAACCAAAGGTACCGTACCAGGCTTTTAAGACTTATGTGGAGGCAGAGGAAGAAATTGATGCCTTTTTAGAATATTTTGAAAGGTTGTGCCACCTGCATAAAATAAATGTCGAGGATTGGGTTTCCATTTTAGCAGGGCGGGCAGAGCAGTGGAAGCATACCGCACAGTACCAGATGACGAACTAAGGGATTATCACCGGGTTAAGGAAGTCATACTGGCCAGATATGCCATGACACCCGAAGCGTAGCGAAGGCGGTTGAGGGACCTTAAAAAGACTGGTAAAGATTCACACGCAGAATGGGCTTGCCAACTACAAAGAGCGGCGCTAGGTTGGATACAGGCGAACAAAGCGCAATCCATGGGGGATTTGTTACAGATGATATTGCTGGAGCAATTTTTCGATGGATTGGTGCCAGATATACAAGTGGGTGAGGGATCGCAATCCTACAAACATCACTGAAGCAGCTCGAAGGGCAGACGACTACCTAGATGCCTGGAGGCAACAGAAACCGGCCCTGAATAAATTTATAACGCGCCCAAATATAGCGACCACCTATGCGTCCAGTACGACAGCCCAACCACGACAACTCCCACCACCAGCAGGCGCTCCAACCCAGTTCAGACAGCCTAACAACATTAAATGTCACCAATGTCAGCGCTGGGGAAACTATAAAAGAGAGTGTCCACAACTGCGAGATCGCACCACATGGATCCGGCCCAGTCCACCATCTCCACCACCCAGAGCAGCAACGCATTGTTACCAGAGCTGCAATGACCTATGACGCTGGGGTTCCCTCCACCACAGTAGAACAGTGGGAAGTGCTCCATGAGGCAGATCCTCTACAGGCCCATGCAGACAATCGACAACACCATTGGCAGACCGTGTACCTAGAGGGAAAGGCAGTACAAGGGCTTCGCGATTCTGGAGCCACTATCACTTTGGTAAAGAGCCACCTAATTCCCACAGAAGCGAGGACCAGCAGGACTGTAGCCATAAGGGTAGCCGGGGGAGCAGTATACCGACTACCCACCACCCGAGTGCATTTGAATTGGGGGGCGGGTCATGGGAATGTGGAAGTGGGGTTGATGAAACAACTCCCAGCGGAAGGTTTGTTGGGGAATGACTTAGGGAAATTGACATCGACATATGAACCTCAGATCCCAGCGGTTGGAGAGGCCCACCCCATGGTCACACGCCAACAGGCCCGCACCCAGGACTACAACTCACACCCGGAGGTTCAGGTAAAAGATCCTTCCCCATCTGTAGAATGTATACCCTGGGCCCCACCTAGTGAATTTGAAGCCGAGGTAGCCACAGATCCTACGATACAAGCATATAGGGATAAGATTGCCACAGGGGTGCAAGGGACAGACAGGGAGAGATTCATATGGGAGGGTAAGCTCTTATATAGAGAGACCGAGAAAAAGGTAGACGGAGCAGACCCAGTCATTATGCGTCAGTTAGTGGTACTACAGAGGTACCGATCCGAATTACACCTGGGAGTTAGTCGTACCCGGTATCGATTGACCCAGAGTTTCTTCTGGCCAGGGATAAGTCAGGAAGCCCGGAGGTATTGTGGTATCTGCGATACCTGCCAGAGGGTAGGAAAAAGGGGAGACCGCAGGAAAGCCAAGTTGCACCCCCTATCCATAGTGGAGGAGCCGTTTAGCCGCGTAGCGGTGGACATAGTAGGTCCCTTAAGGAAGGCTAGCCCCTTGGGTAAGAAATACATATTAACAGTGGTAGACTATGCTACCAGTTATCCTGAGGCGGTAGCATTAACTAACATTCATGCAGAAACGGTGGCTGAGGCCCTCATGAAGATTTTCTCCCGGGTAGGATTAACCCGGGAGATCCTCTCCGATCAGGGCATTCAGTTTACTGGGGAGGTCACACAGCAGCTATGGAAATTTTGTGACATGAGGCCAATAATCAGTGCCCCATATCACCCCCAGACCAATGGGCTCTGAGAACGGTTTAATGGAACATTGAAACAGATGCTCCGAACGTTCGCAGAAACCCATCGGGACTGGGAAAGATTCCTACCACACCTCCTCTTTGCTTATCGGGAGGTGCCGCAGGAATCCACGGGGTTCTCCCCATTTGAATTATTATATGGGAGACGGGTCCGAGGTCCCCTGGATCTCATTAAGGAGCACTGGGAGGGAGAACACAGCTCCACAGGTACTCCCATCATACCTTATGTACTGGAGTTTCGGAACCGACTGAAGGAACTAACCCAAGCAGTACAGTTCTACTCCTGATACTGTGTGCCGTCCAGTGATTGGGGAAAGTGATGGGATATTATTGGATTGTAATGCTGATTGTGCTGGATATTCTCTTGGATTTATTACTTGTTCCTGCATCCTCTTAAAGTACTTGGTGGAGTTTAGCTGTGAGAAATCAGCTCTCCGCTACAATGTCTGTGTGTGTATGTATGTCTGTGTGTATGTCAGTATGTATGTCTGTGTGTGTATGTATGTCTGTGTGTATGTCAGTATGTATGTATGTATGTCTGTGTGTATGTCAGTATGTATGTCTGTGTGTATGTCAGTATGTATGCCTGTGTGTGTGTGTGTGTGTGTGTATGTATGTCTGTGTGTATGTTAGTATGCATGTCTGTCAGTATGTATGTCTGTGTGTGTATGTCAGTATGTATGTGTGACGAGAGCAATCTCGCCACATTGCATTGGAGAAGCCTGGTTGCCCGCCTGCTGCCTTTAGACTATGGCCCCATGTTGAAACGCTGGATTTTCCCCTGCAAAGACATGAAAGCCGGGTCATTTGGTGCTTGCCCTGTTTGAGCAGTGATATCCCATATAGCTATGCCATGGAGCCCATTCGTATAATGAAAGACTATGGGAAAGACTTTGGCTCCATGGCAATTGAACTGTATATGTGTGCTCTGAGCGCCATTCAGTAATAATGTTCGCTCAGATCTGAGCTATCTGAGGATATGTTGAATGTACCTGTTTTGTTCAATGGCTGCACAGTTATATGTTTTTTATGTATTTTATTGTCTTTTGCTGCCATGTGTTCAATGGAGTTTTGCCTCTGTGCTTGGAGATAATTGGATTACTTCCCAATTATCTCCAGGATAGAAGACTCTGTGGAACTGGTTTTGGGCAGAAAAGCCATGCTTCCTTTGGTCACAAAGGACTACGATCTATCGTTTGGACCACTGCTTGACCTTCAACACGGAGCCTTGTCTTGTCTTTGGGGGGATTTACTGAATGCTGATAGAGACTGATTGCTAGGAGTGTAAGCCACTTGGATGCTTTTCCTATTCGTCTGCTAGTAGCGATTCGTATGGTTCCAGTTCGTGTGTTTGGCGTGCTATATTGTATGCCATTCGGGAGTTTGGAGCATTCCCTTACATGTGGTTCGTGAGTTTGGTGTTCTACAGTAGCTGTGTCTGCATCTCTGGAAAGGGGGACGATCGCCTAAACGGTTTTTACCCCTTGTGTGCAAAACGGTCCATTACAGTATGTATGTCAGTATGCATGTATGTCAGTGTGTGTATGTCAATATGTCTGTATGTATGTGTGTGTGTCAGTATGTATATATGTCTGTATGTATGTCTTTGTCAGTATGTATGTATGTCAGTATGCATGTATGTCAGAGTGTGTATGTCAGTATGTCTGTATGTATGTGTGTGTGTCAGTATGTATATATGTCTGTATGTATGTCTTTGTCAGTATGTATGTCTGTGTATGTGTCTGCAAGTATGTATGTCTGTGTGTATGTCTGTGTGTGTGTATGTATGCCTGTGTGTATGTCAGTATGTATGTCTGTATGTCTGTGTGTATGTCAGTATGTATGTCTGTGTGTATGTATGTCTGTGTGTATGTCAGTATGTATGTCTGTGTGTATGCCAGTATGTCAGTATGTATGTATGTCAGTATGCATGTATGTCAGTGTGTGTATGTGTCTATCTGTATATGTGTGTTTATGTCAGTATGTATATATGTCTTTATTTATGTCTTTGTCAGTATACATGTCTGTATATGTGTCTGCAAGTATGTATGTATGTCTGTGTTTGTGTATGTCAGTATGTGTGTTTGTGTATGTCAGTATGTATGTCTGTGTGTGTGTCAGTATGTATGTATGTATGTCAGTATGCATGTATGTCTGTTTGTGTGTATGTCAGTATGTCTGTATGTATGCCTGTGTCTATCTGTATGTGTGTGTGTGTTTATCAGTATGTATATATGTCTGTATGTATGTCTGTGTGTGTGTATTTATGTCAGTATGTATGTGTGTATGTATGTATATATCTGTCAGTATGCATGTATGTCTGTGTGTGTATGTCAGTATGTATCTGTGTATGTATATATTTATCTGTGTGTGTGTGTATGTCTGTATGTATGTATATCAGTATGTATGTGTATGTATGCCATTATGTATTTATGTGTATGTCTGTTTGGATGTTTGTATGTCTGCATGTCAGTTTGTATGTATGTCTGTTTGTCAGTATGTATGTATGTGTGTGTGTCAGTATGTGAGTATGTATGTACATCAGTGTGTGTGTCTGTATATCAGTGTGTGTGTGTGTGTATCTGTGTATGTGTCTATATGTGTGTATATCTGTTTCAGTATTTGTGTCTGTTAGTATGTGTTTATCTTTCTGTGTCTGTGTCCTTTTGTGTCTGTGTGTGTGTGTATTCCTGTCGGTGGGATTTGGAGGTGGGGATTGGAGGCGGGCACACAGGGGCCCAGACCTTGAGCTGTGTTAGCGGCCCCACAATTTCTGATGGCAGCCCTGTTTGTAGCATTGTATTTGTGCATATGTGGACTGTTATATTGCATATGTTTGTGTTATGGACCAGGGACCAGACATAAACAGAACGTAGATGCAAAATACCTTTAAGGAAAAATAGCAGAAAAATGAACTAAACCAAAACCAAAGTCAAGGAGGCAAGAAGGGGTCAGGAAAAAAATTGGGTAGTTCAACGAGCCGGAATCAGGAGAACGGAGAGCAGTGGAGTCAGGAACAAGGCCAGAAGTCAGGAACCAGGAATACACAGGAACACAGGAAACAAGAGGTCTTCTGGGAAACAGGAATCCATGCAAAGGCAAAGAGATACTGAGACTTGCTGCTTAAGTAGGCTGCACTGATTAGCAACAGGGCTGGCTACTAACAACCAGATGAGTAACTGTAGAAACAGTAATGAAGGAGCTGTTCAGTGGCGTACACATGACCCATGGGGCCCCGGTGCAAAAATTGATCCGTGGGCCTCCTCCCCCAACCCCCCCCGCGCTTACTCGGCGCGGGTCGGGGTCGCAACACATGGTGGCGGGCACCTGGTCGCAGGGCTGCGACCCCGCGACCGCGGTATGCACACACACTTAAAGGACCACTACAGACACTCAGATCACATCAGCTCAATGAAGTGGTCTGGGTGCCAGGTCCCTCTAGTTTTAACCCTGCAGCTGAAAACAAAGCCGTTTCAGAGAAACGGCTATGTTTCACTGAGGGTTAATCCAGCCTCTGGTGGCTGTCTCATTGACAGCTGCTAGAGGAGCTTCCGCGATTCTCACTGTGACACTGAACGTCCATAGGAAAGCATTGAGTAATGCTTTCCTATGGGCGGTGGTTTAAATGCGCGGGTGCCTCTTGCCACGCCTGTGCATTTCGGAGCTGAGAGGCGGACACTGGGGAGTCCGACGCTGGAAAAAGGTAAATGCTGAAGACACACACACTCTCACGAACAGACGCATACACACTAGCTAACAGACACACATTTACTGACAGAGACACACTCAGCGACAGACATACATACACACTCACTTACAAAACATACACTTTCACTGACAAACACACACTCACTAACAGACATCAAACACACTCAGTAACAGATACACACAGTAACACAC
>OW240917.1:5498787-5510715 GCA_933207985.1 Pelobates cultripes
AAAAATGGAGCTGCTTCTCGTTCTCCCAGAACATTGATTTGTGTGACCACAGTTACAAACAGCCTCCAGAGATCCAGTTATACACCAGACCAGTGGAGCCAAACTGCAGCTAGAGCCCATCATCATCCTCATCTGCTTGTAAGTAGGTAATCTAGTATATTATTCGTGGCACTAATCTCTAATTTACCTCACATTAAAGAAACATTATAGTCCCCAGAACCACTGCACCTTAATGTAGTGGTCCTGGTGTCTATAGCCTGTCCCTGCAGGCCTTTTAATGTAAACACAGCGGCACTGCAGCACTAGCGTTAGTTAACATGGCAGGTCATATGGGTGGGGCATTGCGATGTCACGGGGGGGGGGAGGAGGGGGGCGTCAAACTTTACTTTTGCCTAGGGCGGCAAAAATCCTTGCACCGGCCCTGTACATCAGTAGTCTGGCAGTTCCCTGAGATGTTAAGATACCAGGTGATTCTGATACTATGTGCTTGAATGTGATCCCCAACCAAAAGGGTTGTGATAGGAAGAGAGTTTTGCTCCAGAAAGAAGCCAGGTGGATGTTCTGCTGGATGTATGGTTGGATACTGTGTCACCGCATGGTCTCAATAGAAAGCTTGACTCCTTTGTGGTCTCGGATATACCTGCTGCCTGGTAAGTTGCTCTCCTTATCTTTTATGTAGGTATATGTGTCATTTTTCTTAAGTCTTTTTTTTTTGGCCGCAATTAACAAATTAATTAAAAAAATAATGGAATAAGATGGGAAAAACTTCTTCTACTCATTGCTCCACGGTTTCTAACCCAGAACATAATTGTTTTACAACTATGTATTTTCTTCTAAATGGTACAAAGATAGAAATTAATTATGTAATTAATTCTGGTGCCATTGGTTGTTTTTTAAATCAAAAAAAGTTGATACTTTCAACATTCCTGTGCATCAAATCGTTCTTTTTTATGGCTCTGTCTCAAAATTTGGAATTATTCGTTTCCAAACTTCCCCTCTTAAAATGACCATTTATAATCACCATCTTGAAGATATAATTTTTGACATTGTTAATACCTCTATATTTGATGCTGTTTTGGGCCTCCCTTGGCTGAAAAAGCACAACCCTCAAATCAATTGGTCCTTAAATACCTTTACTTTTAATTCAGAATACTGTATTTCCACCTGTATGAAAAATTCTCAAATCTGTTCTATGTCTACTATTATCCTTGATCATTACTTGGAATTCAGTGATGTCATTAGTGAAACAGAAGCTTCTAAGCTCCCTCCTTCAAGACCCTATGACTGCCATATTGACCTCATAGAGGGTTCTACTATCTCTTACAGTCATATTTATCCCTTATCAGAACTTGAACTCAAAATACTAAAAAAATACTTGGATACTAATCTCAAAAAAGGTTTCATCAGACATTCTACCTCTCCCACTGGAGCTGGAATATTTTTTGTGACTAATAAAGATGGAACAATCCATCCTATTATTGATTACTATAAATTGATCAAGATAACCATAAAGAATCGGTATCTTCTCCCTCTAATACCCGAAATTCTTGAAAGGATAAAAGATGCCAAATGGTTTACCAAATTAGATCTTAGAGGAGCTTCACTCCTCGAATTCGATCAGGAGATGAATAGAAGACTGCTTTCCATACAAGATATGGACACTTTGAATATTTGGTTATGCCATTTGGGCTCTGTAATGCCCCTGCCTCTTTCCAAAGTTTCATACATGACATATTTAAAGATTTTCTAGAACAATTCATCATGATTTATTTGGATGATATTCACATTTTTTCTCATACTCTTAATGAACACTGAATTTATGTCAAAAAGATCCTCAATAGACTTAAGATATATAAATTTTTTGCAAAACCCGAGAAATGTGTATTTGAGAAGAATATGGTCCCCTTTTTGGGATGCATAGTCTCTGATTCTTTTATAAGAATGGATCCCCACAAAATAGAAGCTATAAAAGATTGGCCTATCCCTAAATCTAAAAAAAGATTTTCAAAGATATTGTTTTTTCAAAATTTTATAGATTGTATCACCATTGACAAGTCTTACCAAACAAGATTGCCCTTTTAAATGGGGAGAAAAAGAAAATCTAGCTTTTAATACTTTAAAAGAAAGCTTAATTTACGCTCCTATACTCAAACAACCAGACCCTTCTCTTCAATATGTTTTAGAGGTAGACGCTTCTGACATCGCTGTTGGAGCGATTCTCTCTCAACATAAAGATCCCTCTTGCCTACTTGTCATGGAAACTTACACCTGCTGAAAGGAATTACAGTGTTGGAGAGAAGGAATTACTTTCAATTAAAGTCGCTCTAGATGATTTGAGGCATCTACTCGAAGGATCTCAGATACCATTTATCATATTAACTGACCATAAAAACCTTGAATACATCCGTTCTGCAAAACATCTAAATCCTAAGCTTGCAAGATGGTCACTATTCTTTGAATGTTTCGACTTTCATATTATGTATCGTCCTGGAGAGAAAAATGGAAAGATTATGATTTTTCTCATAATCAATGGGTTCCTCACTTCAATGCACCTGACCTTCTGAAATCCTTCCATCAAAAATTTCCTCATAAACCTTTTTACTCCCTTAGGTAGCTCCTTGGGGGGGTATGTCAGGAACTCCAATCTCCAATACCTCAGGGCACAATTAATGTGTTAAGCTGACTGATTGCATCAACTTCCTTCCTAATTATTATTATTATTATTATTATGATATTTATAGAGCGCCATCAAATTCCACAGCGCTTTACAATGGGTGGACGAACAGACATGTAGTTGTAACCAGACAAGTTGGACACACAGGAACAGAGGGGTTGAAGGCCCTGCTCAATGAGCTTACATGCTAGAGGGAGTGGGGTAAAATGACACAAAAAAGGTAAGGATAGTATTAGACTAGTGACAGTTGCAGAAGAGGAATCAGTCAGGAGCTATTAACAGTTTAATTGATACGCTTTTATGAAGAAGTGGGTTTTTAACGATTTTTTGAAGGAGTGGAGACTGGGTGAGCATCGAACGGAGGAGGGAAGCGAGTTCCACAGGAATGGTGCAACCCTCGAGAAAACTTGAAGGCGAGCATCAGAGGTGGGAGTACGGACAGATGATAGACGTAAGTCTTCAGCATATCTTAAGGGCCCAGACGGGACATGCTTGTGTATAAGGGAGGAAAGATAGGTGGGAGCAGCATTATGTAGAGATTTGAAAGCAAGAACCAGAATTTTAAATTGAGCTCTATATTTTATAGGAAACCAATGTAGGGACAGACAGAAGGGTGAGGCATGGGAGGTGCGGGCGGACAGGAAAATGAGCCTCGCTGCCGCATTCCTTATGGACTGTAACGGCACAAGTTGGGAGCATGTAAGACCACCGAGAAGCTGATTACAGTAGTCAAGGTGAGAAAGGACAGTAGAATGGACCAACACCTTAGTCACATCTGGCGTTAAGTAGGGGCGCATGCGCGCAATGTTTTCAAGATTTTAAATGACAGGATTTGGCGATAGATTGAACATGAGGCTTGAAGGAGAGGTCGGAGTCAAAGAGAACACCTAGGCAGCGAGCCTGTGTGGTGGAGCTGATGGTAGCACCATTGACTTGGAGGGAGACAGACACAGGAGTAACAACACTTGAGGGAGGAAAGACCAGAATTTCAGTTTTGGTCAAGTTTAGTTTAAGGGAGTGGGCAGCCATCCAGTTAGAAACAGCAGAGAGGCAGTCAGAGACACTAGTCAAGAGGGACGGGGGAGATCAGGAGAGGACAGGTGGATTTGCTAGTCATCTGCATAGAAATTATATTGGAAGCCAAAGTAGCTAATGAGTTTACCAAGGGAGGCAGTATAGATGGAGAACAGTAGGGGACCAAGGACTGAACCTTGGGGGACACCAAATCGTTTGGATCACTCCTAGAGAGACCATGTGTTCCATCACCAGACCCCTTCTGAATCTCCTCTTCATACCCCTATATATTTGATTACCTGGTTAACTAATTCGGACTGGCCTTGACTCTGCTTTTGGAATTTCCTTCAATACTGCTTGATCTCCTATTGAACGACCTCGGACTGGATAAAGGACATTGCTTATGGACTAACCCTGGACACATCACCTAAACTTATTTTTCCAAGGACTGTCAGTTTATCTCTCTGCTTTGCTGTCACATTTGCCGTGCTGAAACTGCCTCAAAATAAAAAGTCGAGTGAGTCGTTCTTATTTTTTTGTTTTGCATTTGTTAAAGAAAAAAAACGACAGGTTTATATATTTGAGTTATATATATGCTCTATGTGTCTCAGATGAGTCTCTGTTCACTCAAGTATGGTTGCAGTTAGTTTTTTTATTGTTGTTCTGCCATTTTCAATTATTATACCAGGCTGCCCTGGCAATTAGTTGCTGCGTATTGCACATGCACAGTGTGTGACGCCAAGTGTGGTGACGTCACAGGGAGGAGGAGGAACTTTTTTCCACTATGGAGGATTCTGGGTTGTTTCTGGTGTTCAATATCAAGTTGGGGGCATTTGTACATTGAGAAAAGGCTTGAGCACAAAGCTTATGTTCTGGCTGAAGACCCCCTGTTCTGTGTACGGGGATAATAGCATGTGGTTTTCCCTGAAATAAACAGTTCTATTATTTTATGACTGGTCTTGTCCACTATATTAGGGGATTTTACAAGGTTCCAGAGAGCTATTATCACTGTATGCTGTAGCTGAATCCAGGACCAGCGTAGTATTGGGGGTTTCTCTTGCTAACACTACATCATATGGGCTTCGGACCCAAACTACGGAATTCGATCTCCGCTTTATATACTTGCCCCATGGCCAAAATCAGAATCAATTGTCTTGTAGAATTTTCAGAGGACCTTTCACACACTCTTTTTCAGCCCAGACAAATCCAATGGAACAAAAAAATTGTTAGGGCACACCCAGTATTTTCTTCAGCAGGTAGACTTTATTGTGAAATACAAAAATGTATAATAGTGTGGCGGTTTAGCAACTTAGCATTACTCACTGTATTACTGCCTAATTTTTCTCAAATTGCAATGAGGGTAATTTTGTTGAAAGTGTCGTGACAGGTTCACATTAAGCTCTCTGCATGTTGCTCACTGTTCTTTTACATGATAAGGGTCCTTAACCCTTTAATGACGGAGGCAATTGTACACGTTCTAATCAAAACAAAACCTGGAATTTGCGCTATAAGTCTGTTCAACCATAATCTTTATATCTTTAAGTGCACACACTTATTATTATATATTATTTGTTCATGAGACACAGGGATTTCATTTCACAGAAAAACATTCATATCTGAAATATAATAAAATGTTAACAAATTTTTTTTAGAAATTAAGACTTTTTTTTAAAGTTCTGAATGACATTTTAACTGTAAATATCATAATACTGTTCGCTATTGCTGTATATAAAAATACACATATTTGTATTCAGTGATGTCTTATGAGAACAACAGTACCAGTCCACCATGTACAGTTTTTACACATTAAAATATGTCAGATTTGTTTGCTAGGCCTATGTTGCCCTGCAGGCATCTCCATGGACTGCCATGCTTCCTTTGGTCACAAAGGACTACGATCTATCTTTTGAACCATTGGACCAATTTGTATGAATTTGACGTATGTTTGTATTTGGCGTATGCTGATTCAGAAAATGTAAGTTATGTGAATGTGATGCATACTTTTCAAGTTATGAATAATGTGGAAATATTGTATTTCTCTGCTTGTGCTAATTACATTACCCATTGTGTAAGGTAATTGAATCACAGGAAGAGGGGTGGAATTTGTGTGGGAGTGTCTGAGTGTATTGTATGTGTTTATTGGTTGTGTTCCAAAACCCTGTGGGTGGTACTAATGTGTAAGAATGTGTACATAAGCACAATAAACCCACAGCTCTGTCTGTTCACTGCTTGACCCTCAACACGGAGCTTTGTCTCGTTCTTGGGGGGATTTACTGTATGCTGTTTAACACTTTTATGCTGAGGGTGCCGTTACAGTAAGTAACTGCAGACTTCTGAATATGAAAGCCATTATGGCATTCCATGCTGCCACAACTGCTCTAAAGTCCATTATATTGCAGACAGCATGGAACGCCATGACAGCGCTATGGGGTTAATGTCTACTGATGGATTAATAGTACCTTGTTTATTTTCTCCATATTAATTTTATAATTATCCTTGATAGTGACAATGAGTTATTTTTTGCCACCATCATCCTATGAAATTCTTATTTATAAGATCTTCCATTAAATAGTAATAAACATTATAAGTATAAATATATAAGTATTTATGTGAGAGATTGTAATAAACATTCACTTATCTATTTACTGTTAATATTTTCACAGGCCTCTTCCGCTATATTACAAATATCTTCTGATCTTTCGTTTTGCAATTGAAGAAATTAATGCAAATGTAAACATTTTACCCAATATTACTCTGGGATTTCACGTCTCTGATTCCTGTTCTGATGGACCAAAGGCTATAAAGAGCATTCTTCAGATTTTATCTGGACCAGGAAAGACCATTCCTAATTACCACTGCCGTGGTCATGGCCAGATCGCTGGATTTATTGGAGATCACAGTTCTGTCAACACGTTACCTATGGCACAGATTCTGGGGGTGTATAGGTACACACAGGTTAGTAAATCTACTTTATGTACATGTGATATATGTCCTACACCAACTGGTTAATCACAGCGTACAAACCAAACTGTTTAAAAAAAAAATGTTTCAATCACATCAATTTAAACAAAACAATCAAAATGGAGGACAAATACCACTGGTGAGGAATATATCTATCCTTAATTCAAATAATAACTACTTACTCTCCTAAAAAAAAATTACACTTGTGTTCCTCACTTTAACCCTCACTTTCCTCATTGCTAAACTCTCTTTACCTTTCTGCTTACCTGCTCCTGCTGACACCATTATCATTGCCCCCACTTCTGCCATCCATTCTCTATTTATTTAATGCACTTTTCGCATACATATCCACCCTTTCTCCACCAACTCCTTTTAAATCCTTCTCACCCCAAACATTTAAATCTTACTCCCATATTATCATTTTTTCTATCTTTTTGCTTACCTGCTCCTGCTGACAACATTCTCTCGGCAACTTGATTTATGTCTCCAGGGCCGTCTTTAATAACGAATGGACCCTGGGCAAGTGTTTGCTTGGGCCCCCTGGGCCCTGCCGCTCTCGCCCCTCACTCCCTGGTATGCAATCACGGCATCCATCCCAACGCAGTGGCGGTACTAAAGTAGAATGAATTTTATTGGGACCCCCAATTGCAAGGTTGGACTAAAGGTAGAACCCCATCTGTCATGCAACTCCAACAATGCTTTGACAGCTGGGACTCTACCAATTTCCCATGCATGCAGGGTTGTATTTAGCACTGAGCCATGTTTGTATGTTTGAATGTAAGCATGTGTTTGTATGGAGTATGTTTGTGTGAATGTGTTTGTATGTGGTACTGGAGTTTGAATGCAAGTGTGCATTTATGTGTAGTGTTTGTTTTTGAATGTAGGAGTGTGCTTGTATGTAGTGTTGACGTTTCAATGCAGGAGTGTGTTTTATATGTAGTGTTGAAGTTTGAATGGAGGGGTGTATTTGTATTTAAAGTTGCGGCTCAGATGCAGAGGTACACACTCTGACGCACAAGCAGATACACAGATACATACACTGACTACATACAGATAAACAGGCACATACACTGACAGACACACTGACACAGGTACATATATTGACACACACACAGACACATACACTGGTAGACGTACTGACAGACATACTGACACAGGCACATATACAGACATACTGACACACAGACACATATACCGACATACTGACACACACACACAGACACATACACTGATCAACATACTGACACACATACACTGACAGAAATACTGACACCCACACACTGACAGATATACTGACACCCACATACACTGAGAAATACTGACACACACAGGCACATACACTGACACACACAGACTGATATACTGACACACACACACAGACATACTGGCACACAGACAGATATACTGACACATGCATACACATGCACTAACAGACATACTGACGCACTGACAGACATACTGACACATACACATACTGACACACACAGATATACACACACACATATATACTGACACACAGACAGACATACTGACACATACACACAGACATACTGACACACACACAGACATGCTGACACACACAGACAGGCATACTGACATGCACAGACAGACTGACACACACACACACAGACATACTGAAACACACACACAGACATACATACTGACAAAAACACACACAGACAGACATACTGACACACAGACAGACATACATACTGACAAAAACAGTGTCAGCCCGCCTTCCTGCCCGACCGGCCACCCGCCCACCCGACCGCCGGGGTCAGCAGGGCCGGCCTCGGGGGGGGGGGCCCCCAGGGGAAGACGCTGGCCCTGTGGCGTACATACCAGGGTCGCAGCCGCGACCCTGGTATGTACGCCACTGCCCTAAGTGCATGGGCCACCTGGTGGGACGGGGAAAAAAATAAATTGATGAGGGCAGCGGGTCCCACGGGGCAGGTGCCTCGGGCCCCCCAAGAGAAACTGGCCCGGGGCAGCTGCCCCGTTTGCCCAGCGTTAAAGACGGCCCTGTATGTCTCCAAACCCTTGCCTCTCCCCACTAACCTACCTCATGCTAACTATATAAATCCCTACCAATCTTATATTAGAAACATAGAATGTGACGGCAGATAAGAACCATTCGGCCCATCTAGTCTGCCCAAGTTTATAAATACTTTCATTAGTCCCTGGCCTTATCTTATAGTTAAGGTAGCCTTATGCCTATCCCACGCATGCTCAAACTCCTTTACTGTGTTAACCTCTACCACTTCAGATGGAAGGCTATTTCATGCATCCACTACCCTCTCAGTAAAGTTATTTGTCCTGATATTATTTTTAAACCTTTGTCCCTCTAATTTAAGACTATGTCCTCTTAATGTGATAGTTTTTCTTCTTTTAAATATAGTCTCCTCCTTTACTGTGTTGATTCCCTTTATGTATTCAAATGTTTCTATCTCGTCTCGTCTTTCCTCCAAGCTAAGTTCTTTTAACCTTTCCTTGTAAGTTTTATCCTACAATCCATGAACCAGTTCAGTAGCCCTTCTCTGAACTCTCTCTAAGGTATCAATATCCTTCTGAAGATACGGTCTCCAGTACTATGTACAATACTCCAAGTGAGGTCTCCCTGGTATGCAATCACGGCATCCATCCCAACGCAGTGGCGGTACTAAAGTAGAATGAATTTTATAGGGACCCCCAATTGCAAGGTTGGACTAAAGGTAGAACCCCATCTGTCATGCAACTCCAACAATGCTTTGACAGCTGGGACTCTACCAATTTCCCATGCTTGCAGGGTTGTATTTAGTTCTGTACAATGGCATGAGCACTTCCCTCTTTCTACTGCTAATACCTCTCCCTATACAACCAAGCATTCTGCTAGCATTTCCTGCTGCTTTTTTACATTGTCTGCCTACCTTTAAAGGACCACTATAGTGCCAGGAAAACATACTCGTTTTCCTGGCACTCCCGCCGGGCTGGATGGAGAGGAAGGGGTTAAACACTTACCTTTCCCCAGCACCGGGCTCCCTCTGTGCTGGAGACTCTCCTCCTCCTTTCCCCGTCATCGGCTGAATGCGCATGCGCGGCAAGAGCCGCGCACGCATTCAGCCAGTCTCAATGCTTTCCTATGGACGCTGGCGTCTTCTCACTGTGACTTTCACAGTGAGAAGCGCGGAAGCGCCTCTAGAGGCTGTCAATGAGACAGCCACTAGAGGCTGGATTAACCATAAAGTAAACTGCTATGTTTACAGCAGGCAGGGTTAATCATAGGTGGACCTGGCACCTAGACCACTTCATTAAGCTGAAGTGGTCTGGGTGCCTATAATGGTCCTTTAAGTCATCAGAAATAATCACCCCTAAATCCCTTTCCTCAGATGTTGAGGTTAGGACGCTATCAAATACTCTGCCCTTGGGTTTCTAGGTCCAAGATGCATTATCTTGCACTTATCCACATTAAATGTCAGTTGCCACAACTCTGACCATTTTTCTAGTTTACCTAAATCATTTGCCATTTGGCTTATCCCTCCTGGAACATCAACCCTATTACATATCTTCAGGGGCGGACTGAGAACCCTCAGGGCCCCCGGGCAAAATAAATCAAGGGCCCCCTTACAGGCCCCACCCATACTCTGCAGCAAGCGCCACCCTTGTCCCGCCTCCAGCCACACCGTACACAATCTTTAGACACAAGGAACAAAAGGGCAATAAGCCCTTCGAGGCCCCAGTAGAGACTACAATTGAGGGCTAATGGGCCATGGAGGGGGGTCTTTCTAGCGGAGGCTATCTCAGTGTCCTTTAGAGAGTGTGTTAGAAGAATCCCCTCCAAGCCCCATTAGAGACTACAATGGAGTCTAAAAGGCTTGGAAGGGGGTCTTTCTAACAGAGGCCATCTCAGCGTCCATTAGATATCCCCTGCTGGAAACAGTCGCCTCCAGGCCCCAGTAGAAACTACAATTGAGGGCTAATGGGCCATGGAGGGGATTTCTAGCAGAGGCTAGAGTCTAATGGGGCCTGGAGGGTGGTCTCTCCAACACTCTGGTTCCTATTCACAATATAGCAACACAACATAGCTCGCTGATACCTAAGCCAAGTTGGCTCCTCTTGCCTTAATTACTGTTGCTGGCTGGCAGTCTGTGGGCTTGCTGGCTGCGGCTGGCAGGCTGTGGGCTTGCTGGCTACTGCCGGCAGGCTGTGGGCTTGCTGACTGCGGCTGGCAGGCTATGGCTTGCTGGCTGTAAGCCTGTGGCTTGCTGTAGGCCTGTGGGCTGGCTACTGGCCTGTGGGCTGGCTACTGGCCTGTGGGCTGGCTACTGGCCTGTGGGCTGGCTACTGGCCTGTGGGCTGGCTACTGGCCAGCCTGTGGGTTGGCTGGCTGGCTACTGGGGCACTTGTAGATTATTTAAAGAAATAATCCATGCACAATAACCACTACTGCTCCAGAGTAAGTAGTCAAACCGTTTAAGAACAGTTTGACAACTTACCTGGGGTCTGCTGGGATATGAGGCTGTAGTAGGGAATAGGAGCAGTGGTGCAATGTGTGTGAAAGGTTCAGTGTGTGTGTGGGGGTGTAGTGTGTGAATGTGTAGAGTGTGTGGGCAGTGTATGTGTGTGGCAATGTTAGTATGGGGGGCTGTGCATGGGGGTCTGTGTGTATATGGGTGGGCAGTGTATGTGTGTGTGTGAGGCAATGTGTGTAAATGTGTATGGTGTGTATGGGGCAGTGTGTGAATGTGTATGGTGTGTGTGTGTGGGGGCAGTGTGTTTATGGGGCTAGAGTTCACTCTCACCACTGCGACCACCAGGAATCCATGGGGGTTACAGTGTTGAGAGTGAACTCTAGCCCGTAGCTCCAGGGCTAGAGTTGACTCTCGCAAGAGCAGTAACGTTGCCATGGTAACCGCGGCAACGCTCTGTGCTCGCGCAAGAAGGACCCAGAGGAGCTGCAGGGTGAGCTCCCAGGTCCTCTCTTCCTCCCCTGCCCGCACGGTGCCTGCGGACAGGGGAGGGGGGGCATTCTTCCCTCTCTTTCTCCCCCCTCCCCATCTCTCTATTCCCCTCTTTCTCCCCGTGTCTCATTCTTCCCTCTCTGTCTCCCCATCTCTCTATTCCCCGTGTCTCATTCTTCCCTCTCTGTCTCTTTCTCCCCCTCCCCATCTCTCTATTCCTCGTGTCTCATTCTTCCCTCTCTGTCTCTTTCTCCCCCTCCCCATCTCTCTATTCCCCCTCTTTCTCCCTGTGTCTCATTCTTCCCTCTCTGTCTCCCCCCTCCCCATCTCTCTATTCCCCCT
>OW240917.1:5511100-5550958 GCA_933207985.1 Pelobates cultripes
AGGAGGCATGTGTCTGTCATGCTCCTTTGCGGTTCCCACATCCTGTGCTGGGAATTGTGGGAACCGCAGGGAGCATGACAGACACATGCTCCTCCTCCTCCTCCTCCTTCAGTGTTAGTGAGCGGAATGCCGCCGGACCGGCGAGGCTGCCACCCGGTCCGGCGGCTCTAACATGAAACGGCCGGCCCCCCCTCACAGTGTGCCACCGGACTGGCCACCCGGTGGCACCTGCAGTCCCCCCCCAATCCAGCCCTGCCGCCGGGCCCCCTGAAGGCGGCCCTGGCGGCGGGCCCCCCTCCCGGCCGGGCCCTCGGACCGTGTCCGAAGTGCCCGACCGGTCAGTCCGCCCCTGCATATCTTAGTATCATCAGCAAAAACAAAAGACATACCTTACCATCAAGACCTTCTGCAATATCACTAAAAAAAATATTAAAGAGAATGGATCCAAGTACAGATCCCTGAGGTACAAGGTGACAAGCCCATGCTTTGAATATACTCCCTCAACTAATAGATTATCTAACTCTTTTATTTGGCCTATAAATCACACCTACACGAGTTACTGTGTGATTACCAAATTCTAACGTAACCCAAACGGACTCTATGTTTGCCACACTAATTTTTATTAGGCTAGATATTTTGCTATCCTTCACATACAGGGCCACCCCTCCCCCTTTCTTGCCTTCTCTGTCTTTTCTATATAAAGAGTCCCCTGGTATTGCTATGTCCCGGTCATTTTTCTCATTATACCATGTCTCAGTAACAGCGACTAAATCTACGATATCAATTGCCATTATTGCCACAAGTTCATGGTGCGAACATTTGTAGACATGACTCTAGGCTTATAATTTTTTTAACACACTTGCTACAGGCACCTTCTGTCCTTGTTTTTGGGGACAATTGGATTGATGTTTTATGCCCCCCCCCCCTCCTAGTTTAAATACATCCTAGCAAAACCTCTGAACTGCTCACTGAGAACATTTGTTCCCTTTTGAGAAAGATGCAAACCATCTTTTTTGTACAGCTTATTTCCATTCCAAACAGAGCTACCATGAGAAATAAAGCCAAATCCTTGCTCCCGACACCATTCACTAAGCCACAAGTTAAAGTCTCTAATACGCATCCGCCTGCCGTATATCATTGGCAAAAACACTAAAAACTTCCTTTACCTCTGAAACCTCATTGCAAGCCAAGTCATTTGTCCCTAGATTTACAGTACATCCAATTTCCCTTCATGCTTTGCTCGCTTAACCATATTACAAATACGTCTCCTGTCTCTGTGAGCAGTAGCTCCGGGAAGACATCTCAAGACCGCCGTTGTCCATCTCCACACCTCTTATGATAGAATCCCCCAACAACAACTGCTTTCTATTAGGCCTCACCATACTTTCTAAGCCTGTCTCCAACACCACTATCCTCAGTGTCTGTCTCTATAACACCACTACACCTGGTGCCTGATCCTATTTATCTCATGCAACCTTAAAACTGCCCTCTGAAATGCACACTTTTTGTACAACATCACTATATCAATTGCTATCCATGACTTATTCATCATACATTTCCTAAACTTACTGGCATTAACTGAAACATTGATCTCTCCCTCTGACACTGCTACCCCTGCCTCCTTATCCTTTTGTGTTATTTATTAACTCTCACCCCAAGACAATCTGGCAGTAAATATGGTGGGGCAGGATTTCTTCTTTTGCCCTATTGCTCCTTCAAAACTTTACCCAATCCCCCTTCTTTCTCTTTCTCCTCATTTGAAGTTCACTCAGTTCACCTGTGCAAACTTATCTTTGCAAACATTGGCATTATCTGGATATTATAATTTCCAGGGGAGAGGACAGCGGTGGGGTGGGGGACTTACTGTCACCTCTCAGGCCCCACCTATTGGCTATGGATACTGGTCCTAATTATAATAATCAGAGGGATTGACCTAATGTCCTCCTCAGCCCTCACCCATGGTTGGCAAGTGGAGGCTCTAGTTATAAGGCTCCGGGGATGACTTACTATCCCCACTCACGGGCAGCAAATGGTGAAATTAATTATATAATTAAGGGGCAGGAACTAGTGTTTACGCAGGCTCTACTCCTGGGTGTTGGGTGGAGGATAGTATTAATTAAATAGTAGAGGATGGATTTGATATAGTCCAACCCTCACAAGTAATGGCATGCCTCTCTCCAGGTGGCTAGAGTTCACAATTCCCTAGCCACTGCCCACCCATAAAAAATGACTTACTAGCCAACCAATCAGAACATTCTTATTCATATTGAAAAGCACACACTTCATAGGAATCCTATTGAGGATTACTTCATTTGTAGGGGTTCATACTGCATTCTGTCTCATTATAGATTTTACACAAAAACAAAGAACAAGGCTGCGCCAGGAGAGTGATTAAAACAAGTCCAGATAAAATAATAATAAAATGTTCTAATAGAAGAGTCCCAATAGTGGATGATGTCTCAACTGATATGGTGTCTTCCTTAGCAATGATCGTCCGTCTCACGATATGAAAGACACAATGGGAAAGAGCCAATTGTGCAGAGTGTATAAATAAATAATGGTAAAATTTAAAATATAAATTACACACTCACATTTCCATGAGCTAGGACCAGCTCTAGTATGATGGGCATACGGCTTATAGTGGTGCTTGTCCTCCTGGAGAGTCCTGGTGTCCACTTCTCAAAGAAAGAAAATAAAAACAGCCAATAGTGCTCTCTGGTGAGGTAGTTAGTAGAAAGGATAAAAAATAATTAAAATATACTCACAAGTAGAGTGCAGGTCAGCCTGCACTCTATTATTCGTGTGGGTGGTATAATCCCCACCTTAGGATATGCCAAGAACAATAAATGAGGTTGAAAATAATAATGAAATAGGTAATAAATATAAAATTATTTATTAGTACAGTATATTAAAACCAATAACGCGTTTCGCCGTAGAGGCTTTATCAAATTGGAATAAGGTAGGTACCTGGCACATAGGGAGTATATATAGCTAATACAAACATTTAAAATTGGCGCCAAAAAAATTATCAACCAATTAAAGTGGTACAGAATACAAATGGAGAGTATGTATATAAAAGATGAAAAATGATATAAAATAAATATATTTGAACATAAGATGGTATATATATAAAAATAAATTAAAAACGAGCATTATTTAATATAAAGAAAGTATAAAGTTAAGATTTTCGTATTCGTGCGTGTCACGTGACCCGCAATGCACTATGGGATATGTAGTGCCGGGCCACGTGACCGCCGATATATATACAGTCCGAGCGGCCAAAGCTAGGGAGAATGGCACACACAGACGTAGGAGCAGCAGGGCAGGTTCGGGCTCTGTCACGTGACCCGCGGCGTCATACTACTCTCCCTATTATTTTTAACTATAATAATAAAAGTGGTTTTATTAAAAAAACAATTAAAAAACATTGGCATCTCTTAAGACAAGATGATCTGCTTAAAGAAATTTTACCTGTACAGCCAAAAATATTTTTAGAGGGGCACCCAATTTTAGATCCATTTTAACTAATAATTATACCAAAACAACTAAAAATATTCATCACACATTTTTAGATGGGGCAAAAGGTTTTTATAAATGCAAACGTTGCACTGTATGTAAAAACACTGATCTAACAACTAAATCAAAAATTACTAACTTCAAATCCAACCAAACAAATAAAAGTTATACTATAAGAGACTTCATCGGTTGTAACACTACCAATGTTATCTACCTATTGAAGTGCCCTTGCGGCCTCCAATATGTGGGTATGACCACCAGGTGTCTTAAGACAAGACTGGCAGAACATTGTAGGAACATAAGAAATGGGTACCTAAACCACTCTGTATCTAAGCACTTTATTAACCACAACCAAGATCCTAAATTCCTTAAATTTTTAGGAATTCATAAATGCCAAATACCCTGGAGAGGTGGTAACATAAAAAACATCCTTGGTAGATCAGAGATGGAATGGGTATATAACTTACAAACCCTAACACCCCAAGGTCTTACGCACGGACGTAGGAGCAGCAGGGCGGGTTCAGGCTTTGTCACGTGACCCGCAGCATCATACTACAGCAGTACCCACGGGCCACGTGACCGCAGCCACGAGGAATACTGGGAAATGCAGTCACGTGACCTGCCGCGTCATACTACAACAGTACCCGCGGGCCACGTGACTGCAGCCGCGAGGAATACTGGGAAATGTAGCTATTAGGCTTTAAAGCAAAAAAACTGAAATAGGATAAAAAATAAATGAAATGCATATAATTAAAACATAAGAATGTGTAAAATATATATGAAATCAGCATACAATTAGAACATTAAAATGTGTAGAATATATCAGGAATCAGCATACATTGATTTGCCTAGTTAATACAAAATAAAATGCATATAGCCAAAAAGTGAATAAAAATCACATAAGAGGAGCATAGAATAATAAATCAATATAAGTAATATCAGTAATAACAATAAATAAATTAAAAAAAATAAAAAAATTCAGAGATGAAATTATTTAAAGGTAAAGAGATGTAAAAAATTATAAAAAATTAAATAAATCAAAATCCACATTAAGACCTTGGGGTGTTAGGGTTTGTAAGTTATATACCCATTCCATCTCTGATCTACCAAGGATGTTTTTTATGTTACCACCTCTCCAGGGTATTTGGCATTTCTGAATTCCTAAAAATTTAAGGAATTTAGGATCTTGGTTGTGGTTAATAAAGTGCTTAGATACAGAGTGGTTTAGGTACCCATTTCTTATGTTCCTACAATGTTCTGCCAGTCTTGTCTTAAGACACCTGGTGGTCATACCCACATATTGGAGGCCACAAGGGCACTTCAATAGGTAGATAACATTGGTAGTGTTACAACCGATGAAGTCTCTTATAGTATAACTTTTATTTGTTTGGTTGGATTTGAAGTTAGTAATTTTTGATTTAGTTGTTAGATCAGTGTTTTTACATACAGTGCAACGTTTGCATTTATAAAAACCTTTTGCCCCATCTAAAAACGTGTGATGAATATTTTTAGTTGTTTTGGTATAATTATTAGTTAAAATGGATCTAAAATTGGGTGCCCCTCTAAAAAAATTTTTGGCTGTACAGGTAAAATTTCTTTAAGCAGATCATCTTGTCTTAAGAGATGCCAATGCTTTTTAATTGTTTTTTTAATAAAACCACTTTTATTATTATAGTTAAAAATAATAGGGAGAGTAGTATGACGCTGCGGGTCACGTGACAGAGCCCGAACCTGCCCTGCTGCTCCTACGTCTGTGTGTGCCGTTCTCCCTAGCTTTGGCCGCACGGACTGTATATATATCGGCGGTCACGTGGCCCGGCACTACATATCCCATAGTGCATTGTGGGTCACGTGACACACACAAATACGAAAATCTTAACTTTATACTTTCTTTATATTAAATAATGCTCGTTTTTAATTTATTTATATATATATACCATCTTATGTTCAAATATATTTATATTTTATATCATTTTTCATCTTTTATATACATACTCTCCATTTGTATTCTGTACCACTTTAATTGGTTGATAATTTTTTTTGGCGCCAATTTTAAATGTTTGTATTAGCTATATATACTCCCTATGTGCCAGGTGCCTACCTTATTCCAATTTGATAAAGCCTCTACAGCGAAACGCGTTATTGGTTTTAATATACTGTACTAATAAATAATTTTATATTTATTACCTATTTCATTATTATTTTCAACCTCATTTATTGTTCTTGGCATATCCTAAGGTGGGGATTATACCACCCACACGAATAATAGAGTGCAGGCTGACCTGCACTCTACTTGTGAGTATATTTTAATTATTTTTTATCCTTTTTACCAACTACCTCACCAGAGAGCACTATTGGCTGTTTTTATTTTCTTTCTTTGAGAAGTGGACACCAGGACTCTCCAGGAGGACAAGCACCCCTATAAGCGGAGGGTTATCCGCCGTATGCCCATCATACTAGAGCTGGTCCTAGCTCATGGAAATGTGAGTGTGTAATTTATATTTTAAATTTTACCATTATTTATTTATACACTCTGCACAATTGGCTCTCTCCCATTGTGTCTTTCATATCGTGAGACGGACGATCATTGCTAAGGAAGACACCATATCAGTTGAGACATCATCCACTATTGGGACTCTCTTATAAGAACATTTTATTATTATTTTATCTGGACTTGTTTTAATCACTCTCCTGGCGCAGCCTTGTTCTTTGTTTTTGTGTATACTCTTATTGTAGAGGGTTAGAGGGTGACCCCCTATAAGGCTGCTGCCTTTTATTTATTTATTTTTTCGTATATTTATTATTAGCGCTAACCTTTTTACCTTTCTTCTGTCTCATTATAAATTTTGCCTTTTAGCTGAAAGTAGCAAGGTGAATTATTGGTGTAAGACCCACATGATAAGGTTTTGCCTTGACAATGGCAGGTGTGCTTATGTCAAGTTCTAAAAACCTTTGCTATTTAACTCTGCATATGAATTTGGGAAAGTGTGTAACACTAATTTATATAAGATTGACAGAGATTGAAATATATTTATCATAACATGATATACAATTTCCAAACACTGCTGCTATCCATCTTATTAAATCTTATAATACATAACATTTGTGTTTCTGCAGATCAGTTATGGAGCAACTACTGATGTCCTAAATAACCGGTATCATTACCCGACCTTTTTTCGGACACTTCAAAGTGATAGCACTAGTTATTCTGTGCTGTTAAAGCTGCTGAAACACTTTGGGTGGACTTGGGTTGGTATTTTGGCCTCTGATGATGACAGTGGAGAGAATGAAGCTCTGTTTTTAACTAAACACATGACCAGTAATGGAATTTGTGTGGCCTTTACAATTAAAATAAATATTGGTTTGTTGAGAGACACAAACAGGGCCTTAGAGAGTTACAGGAACATTGTTAAAGAATCCTTTGCTAATATTATAGTTATTTGTGGGACATTTTCTCCATATGTTGCAAATTTTTTCACGGAAACAAGTGATATCTTCACAGATCGGACACTAATCCTTAATCCTACCTTTGCAGTAAACCATTTTCTACTTGAGTTTTTTCCAGAAACATTTAATGGGAGTTTGGCTCTACAATATTATCGAATACAAATGCCAGATATGAATACATTTTTTGAGAGTTTTCACCCATTAAATCATCCAGATGATTGTATTCTTAATCATATATGGCTGTTGCATTTTCGCTGTGACGTAGGAGACCAAAGTTGGAATATTATTAAACACATTTATAAAATATCTCTTCATAATTGCACTGGGAAGGAACGTCTTACAGATTTTACAAATTTTGCTCCTGATGGACTTTCTTCTCGAGTATATCGGGCGGTACACGCAATGGCAGAGGCTCTTCACCAGATTCATTTGTTTCTTAATAAAAAAACACTTGTAAAGAACATCACAGTATATAATTATAAAAACCAGGTACGTAAAATCAATAAATGATACTGAACAGTGTGTTAGATGATTAATTGTGGTATTTTGATCAAATGTATCTGGGAATCGGAATACATTGGTCAGGACTGTCTTGGGATGAAGACTCGTGTGAAGTGAGGAAATTAAATAGAGGTTTCCTAGCATAGTTTAACTGAGAAATTTACTCCAAATATTGACTTTGTTAATCAGTGCAATAAAGTGTAAACATGATTTATATTATTTATTTGCAGAATTCCACAAATTATAATAACCTTTACAGGGTTATTGCCTTCATAGGGTTATTAAAATGTTTTTAGTTCTAAAGACAGGAACAGTCCAGGTTAGGACTGTGTGTTGAGAACTAGTGTGTGAATGTATGGGTGTTTGTGTATATTCATTTTGGGTGCATCGCTCATGCTGCAGGTAATGATCATCACATCTTTACATCTTGGAATGTAGAATCTGTAGCATGTACTCACCTTCCTAGAGCCGCGCAGCTCTCCTCCTGCCACGTGGCATTGCATCTGTAAATAGATGATTTACGCTTCAGGTGCCGGTGAATCGCTCCCCTGCTTTTTATTTGACTTGTGATTTCTGGCAGCCTGGCCCGGCTTTGTAGTTGACTTGTGATTCTAACCCGGCTATTATATTACAGTCCAAAAAGTTTTTTTTTTTTTTTTAAATGCAAGATATTGGGACACCAGTGAGTGAGTGGTGGCACTGGGCAAGTGGGCACAGTATATGCTGTGAGCCCGACACACAGGCTGGCAGGCAGGCAGGCAACTGCAATTACATTACACAGAAAAAAAAAAGCAGACTGATGTTCTAGCCCTAAAAAGGGCTTTTTGGGGTGCTGTCCTTACAGCAGAGATCAGATGAGTCCTTCAGGACTGTTGTGGACACTAGCCTAGCTATCAATTTCCCTATCAAATCAGCAGCAGCTACACTGTCCCTCCTCTCACTAAGAATGCAGCTTCACAATGAATGTAAAATGGATGCAGTCCAGGACGTGGGAGGGTCTGGGAGGGAGGGTCTGCTGCTGATTGGCTGGAATGTGTCTACTGACTGTGAGGTACAGGGTCAAAGTTTATTCAATGATGACGAATAGGGGGCGGACCGAACAGCGCATATGTTCGCCGTCCGTGGCGAACGCGAACAAGCGATGTTCGCCAGGAACTATGCGCCAGCGAACCGTTCGGGACATCAGTAGCGACCATATATTTATGGAAGACTAGAGGGAAATATAACAGAATTTTTATGAGATGCAGGAGCAGCAGTGTCTCTAATGACACATGCTTGCCTTTAAAAATTTGAGCATATCAACAAATCCCTTCTAAGTTTTAATAGAACACATGCACATGCAACTCTGTCCACTAATAATGACGTTGAGTTTGAAGGAGGAAAAATATTTTGTGATTTATTGGTGCACCTCTGGTGTACTATTATGGGAATGGATGTTATTAATGGAAAAAGGTTGTATGTGGATTTATAAAATATGGTTTTGTGGAAAGCTCTACGTGAGAGCAAAACAGGTTGAGTGGATAAACCTAATGATTTAAGATAGTATAGCCATGATATGACTGTAAAACAGAGTGAAGTGTCACCTTCTATGCAACAAGATGATGAGGTTGTACCATATCTTAAAATTAAATACCCCACAGTGTGTTTTCTTTCCTTGATATAGCCAGTATACAATTACATCCATATATCCATTATACATATATCCATTATCACTCTGCTTTCACCTTTAACAATCATCAATATCTGTTCCAGGTGTTGCTACAGGGCTTTCACTCCTCACCAGCTTACTTTCATAAAACAAGTTCAAGTTGATTCAAGTATTGGAACCCCTGGGGTATGGGAATAATATTTTGCAATATGTTGATGATCTGTTAAGTTCAAACAGTAACATGGGAAGAGCATGAGCAGATACTGCGTGACGTTTGTCAAGCACTGGCAGATAATGGGTTAAAACTGAACACATTCAAAGTACAGATCTTGAAAGAATGATTGGCTTTCCTAGGAGTTGATATAGATCCAGAATGTAAAACACCATGTACAGCAAGGGTTAAAGTGTTACAGCAATTGCCAAGGCCGATGACAGTGTCTGAGCTAAGGACATTGTTAAGCTTGGTAAATTTTAGCAGTGAATTTTAAATATGATATGGCAGGGATAGCAAAACCCTATGCTAAATTATAAAAAATAAGATCATCTGGACAGGGGAAGATGAAGAGTTTAAATGTGTTAAAAGATGCTCTCACACAAGCGCCTGTGCTAGCTGCTCCCATTGACACAATACCATATATTGTTCAATGTTACGCAGGTGTCTCTTCATTAATAGCAGTTTTGATGCAAAGGCAACATGGCTCCTTACGAATATTGGGATATTTTTCTAAAATTATGTATCCAGGGAAAAAGGAATGCTTTTCTGTGTAAAACAGCTCATGGCTGTATGTTGGGCTTTAATATTTAAAACTGTAAAAAAAATTTATGATTTAGGAGTACATAGCCAGAAGATAGCTCATTGGATATTGATGTTACAAGAGAATCAGTGACAGCAGTTATGTAGGTAAAGCATTAACACGTCACCTCCCAATATGGAGAAAAGAGGATGGTAGATTCTCAGTATAAAACATGCAGGTATTCTAGCAGAACTGTTTAATTGTGCAGAAAAAGGTCACCCAGAATTAATCGTCAAAACGAAATGCTTGGCGCGTTTCGGCATGCTAACACGCCTTTGTCAAGAGCTGTTAGCACGCCGAAATGCACGTTGAGCGTTTCGTTTTGCTGATTTATTTTATTTTTATTCTGGGTGACCTTGATGGCTGTTTATAGAACCATCTATGGAGAGTGGGGTGTCTGGGGCAAGTTAGTAGACAGGCTGCCATGAAGCAGCAGTAGGAGACAGTAAGGTCTATCTTGGAGACAGGTGTTATTTACATTTAAAAGGTATAGGAGGCTTCATTAGAATTAGGTGTATCCGCACTGTTTATTGTTCTGGCGGCTGGGCAACTTTATCTGGCTCTAGGTGGTGCATTACAGACCCACCTTAGTACTTTAGCTCAATACCTGCTAACTAATTTTTGCTATACTGCATTGTGATTTTCAACTACTCTGGGGGGGAGGAAAACCCCCTCCTTATTCGAGTATATACACTTTGCCTCTCTCTATCAACCTATGTCCACCCTTTCTGATAATAAGATCCCCACTATACTACTCCCTCTACAATACACTCTTTAATAAACAGGAGAGGTGAATATGCGAGATTTGTAACATTTGTATCCAGAAGTGTAAAAAGTTCATTAAAAGTTTTTCACTTCTTTTATTTTGGACACAATATCAAGCATAGGGTTTATCTGTTGAGTTTTCATACAGACGCTGTTTTGCATGTTATAGATTCTGGATGGGAATAATACTGTGCTATGGGCATTTATACTGTAGCCTCTACACTCTGTTAATAGAGTGATTTTCTTATAAATAGCCATATAACTGTAACCACGCACTAGTTGTATGCCCTGTCTTTGGAGTATTTTACATAAAAAGTTTTGCTTTTTTTTCACATAGTTATACTCCTGATAATTATGTGGCAATTTGGACCCAGTTTACCCAGTTTTTAACACCTTAAGGACACATGACATGTCTGACATGTCATGATTCCCTTTTATTCCAGAAGTTTGGTCCTTAAGGGGTTAAAGGGACATATCACTTGGGTTAAACAATTTTTTCACATTTGTGAGGTTTCACTGTCTTTGTATATATGTACTCGGCTTAATAAAGATTTATACCAGTATATAGATTTTATATTTAAGAGATATCTTTTGATGGAGTGGACACCCACCTGCCTTTTGGCAAGAGAAGGTGGCCACTCCATTCTTTTCCTTTTTTTGTATTATGTAACTTGGGGTTCATGCCCTTGGATATCTCAGTAACTTTTAAGGGGAATCAGTGTAGACTCTGTCCAACATTGCAACTCCCCTTTCTCTTGTTTTCTACAATGTAAACTGAATATAATTACACAGCATAATAACTATGATACTGCTATTAATGATGTTAGGTGAAATCAATGCCCAGTGTATATTAATGAATCAGTGACAATTTTCAATCTAATTGTAAAAATAATTTAATTCTTAGGTAAATTAGACAGAAAAATAAAGGGTTAAAGTGGCTTGTAAAATTACAAGATAGCCCAGATTTGTCCCTCCTCCTTCTTGGAGTGTGTCAGGATTACTAGAGATGTCCAACACACAGAACTAAAGTAGATAATAAGAAAATACCTAAGACGTATTACCGGGCCTAAGAATGGCCGGATTTAACGTATAAAGGTAAATAGCCACAAGACAGGGAAAAGATGTAGAAAAAACATAAATGATAAACAAGCCACAGGTCAAGGAATGGAAAAATCAGAATAGTCAGGAGCCAAGCCAAAGGTCAAGGAATACAGAGATGATCGGATAGTCAAAAGGGAAGCCAAGGTAAAAAAAACCTAGAACGCTCTCTCGGATAACCAAAGGGAAACCACGACAGAGAAATGGACAAAATAGGCTTAACTAGTTTAAGATGTTCCCTGATAGGCTGTAGGGCAACATGTGATCATGGGTGTGTGTGTAACACACCCACATGATAATTAAGGGTCTGGCCCTTTAAGGATTAAACAGGAAACCCTGAAGTTATTCACAGTTGCAGCAGTCGGCGTCTTTAATGATTACAGACCCGGCTGCTGAGACAGGAGGAGCCACCAACATGGGTGAGTGATTGGACCGAGACGTGCCCACGGGGTATAAGCCGACCTGGAGGGTGAAGACCTAAAAGGTAGGAGATCAGCAGCATTCCCATTAGTGTGTGGGAATGCCACCGCAATGATGCGCGCCTGCCAGGACCCATGCCGGCTCCCTTACAGGAGTGGACCCAGCGGGTGGTGTGACAGAGTGTAAAAGTAACACAGACAACTGGAAATGGCTGTGTTAAAAGGCCTTTCCTTGTAAACTGATAATCAGACAAATATCAGAGAACAAAATTAAAATCCCATAAGTAACTGGAATACGTTATTATGATGCACAGGGGAAATTTAAATATTTAACTAACTTTAAATTATCTGATGTGTTGTACAATCTTGTTTTTGTGATATGAATATTATAACATCTTTATTCAAACTACTTCCAGAACACAGAAACTTACCTAGGATTATACTAGTAACAGACTTTCATTGTATATGGATGGTCACTACATATGGTTCTTGTTAAGAATGATGGACGAAGGCCTGTTGATAGTAAACTTTGACCTAGCTTTCAAGCCAGACTCCCTGGGTCTTACCAAGGCTCACATTTCTAAAGGCATTTATTCATTTAACCATGTATATAGAACTTCTTCTGTTTAACTTCTATTTTACCTCCTAAATATAATGTATTGCTTTAATCACAGATTTCAAATGATACTAAGCTACCACCCTTTTTCTAAGATAGCTACTTATTTTAAAGTAAGGCAACCTTATGTATACGCCCCTCTGTAACTGATTTTTAAACCTCTTAAAACGATTGTAGCTAAGATTTTTTAACCAATGCTTTTAACATCAAAAAAGGATCTTGAACATTGCTCTGTATTATACCTCAAAAACATTTGCATTGACGTAAGTTGTTTTTCGGATTTTGTGTATGTTTGAATAAATATACATTTTTGGCTGCAAGACGCTGATTCAATTATTAGAACACTGGTGTGTTGCAAACATACATCTCAAGAAAAACTAATTTCCTACATTTATCTTTGTCTTTTGTGTCAGAGCCTGGCTGTAGATAATACCTTGTTTAGTGGGATTGGGATGGAAGCTGAAATGTGGAGGTAGCTGTACCTGTCTGTGGGTTTTGTACAGTCCAAGAAACTAACACTATGATTGGAAAAGTTCATTTTTAGGTTTATTGACGGGTGGAATTAATTGAATGGTTTATGGGAGTCTATTTTTTTTTCTCCTTCTGTCCATACTATGAAAATATCAATGATGTAAAAATAATATGTTTGGACTGTGTACATAAAAATCTGTTTTTCTAGTTTGACCCTGAAAAGATTAGCATATCGGGGTGACATTTTTGTGTCCATCACTGTCCCTGTCATTTGTAGGTAGTTATTGTTACTAAAAAGGAAATTGTTGTGCAAGTAAAAATGGAAAGGGGTATACTGACTAACATAAGAAACAGATACACTCAGATAGAGAACTGGGACAAATGGATAAATAAATTGGAATCTATAATTTAACACCCTCCACATTGGTGTACGGAACAATAAATCACATTACACCACATATAATGGTGTGCTCTTTCTCTCCAAGGACAGGCAGTAAAAATAAATCGACAACTAAGAATCTATAAAAAGAAGCTAGATAGGGTGAATGGGGGGGGGGGTTCAGGTGGAAAGGACTAGAGTTTAAGCACACTACCTCCTCTGTTACCTTCTCCTATTATCCCCATAAACCTATTAAACAAAGAAGGGAATATATTAAATACATAGATGAGTAATAGGGCTGGAGGAGAGGGAATAAGGGAGGAGATATTTATGATAAGCTGGAAACAAAAAGGACCAGATAAAATATATAAGCCAGGTACATGTCTGAAATATAAAAAAAAGGAAATAGTTGTGTGTGAGTATGATAATTAGTGATGGCCCGAACGGTTCGCCACGAATGGTTCGCCACAAACGGTTCACCATGGACTCATCATTGAGTAAACTTTGACCCTGTACCTCACAGTCAGCAGACACATTCCAGCCAATCAGCAGCAGACCCTACCTCCCAGGCCCTCCCACCTGGGGGAGGGTCTGGGATGGAGGGTCTGCTGCTGATTGGCTGGAATGTGTCTGCTGACTGTGAGGTACAGGCTCAAAGTTTACTCAATGATGAGTCCGTGGTGAACCGTTCATGGCGAACCATTCGCAAACCGTTCGGCACATCACTAATGATAATGCATTATCATTTTTGTGTGTTGGTTTGAGAGATGAGAGAAATTTAATACAGGTCTTGTAACAGATCCCCCTGCTCCTTAATACTCAGTTTTTGTCGACTGATCAGTAAACGAAAATAACTGAACGGATTTGTAGCGGAGTAGTAGGGGTTAATCCACAATATCTCCACTGGTAGTCCGGATAAGCAGGTAAAACACAGGTAGCGTAGTAATAATCCCTTCCTCACAAGAACTAGATGACACATAGCTTGGATATCAACTGAGGTTTTAATCACTGGTCACAGCATTTATACAATTCCCCATACACAGGGTTTCCAAAGTGCCCTTGCAAGGGTTTTACAACAGTGGACTACATGGGAAACTTAAGTTACAAGACAATTTCCCAGCTTACATTGTTACACTGGAGGGATGAGTGATAAGAATATACTGATAATCACGCGATCTCTCCATACAGCCCAAGTTACAGTTTCACATAAAATTTTATAACTTAAAAAGTATTAGAGTAAATTAACCGAATTACCTTTCGTTGAATAGCTGGGATCTGAGCACACCATCTGGGGAAATACCACTCAGATCCCTGCATATTCAGATGAACGCCATTCAAATAACCTGATTTCACTAACAACCATTGTAACCGTTAAATACATTGAGAGTGTTAATATACCAAAATAATTATTGTCCCGAACAGTCTGGAAGTCCAGCGGTTATCGGTAAGTCGAGTAGCCAATTTTAGTTCCAGGCACTTGACGACCAAACACTGCTGTGCTGTCGTGAACAAAGATGGCCACCGCCACGTGTTCTGTATACGAACGGCGGCCACCCACAAAACCCATTAATCAACTGGCGATACATTGTTTCAGTAGTTAATGGGAGACACACGACCCCCGTTGTGTGGTCTCCCATTCTGCAGTTTGTTTGTTTCACGAACAGTGTTTGAAAATCACTGTTCATGGAACTCCAAAAGGAACGCGGGCGGCGTTCACATGATGCAAGCACACAAATGCTCTATACCGATACATGTAATATAAGGAGAATGGAATGAAAAATGAAACATTTCACAAACAGACAGTTCTTAAGTGGCTAGTTTTGCCACAGGATTCCCTCATCTGGTTCGTATACCGAACTAAGTACCGAACACCTAGACCACCCAGAACTGTCATGTGCCGTTAGTTGGCCCACTTGACCTCCATAACACCTTCCTAAATCGCAAACACTTCAACCTTCTAAGTGGTCGGGTGGATGGTCGCCATTCGTATGGATGAAAACGAGGTAGCGGCCATCTTGATTTGACGAACCCATCCAGCGATGTTTGGTCATCGAGTGCATGGAACTATTATCGGAAAACTAGACAGCACGAACACCGCTGAGACTTCCACTCATCCCTATGTTCGGCTTTATTCGTCTGAGGAAAGCGGCGTCCGTCGGGAACAAACTGGAACAAGAGACACTGGGTGAACGTATGCACGAACAGTTTATTCGTTTATTTTGTTGGATTTTGTACTCTCGAAAGATACTGACCTCACAGCCTAATTTCCTGGAACTATTTTGTGTGGTCAGTCTAAACTATACCCCTGTGGCGTTTCGGCTACATTTGTGGGATCTGAGCCATTTTCGGATATGATGGGCGCTCAGATCCAGGCTATCCAGGGATATAAGACTTAAGGGGGTACCTTGCTGTTAACTATATATTTTGTGGTATTACTGTTATGCATGTCCTGGACCTGAGAATTAATGTTGTACATTGTGTGGCTGTCCCCTCTCAGGTCCAGTGGGGAATGCCCCTGGAATATGTTACTGTAGACAGCTTGCATGGGGATTCACATAAAAGGCTGTGTGTGGTTCCATTAAAATCAGTTCAGATTTACACTCAACACAAAGCCTCGTCTCATGCTTGTAGGGACCCGCTATAACAGCTGTACCTGCTTCTTTACCGCTTGGATTTATGCTTGGGAATACTTCAGCACTATTCATACTAGGTGTCACGAGCGTGGGCTATAGGCCCAGCCGAGACAGTGGGGAGAGTGTGGAAGTGACAGGGTTAATGACACCAGACCCCTGGTTACCTGTTGCTAGTCCCAGCAACCACTCAATTAACCCCTGCAATCCCTTCTACACTAACCCCCTTAGTACTACTGCCACCACCAAGACTTTTAAACCCGGGCGTCTTAGGTTACCCCACACACAGGAGAATTATAGTATCACAGTTCTACTTTTACTGATAAAACATATATAGTTAACCCTTTTTGGTAACGTGTTTACCTGAGCTTTCCTCTGGAGAGTGAAGCTCATAGAGAACAGAGACACAAGCTGATTAAGTAAACATTTAATCTGACAAAAAGGATTCACAGTGCTGAGTACAAAATACAGAAATAAAGGACATACAGATAACAAATTGCAAAACAGTACATAAAATAAAATAGGAGAAAACACAAGAAATTCCTTACATATATTTACCCCATATAGAATTCTTGTGGGAGTCTTAGATGGTATAGGTCTCCTAGAAGTTACTGACAAAAGAAAAATGAATAACTGACTTCCCTGGATAGTCCACCACCCTCATATATCTAAACTAGTTGTTTCTCAGTGGGCAGACCCCTGGGGGGGATCAGAGGGGGCTGGTCTGGCAGTCTATTGCCCACTCTATGAAATTCCTTGTGTCCAGCTCTGGTGATGGCTATCTAGATGTTTTATGGTCTAGGCCTGGTGCAAGATCAAAGACCACAATAAATGTCATCCCAAGGTTTACAAAAAAACTACTCTTAACATATATAAACACACATCAAACACCAACTCATGCTTTTGGCATGACACCTCCCCCTTAAGATGGTGGACAGAAAAATTCAGCCACAGGCTGATTTATCTGTCTACCATTAACCCTCTAGTTGCCGAGACAGGCCATCTGCCCTTTTTGTACTGGGCAGTGAAATTATACTGTTGGAGGATAGGGCTCCAATGGAGCAGTTTATCATTGTTACCTGTCACCTGCAGCAGGTTGTGATCAGTCCATACCACAGCTACCCCCTCAACAAACATGCCTGATTTGCCTGTTTCAATTTTCCATCGATCTCTGGTAACATCCCTTAAACCACACCCACTGCGCTCATGTAGTAGCTGTAAAGGGAAGAAACCAATGGATTTCTGCAGCACTCCCAGGTAAGCACACAAAAAAGCAGACAGAGAACACTCCCAGGATAGATGGGCTGTATCAACATCCATCATCTCTTTCATTTTGCGGTCTGTCTGCTGGGCTTGTTGCACTATCAGACTCTGAACCTTTGGTTCACAATCAGAAGGTTGCTTAGGTGTATGCGTGAGTTGTGATAAACGGACAAGGTTCCTGGTTCCTCCAACAGTATGTTTCCCTGCAGCCATCCTTCCTGGACCCACAGGCTGAGTCTGTCCGTGCCCCTCACTTTCACTCCAGGTCATCACACATACCGAACTTTGGAAACTGGCTAAGCCTGGCGCAGAGTAAAGCTCACACACCCTCTGCCCTCCCTCATAGCCTCGCTGTCCCTTCACATTTTCACCCACCACATCACATACATCTGCTTCAGGCACATATTGGCACATATATTCATTCAGCCCCCTCTCGCTGGAAGGCTTTTCCCATACATTTTCACAGGACACATTTGACCCCCCTTGATCAGATACAGAATTTTGCACACACTCACATAATTTCTTCTCCAAGGCAGGCCCTCCTCCCACAATCTCACATAGCACCTCAGACTGTCCTGCTGCAGCCCTGACCCACTGTTGACTTGTTACCACTGCGACTAATGGTACACATCCCTGGCTCTCACCTTCCTCCTCTCCCTTACTCTCTGACATCCCAGCCTCACAGTATTTTAATACAGGCACATCACTACTCACCCCTATCTCACATTTGGTAGACATCACTGGTTCAGTTACAGGTAGATATTTATCCACACCCTGCTCTCCCTCCCAGCAATCACACTTCACAATGTCTCCCAAAGTTTCACACAATACCTTAGGTGGAGCAGTCAGCCCTTCTGGTTCACAAACCGTGTCCGCTGGAGCATAGTGACAGAGCATCCTGCCCAAATCATTCCCCAACAGAACATTAACAGGGATATCCTCTGAAATCCCCACTTCCCGCAAACCTTTGCCCACACCCCAATCAAGGTACACACGTGCCAAGGGCACAGCGGGACGCACACCCCCAATTCCTTTGATGGACATGGTCCTTCCAGGGATTATGTCCTCCGTATTCACCACTTCAGGGCGCACCAGGGTGAAGGAAGCTCCAGAATCTCTCAGTCCCATGGTCACTCGGTCACCCACAATTACACTCTGCAGGTTATCCTCTCGTTTCCCCACAGACCCACCCACAAGCAATACTGATGGTGCCCCTCCACGGACTGGTGAGGGCATATTCCTAGTGGGGCAAGTCCTGCTCAGATGACCAATCTGGTTGCATCGAAAACAACGGCGGGCATCTGACTCACTTGACATAGCCCCGGCTACGCTGGCAGTCGGCGGTGAAGTTCTCACTGCAGATCTTACAAGTGGTGTTTGAACTGTAGCTTCTCTCCAGGTCGAAGTAGCAGCTGACACCAGTCCACGCCTGGATGTGGGTGCATGGATGTCGGCATAGTCATCTGCCAGTTCTGCAGCAGCCCTAGCATTTTTTGGCTTTCTTTCCAAAATCCACTCTCGTACATTAGGGCTCCGGGTCTGCAAGAACTGCTCCAGGACCATTAAGTCATTAAGGGCTTCATAGGTAGTAGCTTGTACTCCTGTTACCCATTGCCGGAACGTGGTTTCTAATTGTGCAACATATAGAATGCAGCTGGATGATGGGCATTGCTGCATACTCCTAAAGTTTTTCCTGTAAGACTCAGGAGTAAGGTTAAAAGTTTTTTGCAATGCAGATTTGATTGCCTCATAGTTGTTATCAGTCTCTGGGGGAAGGGACACAAACACATCCAAGGCTTTCCCTTTCAATTGTGGAGTTAAATATCTGCCCCACTGGTCTGAGGGTAGTTGATGCTGCCTGCATACTTTCTCAAAACCTTTTAAAAATACATCCAAATCTGTCCCTTCTTCGAGGGAAGGAAAATCATCCTTACGGAGCCTACGTGTGCTGGACTCTGATGCATTGCTGTTCAGTGAGGACTGAAGGGTAAATTGCAGTTTAGCAAGTTCCAGCTCATGTCTCCTTTGTGCATCCCTTTCGGCCAACCTCTCTGCAGATTCCCTTTCTGCAGCCTGCTGTTGGATCATCACATGCAGGGCCTCCTGAGGATTTGCAGCCATCAGTTGCCAAAATAAATCAGTTGAGCAAATGTCCTTAATGTTTTGAGGGGTACAACCACCAGGCATTTCAGTAAGCAACACTCCTGCAGTAGTAGGGAGCTCGGTAACCCTTTCAGTGTCCGTCTCTGGCTGGAAAATATGGCTGTCAGCCTCCACAAGGTCAGCAATAAGTTGTGCCTTATTTTTGCCAAAAGTTGGTAAATCCTTTTCTTGGCACAACAATTCCAAGGCCTCTTTTGATTGTTTGTGATAGGCCTCCATATTCACAAATAGGATAGAGAAAGAAAAACAAAAGATGGGAGGGGAGAACTGTTTTGCACTTTGTATGTATTTTAAATCAGCACTGAGCTTGGTCTTTGGAAATTACACAAAAACAAGTATGCAATTTCTTTTAGTGCTAAGACTCCCTTTACAGGTAAAATCTAGCAAGCACTAAATATATCCCACCAGCTGCCGCCAGTATGTCACGAGCGTGGGCTATAGGCCCAGCCGAGACAGTGGGGAGAGTGTGGAAGTGAGAAGGTTAATGACACCAGACCCCTGGTTACCTGTTGCTAGTCCCAGCAACCACTCAATTAACCCCTGCAATTTCTTCTACACTAACCCCCTTAGTACACACTTTACTGCCACCACCAAGACTTTTAAACCCGGGCGTCTTAGGTTACCACACACACAGGAGAATTATCATATCACAGTTCTACTTTTACTGATAAAACACATATAGTTAACCCTTTTTGGTAACGTGTTTACCTGAGCTTTGCTCTGGAAAGTGAAACTCATAGAGAACAGAGACACAAGCTGATTAAGTAAACATTTAATCTGACAAAAAAATTCACAGTGCTGAGTACAAAATACAGAAATAAATGACATACAGATAACAAATTGCAAAACAGTACATAAAATAAAATAGGAGAAAACACAAGAAATGCCTTACATGTAGTTACCCCATATAGAATTCCTGTGGGAGTCTTAGATGGTAAAAGTTGCTGACAAAAGAAAAATGAATAACTGACTCTGGATAGTCCAACACCCTCATTAATATGTCTAAACTAGTTGTTTCTCAGTGGGCAGACCCCTGGGGGGGATCAGAGGGGGCTGGTCTGGCAGTCTATTGCCCACTCTATGCAATTCCTTGTGTCCAGCTCTGGTGATGGCTATCTAGATGTTTTATGGTCTAGGCCTGGTGCAAGATCAAAGACCACAATAAATGTCATCCCAAGGTTTACAAAAAAACTACTCTTAACATATATAAACACACATCAAACACCAACTCATGCTTTTGGCATGACACTAGGGGGAAAGGACATCTCTGGCTGCGGAAACCCCTGCTCTCATGGGGAGGCCTCCACACCATCCTTATGTGGGATGTTACTTTATAAGGATTCCACATCCATTGTTACTAGTTTAGTGCTTCAGATAATTCATTTATCTGGTTAAGTTTATTGAGGAAGTCTGTGGTGTATATAAAGCTCTCAGTCTTAAAATCTAGAGGCTTAAGAATATATTCTATAAGGCCAAATGTGTGTTCAGTGAGTGTTCCCACACCTTTTATAATGGTCCGTCCTTGATTTCCTGGTTTGTGGATTTTGGGAAGGATGTAGAAGTTTCCCATCTGAGGATTGGATGGCATCAGATTTTCTACAGATTTTCTAATTCTTGCTGTAGATGCTTTGGACATTATTTGATAAGTTTAGCTGTGTGAAAGATTCCCTGTCCTTGTATTAAAAAGTTTTCTGTTCCAGACAGGATTTTGCAGAGTAAACGACCAGACATGTCTGTGCAGAGCTCCTGCTGCAAAGACCGAGAAAACAGCCAAAAAGCCACGAAAAAGAGCAGTAACAGTGCTAATTCGCAACCCATACCTCCAACATAACGATGGGACGCAAGCACCGCAAACTAGCCTACACAGAGGACCTCCATCAGGCAGATATCCGCAGGTCCTTCGATAGGCCGCGGCCTCAGGCCTAGACCAAGATGGCCCCCAGCAGACCACGAGGCTCGAGTACCTCAGACGACTCGGAGGGGGAGGAAGACGCGTTGGCCCCGCAGACAAACAGCAGCATACACCAGAAGGCGGACTCAGACACTGACACATCCCCATCCACCAAAGGGGATATTAAACGCCTGCTTCTGGACCTGCGGACGGTTTGGAAAGCCGACCTTGCAGGGATACAAACAGAGATCGGCACCCTGACTCACCGCTTGGATGAGGTTGAATCCTGAGAGGGTGACCGAGATTGCCGACTAGCGGAGACCCAAACACAAGTGACCACCAGAGACTTTCAAAAATGGTTGCCTCCCTGGAAGCTAGGCACCGCAGAAGGAATATCAGACTCCGAGGAATACCGGAGTCCGTGAACCCAGATGCCCTGATGGACTTTGTTACTAAGGTGGCTGGAACACTGGGGGTACGGGCTGAAAAGGGAGAGCAGCCTTTGATATCGGTGTTTCGGGTCCGGAAGGCCCCCACCGCCCCTGCGGACGCTCCACGAGACGCCATTGTGATCACACGGGACATCTCCATCAAGACGACCCTCCTATCTCGCTCCAGAAACCAGGCTGCTGTGACCAAATAAAGCTATTTGACGACTTACCTTTTACGGTTCTGGCAGAAAGGCGCAGATTCCAACCGATCACCAGGGCCCTGAGAGATCACGGCATCCGATACAGATGGGGAGCATCTGGAACACTGGTGGTGCCCCACTGAGCTGGCCCTCTCAGCGGGAGAAGATCCTACTAGGCTCCTCCACACGTTGGGGCTGCCTGCAATAACACCGCACCCTAGGAGTACAGCGGATCCCGGCCAGACCGGAGCACCCTCAAGCAGCACCCAAGACCCTCCATAGACGGACAGCAGAGAACTGTTCAGGCTACCCACTACGTGGTATTAAACCCTTTGACCACAAGTTATAACTGCATAGACACTCGAGAATGTATGTTCACATATATTAATGCAAAGACGACATAAATGTATATAGTTAGCTGGGTATTTATAGCAATGTTGTTGTGCAATTGGGGGTATTGTTTGTTCTTCCACCTCTTGCGGGGTACCTAGTCAGAGACGTCGCGTCCTACTATCGCCACGTCCCTGAATCAATTGCTACATTCAAGGCAATTAATGTTAAATCCATTCACCTCTTTGCCCCCACACGCCAAAATGACACAGCCCAACCCTGGGAAGCCTTTTACATAGATTGATCTGCTAACGATGAGTTATAATGCATGTTTTGGGGGGCATAAAAGTAAAGGCATCCTCTTAACTATGTCCCTGCATATTTGGTCCCTAAGCAAAGTGCAGACACTAAAAGGGACGCTGCAAACTAAACATATTTACTGGCGCTGATACTAAAAAGTGTATAGCATTATATTCCAACCGCACTAACTCAGAGTCTATGGAAATCCCGTGGCACTAGTGCTTAATATACAGAGCTACCCAGTTTAATTGATGTGGCAAGGGCAGAGTTATCTTATAATAAGACGTTGTCTACTATAGCTTAGAGGTTAACTCTTACATAATATCTTGCGGACAAAGAAGAAATTAGATTTCAGGGCACCTGAGTTTAATAGCAAGATACCCATAGTCTCTACAATAGCTGACATATGAGCCCTCGGGGACCGTATCTCCTGTTTATTTTTATGTTATTTGGCACCTGCATAATCCTACAGGCTAAATTCATGTTTTTCTCTTTATCTATTTTTTTTTTTTTCTATTTAATCTACTACTACCGACCATTCATATGCAATCTGTTCCTAAAAATGTGCAACTATATATTATCATAATGATGATGGACTTAACGTGCCTGTACCTGCTATCATGGCACTACAGGCTTGTTTGTAAACCTTATTGCATGAAAAAAAAAAAAAAAAAAAAAAAAAAAAAAAAGCTTTCTGTTCCATTCACCTGTCTGTTTGGTAGATTGCATTCCCCTCCTATTCTAACATTGTCCCATTTGACTACCGAACAACCGCACAAACCAGGGACCACCTGGGAGCTTGTTCACACCTATTAACACCTTGGAACTGTTCTCACCTTGGAAAATGAACTAACTACTGAACACAGTCAATGTTCTTACCCTGGAGCTTGTTCCCCTCATCCAGACAAACTATTACACCGAAAAGTGCCCTTCTAAATTGTATAGAATCGAACGCAGGCGATGATTGAAGTCCAGCAGTGTTCAGGAGTTTTTGTGTCCGATTCATGCCCAAACACCACTGCCTGTGTTCATGTGAACAAGAGTGCCACCACCTCGAGGTTGTCCATAAAAATTGTGGTCACCCAGACGAACAGTTAGAACACTGCGGTGAGAATTCCAAGGTGTTAATAGGTACTAACAAGCTCTCGGGTGGTCCCTGGTTCATTTGTCTGTTCAGTTCCCGAACACGATAGCAAAAAGGCACAAACAAAGTCTTTTATGAGCCTTTTTGTAAAGCCCATAGTCCTGAGTCAAGAGACTGGCAAACAGGTCCCTTCAAGAACAAGTGGCAAGGTTAGTTTCACCACAACTGAGGCACCCAGTCGGAAGGGAAGGAAAGGGACCTCAGTTAAAAAAAGGATAAATGAATCATTTATTACACGTGAGTTTACAGAGGAAGAGGTTCTATTTCAACTGTCAAAAGTAAAGACAAATAAGTCAATGGGACCTGATGCAATACACCCGAAGCTGTTAAAAGAGCTTAGTGGTGTACTAGCAAAACCATTAACAGATTTATTTAACCAATCATTGTTAACAGGAGTGTTGGGGATAAAATCAGCTATACATGAAACCCTCTTTGTTAGATGGATATTTTGTCGGAGCCACACACTCTTTGATCCTGGGAATCAGTCAAAAAGACAAGAGATGTGTTCTATAACCAATTCAAATTTTATTCATACGTCAGTTACATTTATACCCCGTTTTCATGTAGGTTGGGGTACATGAGCATTAATTACATTATTCACAAGTTATGAACAGCTGTTTCTAGTTATAATTCTGTGTTATATAACGTATGCATATTGGATAAAAAAAACAGATGTTTACAAATACCGAAATCTTGGACAATTAACAGGAACATCTCAAAATCATTGTCCAAGAACATCTCAAAATCATTGTCCAAGAACATATCCAGTAAATAGGATTTTAGATACATTTTATTTCCGAGAATCGGAGATACAATTCCAAATTTATTCTTGATTCAAATTAACCCTTATATGAACAGCTAGGATATTAAGCAAAATGGATATTCGTATCCTACAATTCCCCTCTTAGATCATGTCATGATCTACCTTACGGAATATCCATGGGAGGCCTGCGGCAGAGAAATGAAAGGAGGTATATTCAGACATGCTAATCACGTCTGCGGGACTTTCATTATTTCTTCACCTTGATTTCCCCCATTTGCTCTATGCCGTAGGTTTTTCCTTTAAGAGGAGATCGAGCTGTCGATTTTCAGCTTCTGTAATCATCTGTTGTACAAGTTTCTTAAGTGTGCAAGTTAGATAACAATTAAACAATATCATTATTGCAAGTATTGTCACAATGATGACAATAAGGTAGAAAAAGGACCTTACAACTTGTGCGCCAGTAGGGGACCAACCTGTGAGAGCATCATACCAACGATGAGCAAAATTTTCCTGGATTTTAGAACTAACTTTAATTCCCTTTCAACTATGTGGGTGGATATTTCAGTATGTACTAAGGCATCTTTATGTGATTTCAAATGTTTAAACATATCTCCTTGTCCTTTTATTAAATTGATTATTATTCCTATGGGAAGTTGATAATCAACGATAGGTAACGCAGGTGGAATATATATTTTGGACCTGTATATACTAGGAATAGGTTGCAGGAAATAAGTATGATCTTTCCACTTTATCCAGGTTGCATTTGATATACATCCCACAAAGGGTAAATGTTCATCAACTTCGGGAAAATTGACAGGTTGGTTGGTAGATAAGGAACACTATTTGTGGTTCTATTTCTGTCATGCAATATCTTTTCCGGGTTCGGCATTTCCGCTATGCGGAGCCGGCCCCGCCCCCTTCTGACACGGCTCTCTGATCCTATTTAGAGAGTCCGCGCCAGATACAAAGCGCTTGGTGATTTTGGGACCCACTTCCGGGTATAGATGCCGGCTCCACAAGCTTCCCTTGCAAGCCTTCCTAAATCTTTGATTTATTAAAAGGATTGTACTTCATCCCCTTGAAGATATCTGGAGAACGGACTCTTTACCATTTATTAATTGGACTCTAATACCGATCTCTTGGAGGACAACTCACATGAATTTTAAGTATAACTTTCAATTATCTGGAATCTCAGTTATTAATGAACTGTTTCTAGCTTGCTCAAATCCTCTCTGTTGCATGCATACTATTTCTATTGAGGACAACTCCCATCAAGCTTAACCACTATGAACTGTTTCTTGCTTGTTAAATCTTCTCTGCTGCCTGCATACTATTTCTATTGAAGATAACTCCCATCAACCTAGGGGGGCGTGGCCACGACCTTGACCAAGATGGCTGCTTAGACTGTGTGCTCCGCTCCAACATAACCCCCTAAACAGCGATTTTATACAGCTACAGGCGACGGATGGGTCGCAGCAGGCGCACGGAGCCCTCTCAGACACAGAGGGGCTCCCAACAACACCCCTCTCAGGGCCTCATGGACCCCTTTTTGCAGCCGACCTCCGGTGCCGGAGGAGAGACGGCGGGCCCGGCCTCAACACCACCGTCTCCTGCCTCCTCCTCGGGCGCAGAACACTCCTCTCTAGATCGGATAGGGGAGGAAATCCGATCCATCGCGGCCTCTATGGCCACTAAAACTGACCTGCTGACACTTACCACCACGATACAAGATGCCCTGCGCGCGGAGATGGCGGGCATCAGGACGGAAGTGACCGCCCATGGAACACGCATTGAGGCCCTGGAAACAGCAATGGAGACCCAATCCTCCAGGATTTCATCATCGACTGACCTGGCAATTACACGGCAAGGAGACATGCTCCTTGATATGAGGAGACACCTGGAGGACCTCGATAATAGAGGCCGCAGGTGCAACATCAGGGTAAGGGGGGTTCCAGAGACAGCGGGAGGGGAGAATGCGACAGAGGTCCTGTCAGACCTCTTTAAAATGCTACTACAGGAGGAAGCCCCTGAATGCTTTGAATTTGAAAGGGCACACAGGGCTGCGCGCCCGAGATCTATTGAAGATGGGCCAAGGGATCTCATCTGTTGTCTCCACTCCTTCCCTGTCAAGGAATTAATTATGAGGAAGGCCCGCGAACGCCCAGAATGGACCTATCGTAACTCTCAGGTCTCTCTTTACAATGACCTATCTCCCCTCACGCTTGAGGCCCGAAGAGCTTTAAAACCGGTTACAACAGCATTACGTGACCGTCACATCGATTACAAATGGGGCTTCCCTTTTGCGTTGCTGGCCCGCCACCAGGACTCATGGATCTCAGCGAGATGGCCGGCGGAGATACCTCGCTTTTTAGAGACCCTGGACCTACCGCCTATCCAGATTACGAATTGGGTCCTTGGCCCTGCTGGACAGGGCCCACGGCCTCAGAGAGCTCCACGGCGGCGCAGGGATGGATCCCCTCAGAGGCGGCCCCCCAGGCGGCGCATGGAACAAGGAGGCCAGGATGAGTGAGTACCCGTATGGGTATAAGTGCCCGTGTCCCTGGCCCCAGCTGACCCGGTTATGAGCGCCCATAAATCTGACATGGCACCTAAGTCTGCTCACCTAGCCTGACATCCCTCTCCCCTCCCCCCTCCCCCACCGTACGAGATACCATAGTCTGCATGCCTTCACATAGAGAGGCCCCCTCTCTCTACGCCGTCAGCTACGCCCATGGGATGAAGATATACCGAAAATGGGAACGTGATGATCAATGCTCTGTCCCCACAGATGCAACAAAGGAGGGGATTAAAGTCTTCTGGTCAAACAGGTGAATTAACATGTAATCCTCTCAAAGTCAGCTCCTCTTGCTTCTTACAGACGAACATAAGTCATCAGTGTTTAAGACTCATACCCAAGGACCACGTTATACCCGTTTATCAACAAACACAGTAAAAAGAAAAAAAGTGAGAGAGAAAAAGATCGGAAAGGAAGGGGGGGGAAAAAGAGGAAAAAAGGGAGAAAAAAAAAAAGGGAGAACAGGGATTTTGTCTTGCGCTATAATAACAGTGTTATATGGACAGTGGTGACTACTTTGCTACTAACATAGTTGGTGATCTAGAGAAGTGATGACGCATCGGATGAGAGCATGTAGCAGTCAGGAGCTTGACAAAACAGAGATGTCACCAATTTGAAATCGGATCTCTACCCAAACGGGAACTTGGAAAACACCTTTGTACATAAGAACGGTGGAGCCTTGGAGCTGTACTGAGTAGGCATACCCAGACGCCGATTCCACTCAATTACTGCCTCCTTTTGCTCCAGCTGGCCTTCCCTTTCATGTTCAACCGCCACGTGGGCGATAAGAAGCCTTCTGCGTTTCATCAACATGCGGATGGGTGAATACAGATAGAGTGACATTAGGGATATTTAGGACTATTACAGCGACTAGAACTGTAAGACGAAAAGGAAGGAAAATGAGAGAGGGATTTCGGCGACTAGACAACACTGCATGTAAAGAGAAGAAAGGACAGCAAGGGCAATCAAAGAGAAAGACATGTATAAACGCAAAAGAAAGGGAAATTTTTTTTTTTTTTTTTTCTCTCTTCCCTTTGCCCAAATTGAGACGCTAAGCGGTTGTTTTTGTCACACGTGGCTCTCTTGAAGACGCTGAGCTGGCGAATGGCTGCTCTGATAGCCTTTTATTGACCTACTGCATTTTCACTGGACAGTCGGGAAGAAACTACACTTTCCTGCCGAGAAGTGCCATATTGCTTTGAACTTTCTATCAATTACAGTGCTGTTATCTATGGTATTGGTAAGCTTTGCCTGTGAAATACATGTTGGTCGGTAGGACTAGGTCGAAAGCAGATGTAAGTTGTTACCCCGATACACCTGGTTAGGCTTTCCACCTGGTCCACACATCACCCACGTATATCGCAGTGACACCCCTCTAGATTAAATGGGCGGGAATATGGTAGTGGGACGTGAGGTCGAGAGGTCAACCCAGACTGTACAAGGGACACATATCATGCCACGGACACAGGGTCACCCCGGGTCCTGACGTGGGGGGATACACCACACAGAGTACGAGGAAACCACAGAGATGTACAAGCCCACATGGCGATACAAACTAGCTCCACCCATACTCCATACGTTGGAGATGGACGGATCACACGTAGGGGGGAATAAGGGGACAGCTGCCACTTAAATGCGGATTGACTTTGCGACCTTATTCGGACCCAATACTCGCATACCATCAGGTTGGAGGGTTGGACATGGGACTGACAACCGCCGCTTATGCAAGGCAGCCACTGACTTCCAACGCAGGACAAACAATACAGCTGGTGACCTTACACTGGGAGTAGGGAACCGGGACACCTGGGGAGGGCACTTCTGGGGACTTGAGGGACGGATAGGGGACTATATACTGGTCAATTCCTAACATGCTGTGATTGTTATTAGGATGCTTTGTTGCTACCCATGTTGTTGTTCTGTTTGTTTTATTTGTTCATTTATGCACTAAATCGCCTTATGGAATGTGTATGTTCAGCGAACACGGGGTGTTATGTGGACGGATATCTCTTCACCACAAACACCTGATACCACTTGGTTGGGTATTAACCCACGTAGCCCCACTCATACTCGTGCTACAGACTCGCGACGGACCACAGCGGGACACTGTCTAGAGGTCTGGTTACCAGGACGTGTTCCTTGTGCTACCCGCCGCAGCACGAGTCACCCCAATCCTAGGGGTGGCACAGGAGGGGTACCTCTTACCCCGGCATAGACACCCAGTGGACGGGAAGTCTACTCCACTTCTCTCTTCTCTTTTCCTTCTGCCGTCTAACCCACTCCTACTTTTGTCCACCTCCATCTTCTCCCACTCACTCTCCCCTACTCGTCATCTTCACCCCCCTCCCCTCACACCAACCGCTCTACACCTCAACTGCCCTCTACGCAGCAGACTCTCTCCCCTGCCTGCATCTATTGGCCTGCCACGGGGACCTGCGCCCTCGCGGGGTGGTTGGGGCCGTCATAGGGAGGGAGGAGGTTTGGGAACTTAGCGCTCACCACATATAATCTGCATACGCTAAAAACCATGGCATACCAGCCGGCACCCCTATCTGTCCTCACTCTCAACTGCAGGGGACTGAACATCCCAGAACGGAGAACCCACCTCCTACGTGAGCTTAGGAAACGACACGCATCGGTTGCGATGCTACAGGAGACACACTTTCGATTTGGCGCAGCACCTACTCTCCGCAATAAATTCTACCCGACGAACCACTTCTGCAATCACCCTACGGCAAGAAAAGCAGGTGTAGCCATCTTACTATCTGCGGACCTGGAGTTCCAAACGCTGGATACCGTTACTGACACGCACGGCAGATACCTTTTTCTGAAAGGGGTAATAGCGGGTAAGCTATATACCTTTGCCAACATTTATGTCCCCAATAAACGACAAGCAATGTTTTTAAAGAGCACACTGGCGAAATTGAACGACTTCTCGGAGGGCATCCTAATCCTCGGAGGCGACTTCAATGTCCCACTGGACCCCATTCTGGACTCCTCCACGGGGCACAGCAGCATCTCACAATTGCATTTACGAGCAATCCGGAGGATTCTGGGCAATATGGACCTCGCCGATTGTTGGAGAACGCTTAACCCTTCCGCGAAAGATTTTACATACTACTCAGCAATTCACGATAGGTACTCACGCATCGACTACCTTTTTATCAGACAAGCGGGGTTATCGCGAATAATATCAGCCAAGATAGAGCCTGCTACATGGTCGGATCATGGTCCCGTGGTTATGGAACTCGAGTCTCCACTTTTTCGCCCTGCTAAGTGGACATGGAGACTCAATGAGACTCTACTCCTAGACCCCGGCACCGCTCTCTGCAACGCTCTAAAGCTTTCTTTTACACCCACGCTAACAAGGGGGGGCGATACCTTGCCCGTCTGCTGAGGGGCCAAATACCCCGCACCCAGGTCCGTAAATTACACCTCACATCAGGCGTGATCTCAAGCATGCCGGCGGATATTGCAGGGGAATTCCAGCTGTTCTATAGATCCTTGTATAACCTCGACACGGAGAACACACAGGCGCACTCGGCGATGATGATAGCACGCACACGAGATTACCTCCATGACACGGTCGAACCAACCATCTCTCCTGACACAGCTATTGACCTGGAGACCCAAATCACGGAGGATGAACTGGCAGCAGCACTGAAGGCAACCAAGAAGGGGAAGGCACCAGGCCCGGACGGATTTTCCGCAGGCTACTATAAAACATTTTCATCTATAGTCTTGCCCTGGCTTACCAAGGCCCTCAACGCGATTGCAGATGGGGGTCGCTTCGGAGTCGAATCTTTAAAGGCCACTATCACGGTTCTTCCTAAACCCGGAAAGGACCCGTCACTCTGCGGTAGCTATCGTCCGATCTCGTTGTTGAATGTTGACACCAAACTGTTTACGAAAGTACTGGCTACCAGGCTCCAAACCATCCTCCCTACTCTCGTACACAAAGACCAAACGGGATTTATTCCGGGCCGGGAGGCGAGAGACAGCACGCTTCGGCTCTTCGCGATACAACACCAGGCTAGGAAGACACGACAACCCCTTCTCCTGATTTCCACAGACGCTGAGAAGGCGTTTGATAGGGTGAAGTGGTCACATATGTTTGCCACCCTTGGCCAGATGGGACTGGGACACAGATTCCTCACGATGATTCGGGCCCTGTATGATAAGCCACGAGCGGCAGTGCGAGTCAACGGCACACTTACCGGAGATTTCGAGATATCCAATGGTACAAGGCAGGGATGCCCCTTATCCCCTCTACTTTTTGCTATCTCATTAGAACCCTTGCTCCAGAGGATACGCCAGCAACCCGACATCTGTGGCTTTTCGTGGCTGGGCACGACGCATAAAGTAGCCGCATATGCAGACGACCTCTTGTTCTACATAACAAATCCTCGAATTGCGATACCCTGCCTGCTGTCGGAATTTGAGACGTTTGGTTCGATCTCTGGCTTCAAGCTTAATTTATCTAAATGCGAAGTGCTAAATGTGTCAATGCCTGAGGACGAATACGCGGCCCTGGAACCACTGTTCCCGTTCCGGTGGTGCTACCAAAAACTGAAATATCTGGGGATCTGGATAACTCCACACCCTAACGACCTGTACCGACACAACTTCATCCCTCTCCTGCAGAAAATAACAGAGGACTTGAAAAGATGGGCGCACCCGCACATCTCATGGCATGGACGGGTAGCTGTTCTGAAAATGAACATTCTACCACGCCTGCTTTATCCGTTCCAAACACTCCCACTGGCCATACCGACCACTTTCTTCTCCGCGCTGAAATCTGCAGTCATACGATACGTATGGCGAGGGGAGAGGGCGAGATTACGGTTTGACTTACTCTGCCTCCCCAGGCATCGTGGTGGGCTAGCTTTGCCCGACTTCAGGAAATATCATCAAGCCACGGTCCTGCAGCGCGTAATGGAGCTTCACGCAGAACCCCAACAAAAGCAGTGGGTGGCATTGACCCGGGACAGCCCCGACACTCCTGTGCAACCGGTCATCTGGGGAGGGGGAACTAGAAGAGTATCGCGAATAACCAATGAAGGACTACTGGAACAAACACTATACACTTGGAACTCCATGAGAGAGGTAGCCCATATCTCACCTACACCTAGTCCAATGCTTTCTATCACTCATAATAAAGAGCTCGGAGGCGGGTTTTCACCGGCGATGTGGCCTTTTCTGGAAGGACGTGAGTACGTTCCAATCCACACGACACTGCGGGATGGATCAATGCGATCCATAGATAGCCTATTAGAGGGGCGACCACGGACGCCACTGGCAATACTCCGCTACCTACAAGTGAAACACTATCACAATAATTTGCGGGACAAGGAACGACTGCATAGGGACCGCACATGGTTCGAGGACTGCTCTGAGAGGAAGATCGTATTGGATAATGCTATCTCTTTCCTTTATCAACACATCCTGACGGGGCACCTGACGGCGAATGCAATGTTCCGCAGGCAATGGGAGGAACAGATGGACACAACCTTTACGCCACAACAATGGGATAAGGCACTTCTATGGCAACACAAGAGCTCCGTTAGCTCTCAATATCAAGAAACAAACTATAAATTGATTACCTTGTGGTATCGGACCCCGGTTCTCCTACATAGGATCTTCCCAACTGCTGCACCTACATGCTGGAGATGCCAAAGGGATAGAGGGACGATAATGCATATATGGTGGGAGTGTAGCGCAATAGTCCCATTCTGGGATATGATCAAACAACGAATAACAGATATATTGGGCGAAGGGACGGAATGGTCGGCTGCTTTGGCTCTCCTACATATATCGCAGATGCCGTTATCCTCCTATAAGAAATCGATTCTCAGACATCTCTTGAACGCGGCTAAGTCGCTCATTCCATTGTATTGGAAACGGACGGAGATACCCAACGAAGAAGATTGGATCCGCAGGGTTGAAGATATCCAAGGAGCTGAAGCACTACAAGCATCCATACAAGACAGAGGGGACAAACATGCCGAACGGTGGTTTCCATGGTTCACTTTCATGTCACAAAACACAGGGGGCTAGGACGGTGACCCGGCGGCTTACGCGGGGGCGCAGGGCCCTCTGGGGCAAGGCCAATGTGCATGTCCTAATTATATGAACCCTACTCCATCCACGCCTCCTGTAGAATGGATACACCTCTGCGACCCCCTCATTCTCCCTCTCTTCTGGCCATATATCTAAACTACCGCCAGTGAATGGTTAAATGACCTATTTGACCCTAGAACACGCACCTGGCCGAAGATGGAGGCCACGAACCGAACACACGTAGATAAGTGACATTGAGCGCGCTATATGTTAAGCAGAGTGCAGTGTATCTCTAGAGGACATAATACCCACTCCCACCACACTCTGATGATGTAGGCGTGGTACAACTCTAGCAAATTAAATCATGCCCTCCTCCCTTCCCCCTTCTCCTTCTTTCCCATTCTTGCTACTGCTTTCTACTCAAACACTCTTTGATACGCACTACCTTAGCTCCCCTGTGTGCGGTTCGCACTTACGGGGACAGGCTGAGACGTTGCAAGCCTCTGGAAAAATGTATGTAAAATGGTATACATAATCTCTTATAATTCACGGGGCGAGAGCCCTATAGCCAGTATTTGGTGATAAGTTCTAGATCCTGCACTGGCTCCCTCATCTCCTCATACTCTTGTAAGGGCGTCTATTACATAATAACACAATGGAAGAGTGGATGCCAATAATGGTCTGGAGATATTATGCAATGCTGTGTGATTAACGTTGTCTTATATGAAACTATATTGTATCTTGTTACAACTTTATACTTGATTTCATCCTTATTTCTTCAATAAAAAGATATTGATAAAAAAAAAAAAAAAACTCCCATCAACCTAAAGTATATTATTCAATTAATCTCTGAGGAATTACTTATTAATTAACTGTGTATTGCCTGCTATAACCAGCAATTTCTTCTTATTGAATTATTGCCTATATGCTATTATTCACAAGTTACTAAAATTTATCACAATTATTAAAACTCTGTTTGATTCTCTAATTGCAAGCAATCCTCTCTTTTTCTTAAAGCTACAGTATTGATAACTTAAAAGATTCTCAGTTTCATTACTATTGTTCTACAAGCTGCAGTTCCAATTCCAAAAACCCTTGTAGCATAACAATTTCTAACATAACTGAATAATCCGATGGATATACATGCCAAGTAGAACTACTTATTTGATTGGCTAATAAGCATGGTTCATAGATGGGTGAGGAATGACTGCATGTGTAACCTTTATCTGCCTTGTCACAGTGTTCTAATGAATAGGTTTTATTATCCTTGGGCAATATATATTCTCCTGAATAAGTTAGATTCCACCAAGTAAGATTATTATTAAGTATATTAAACATAGGTGTAGGTAAAGTGAAGAACTTACATGCTAGTTTTATATGGGTTGGAGCAACTTCATATAACGTAAATCCAACCCTACATGAATAACTCGATATCTCGTCTTCTACCCATTCTTCACAATATACATCATTTGACCTTAAACTAATCCAGTAGTTGTCAGTCAATTCCATCATTTCTCTGACTTTCTGTATTTTGGGTACCATACGAGTATTCTCTAGTTTTAACCTCTGTTGATGAATCCATAAAACTCTAGTGGCACATAAGGTCCAGTCAATGCTTCCTTTTGTTAGGTTAGTAATAGCATATGTTAGATTACCTAGATAGGTGTACATAGATTGTTCTAGTTGTAATTCCTGCCATTGTGATTGTACCACGGTAGGGGCCCATTTAGCCATTACATGGAATCCTATCCCTAATTCTTTCCCTGCCGTAGATAACTTATTCTTTAATATTTCCATGTCTACACCATTTAATATTCCCATAGCTGTTCCCGTACCCCCTAAGATGGTATCATACCATTCTCTCTTCTCTCTATTAGGTAGTGGATTACATAATCAAACATCAGGTGTAGATATATTTAGTGTTATGTGTACAGCCTTCAGAATTATAGTAGTGTTTACACATGATGAGGGTATTGGAATATGGGAATAATTATGAACAGTAGGTGTAGTATGTAGGCTACAATATAATAAAACCGCGAACCAACCTCTGTTCTCTATTCTAGTACTATTATATATGATACGGACGTATTCTCTTGCCCATGTGGTATTATTATATGCTTTGTATATTATCACCAGGAGTGATAGAAGTAAGGGGAACTGGAGTGTCTTGATCTAGAGAAACATTAGTATTTTGCAAATAATAAAATATTGAACCAACCCCTTTGTTTGTGAAAGGATAAGGCTCTGCAAATAGCCAAGCAAGAGTATAAAAACCAGTAGTGTTAGTAATTGTTATAGAGCAATTTAAGGAATCATGCAATGGTTTGACCACTACTTGTACAGTCTTTTCAGCAATACATATTTGACCATTAGTTGTAATATTAAGTACAAGGCAGGTTTTGCCGCCATTACATATAAAATCATCTTGTGTTCTAGTCTCTTTGGCACGGCTCCACCAAAATACTGATTTAGAAGAACAATTGGTGTGAGTTTGCAAAGTCTTGTCTGTGGGTAGTGATCTTTTGTGTCTGGTTCTATTAGTAGGAAGATCAAGGACTAATTGGACACTGTAACTGGTGGAGTTATGATCTTTCCAGAAACAGACTTTCTGGAACGCTCTCATATTCTCATAATCATAGTGACAATCAAGAAGGACGATCAGCGGGAGGAAGAAAATCATGGAGAGAATTAGGATAATGTAAAAATTCTTTGCCCCATTCAAGGGATCCATTAGGTTTACTTTAGCCATAGCACTTCAGATAAGGATGTTGGGTCGTCAGGGCCAATCGGAATAAGGGCCTTGAGCTTGTCTCCTACTTCACCCCTCTTTGGAAACTGCTTCAGACGGGATGCATGGATCCAGATATCTTGGGAGTTGGTGAGCACAGCAAAAGAAAATTTTCCCTTCCTGCTCTTGTTCAGTAGTGATGTACCGAACGGTTCCCGGCGAACATATGTTGGCGTTACATACGGCGGTAGAACATATCTTGTGATTCGACCAGCCTATTAGATCATCATTGGAGTAAACTTTGAAGAGAGAGAGAGAAACACAAGCACTCACAGTCCCTACCAGCGCCCCTTGCTTGAAAGCGGGCCACACCCAGCCAATTAGCAGCACACCGCCCTAGCAGACCCTCCCTCCTACTGGACAGCATCCATTTTAGATTCATTCTCAAGCTGCATGCTTAGTAAGAGGAGGGAAAGTGTAGCTGCTGTTCATAAGATAGGGAAAAGCATAGCTAGGTTAGGGATAAGGGTATGCTTTTTTTTTAATTTATTTTTTCTATGTAATGTAATTGCACTTAGTTGTCTGCCACTGCTGCCAACTTCTGTGTCAGGCTCACAGTGCATACTGTGCCCATTTCCCCAGTCAGTGCCACCACTTACATCTGGTGACACAAAGCTTGGATTTAAAAAAAAAAAACTTTTTTCACTGTTATAGATTGAATAGCAGTTAGTTATCTTCAAGCGGGTGTCAGGCCTACAGCCTGTACTCTGCACAACTGTGCCAGTGCACATTGCCACTCATATCTGGTCTCACAGTAGCTTGCACGCATAGTACCACTAATCCCAACAAAAATGACAGGCAGAGGCAGGCCACCCCGCAGGGGCCATCGTGGTCGTGGTGCTGTGATTCCCTTTGGCCCTAGAATAATGCCCAGTTTTCAGAGGCCCCGTACCCTGAACTTGAAAAGTTCTGAGGACATAGTTGACTGGCTAACACAGGACACCCAATCTTCTACAGCCTCCGCTCAGAACCTTGACGCATCATCCTCCTCCAGCTTAGCTTCAGGCACCTCTCAAGATACCACTCACCCGCCTGCCGCCACCACCAAAACTAGCACCACAGCCGCTTCGGTTGGTATGTCAGAGGGGTTATTCACACATCCGTTTGAAGAAATGAGTGATGCGCAACCATTATTGCCAGAGGATGTAGATAACAGGGATATGTCTCAGGCAGGCAGCATTACACACATGGACGTCTGGTGTGATGATGATGATGATGTTGTACCCGCTGCTGCTTCCTTTGCTGAGTTGTCAGATACAAGTGAAGCGGTTGATGATGACGATGCGTCCATGAATGTCACGTGGGTGCCCGCTCGTCAAGAAGAAGAACAGGGCGAAAGTTCAGATGGGGAGACAGGGAGGAGGAGGAGACGAGTTGGAAGCAGGGGGAGGTCGTCGCAAGGAGCTAGTGGCACAGTCAGACAGCATGCATCGACACCTGGGGTCAGCCCGACAGCATGCCAATCAGCGCATGCTGTGTCCACCACCAGAATGCCGTCATTGCAGAGCTCAGCAGTGTGGAATTTTTTTTGTGTGTCTGCCTCTGACAACAGCGATGCCATTTGCAACCTGTGCCAAAAGAAACTGAGTCGTGGGAAGTCCAACACCCACCAAGGTACAACTGCTTTGCGTAGGCACATGATCTCACATCACAAACGCCTATGGGATCAACACATGAGTACAAGCAGCTCGCCTACTCTAAGCCGCCAGCCTCCTCCTGGTCCAGCATCTTCAGCCACGTCAACCACTGCTGTCCTTGTCCCCTCTCAACCATCCGCCACTCCGCCTCCCGCCTTGAGCAGTTCACGCTCATCTTCCCACAGTCATGTGTCTGTCAAGGACATGTTTGAGCGTAAGAAGACAATGTTAGAAAGTCACCCCCTTGCCCAGCGTCTGACTGCTGGCTTGTCCGAACTATTAGCCCGCCAGCTTTTACCATACAAGCTGGTGGAGTCTAAGGCGTTCAAAAAATTTGTAGCTATTGGGACACCGCAGTGGAAGGTACCCGGCTGAAATTACTTTTCGCAAAAGGAAATCCCCAACCTGTACTCAATTGTGCAAAAGGAAGTAATAGCATCTCTGGCACACAGTGTTGGGGCAAGGGTCCATCTGACCACTGATACCTGGTCTGCAAAGCATGGTCAGGGCAGGTATATCACCTACACTGCGCATTGGGTAAACCTGCTGACTGCTGCCAAGCATGGAATGCATGGCTCTGCAGAGGAGTTGGTGACACTGCCACGACTTGCAGGCAGTCCTGCTGCCACCTCCTCTACTCCTCCTACTCCATCCTCTTCCATAACCTCCTCGGCTGAGTCCTCTTCTGCTGCTGCGTCTTGCTCCACATCAATGGCACCCCCCAGCTCCCCAGGTACTATTCCACATCCCGGATACGGCAGTGTCACGCCGTCTTGGGTTTGACTTGCTTGAAAGCAGAGAGTCACACCGGACAAGCACTCCTGTCCGCCCTGAACGCACAGGTGGAAAAGTGGCTGACTCCTTGCCGAACTGGATAGTAAAAGTGGTTTTGTGACACTTGGAATAAATTTGTTAAGCGACATTGAGGCGGTTGCGCCACGCGCATTGCATGGCACATGTAATCTGATAAAGTACAACACTTTGTGCATAAGGTACACAGGCTTACAGGACGTCCTGAGGCAGGCCAGGAAGGTGTGTGGCCATTTCAGGCGTTCCTACACGGCCATGGCTCACTTTGCCGATATCCAGCGGCGAAACAACATGCCAGTGAGGCGCTTGATTTGCGACAGCCCGACACGTTGGAATTCAACACTCTTAATGTTCGACCGCCTGCTCCAACAAGAAAAAGCCGTTAATGAATATTTGTATGACCGGGGTGCTAGGACAGCCTCTGGGGAGCTGGGAATTTTTTTGCCACGTTACTGGACACTCATGCGCAATGCCTGTAGGCTCATGCGTCCTTTTGAGGAGGTGACAAATTTAGTCAGTCGCACCGAAGGCACCATCAGCGACATCATACCATTTATTTTCTTCCTGGAGCGTGCCCTGCGAAGAGTGCTGGATCAGGCCGTAGATGAGCGTGAAGAGGAAGAGGAAGAGTTGTGGTCACCATCATCACCAGAAACAGCCTTATCAGCATCGCTTGCTGGACCTGCGGCAACGCTGGAAAAGGATTGTGAGGAAGAGGAGTCAGAGGAGGAATGTGGCTTTGAGGAGGAGGAGGAGGAAGACCAACCTGGCAGGGCATCCCAGGTTGCTTTCGTTAATGTCACCTATCTAGTACCTGTGGTGTTATGCGTGGCTGGGGGAAGAAAATACCTTCGTGACATCAGTGAGGAGCGGGGAAATATGAGTAGCTTCGACATCTAAGCACTTGTGCTGAAATGGGATTTCATGCTGTCGTGCCTGTTGAGGGACCCTCGTATAAAAAGGCTGAAGGAGAACGACCTGTACTGGGTGTCCACGCTACTAGACCCCCGGTATAAGCAGAAAATGGCTGAAATGTTACCAAATTACAACAAGTCGGAAAGGATGCAGCATTTGCAAAATAAATTAAAAAGCATGCTTTACACAGCGTATAGGGTGATGTCACAGCACAGGGGAAGAGTTGAAAGTAATCCTCCTCCTCCCACGACCACGCCGGCAAGGACAGGACGCTTTACAGACGTGTTGTTGATGGAGGACATGCGGA
>OW240917.1:5562355-5600088 GCA_933207985.1 Pelobates cultripes
CCAGGGTGCTGCTCCTCGCACTAGGATGCCATCCCACCACCTACCACCACTGTAACGGATCACCTGGCACCCCAACTGGGTACCTCCATTGAAGGATGCTCCTAGTGCTTACAGCGGGCTCCAAGCGTTCTACAGACACCACAACCACCGCAGACCCCACTCACTGCCGCAGCTTGGTTGTGGTCTCGCCGTCTCCTACCCAATCTGGACCTACGACAAGGCTTCAGGTTCCAGTGGGTGAACCTCTCCTCCAAGAGAGTGAAGCAAGAACAAGCTCTTAAAAGAGCTTAGAAGTGATTACCCAAGCTAGCATTGCAGCGCATAGCAAGCCCTTGTAGTGATATAGCAATTCCCCCAATAAGAGACTGGACTCTAGATTGAGGGTGAAGAAGAACTGCGATTTACTGACACATTGCTTTTATGCAATTCTCCCATGCAAGGGAGACGCCCACAGACAATTATGCATTACCCAATCACACACTGGTTATATCCCACACATCTCCTCCCCTTAGCCTGAGAGGTTACACAATTAACCGTACAGTTTAAAACATACATTTTACCCAACTTTCATAACTCTAAAACTATACATCCAATATTAATTAATCAGCACATTTCAAATACAAACATACCCAAAAATCATTTGAATCCGTTCAGCCGTTCTGGAGATAGATATAAGTCACGTTTGACCGACCGCAAGCACATTTTCATGCCCCAAAAAGTTCCATGGATTTGGGCTGTGCGGTCGGTCTATTTTACACTGAGAAAATGGCTAAGTTCCATTTGAACGAGCGTTCTTCGAACGGACTTAGTCTCCAGCCGCAGTGTCGAAGTAGAGTAGAATGTACGGGTCAGCGGTGTTCGTGCAATTCGGTAGCCGAAAACAGTTCCATAAATTTGGCTGCACACACCGCTGACCGCGTTCAAATGAGTAAAAAAATGTCCGCTGCTACGTGTTCGGTTTTCGAATGGCAGCCACTTCAACGACTTCGGCACTTCGACTGCATCCGAAGTGCCAGTTTAAAAGTATAAATCCTTTCTCTGTGAATTAAAGGGGCAGAAACAGCAATAGAAAAATCAATTATGCCCAAATCAATTCCTAGAAGGGCAATATATCTCAGGGCCATAGTCGCAGGGCAGGAGACAGGCAAACAGGCCCCTCCAAAAACCTGTGGCGAGGTTACTTTTGCCACAGTGGGAAGCACAGCTCCCTACCACTTCTATCTTTACTTTACTGGGGTGACTAGGTGGGAAATTAGATGTAGTGGAGTCGGGAGCGTGGATAAAAGAAAACGGATGCGGCTATGACAGCTGCTTTAATATTTATTACAAGGAGGGGAGTGGGAATGGTAGTGCTGCTGGCGCCATTCTTGCTTTTTCTTTTGTGCATGTGCAGTGTTAACCAAAGACTTCTTTGATGTGACCTTATCTCCATGATTTAGATAGCCATAAAAATACTAGCTGTGACATAAATTTCATCATCACAAATAATTAATCCCTTAGAACAAGGTAGTTATTGGATTTGATAATAAAAATAATCATGGAACCATCATGCCATCTATTGTTCAAGTTCGATAAGTTAACCACTAGGATGAGGTCAGCACTTATTATAATAGTGTACACCCATCCAATTCCAAGTGGTCACTTTAAAAAGTTGAAGTGAAATTTACAGATAAAAAAAAAAATTCTTTAAAAGTAAGAACATACACTTCTTGAGAGACATACATTCTTGGGAATATATGCTCTCAAACATATATGTTTTTCCTCTGGAATTCTTTAGACACTCTGAAAATGTCTTTGTTACCCAGACCACTTGTGGATTTTGAATTTTTTTCATAATTCCTTACACTTAATTTCTTAATCTCTAAACATTTGAAAAACATCCTTGAACACTACACACTCATATATCCATTGGATTATTTCCAGATACAAGAATATTCTTCAAAAGATTGGTATAACTGATTTATGATAATGGGTCCTAAAAACAAAATATGCCTAGATAATGCTGATCAGATTTCAAAATTTTTTTGAATCATACTTAGCTAGGGATGAAGAGATGGATGGATGGCAGCTAGAGACACGGGATCTGAAGCTATCACCTCCATCTCTGAGCCTGAAGATCCACACCAAGTGGGACTGTAACTTTCTCATCATGGGAATAGGCTGCTGCCATTCTGAGCCTCCTGCTCCTTGTTAGAACTTAGTCTATTGTCTTTTATCTTAATATGAGCTCTCCTGCATTTTTGGGGATAAAACATGTTTGTTTCCTCTTCTAATTAATATGCATCCATGCCTCTGATGAAAAGCTCTTTCTTTTTTAACTAATATATCTTTGGCAAATCACTATTTTGTCTTTACAGCTCCCTGGGGAGGAACTTATTGGCTCTTTTCCCACTCTCACCATGATTCCAATCATTAATAATTGTTTCTTATTGTTAGTAATTGTCACGGGAACTGTACCCCAACACGCAGGAAAGAGGAAACCCACACAAAGTGTATCCAAAAGGCGTATTACCGAGCCTTAGACTTAACATATTAATATAGCGTAATATAAGTCGGGTCAGGATACCAGAAAATAGAAGTCAAATAAGAAACTGAGGTCAGGATACCAGAAACCACAAGGTTAATTGTAGTGGAGCGTCAAGATTCACATCAATATCTCCACTGGTAGACTTATGTATAATATCCAAGAGAAGCGTAGCTCGGCAATCCTATCCAAATTCCCCAATAACCGGACGATACACAGCTTTGAGAGTTAACTGTTTTTTATTGAGCCACAGCTGGCTTTTATACAATTCCAGGGGTTTTCCCCTGGTGGACCTTGTTGGGGACAGGGAACCAAATCACATTTCCCAGACTCCATCTCTGTGCTTGAAAGATAATTAAGTAAGGACAATTCTTTAATTATATTATCTCCCAAGCACAGAAAAATCAACAATATTTCAAACCATCATAACTCATATAATAATTGTCAGAACTCAAGAATAGGAACTCAATTCGAGTTAAGTTTAGACCAGCCAACCACGAGGTATAGCCCCAAAATAGTTCCAGTTGTCTGTTCGTGAACAAAGATGGCTGCTGCCATGTGTTCGATCATTCGATGATTCTCGGTGTGAATATAGTCAATTGGAGGCACACAACTCCCCTGGGTGGTCTCACTGTTCGATAGTTGGCTCGACAGACGAACAATATGTCTTTAGTCTGCTCGGGAACCCCAAATGGTCGAACAAATACAAATAAGTGTCTAGTTTTGCCCCATCAATACGAAGCCGGGTCAGGATACCAAAAACCACAAAGTCAAATATGAAGCTGAGGTCAAACCCCCCAAAAATGTCAAGAGGTGAGTGCAGGCAGGAGGAAGGCTGTGCTGATGGAGGTGAGTACCCTTCACTATGCCGCTCGGCCACGTGGAGCAGTCACACCGCTCGGCAGGAGTAAGGCTGCACAGTGGGAGATAAGTACATGCCACAGTAATGACTCTTAGACAAGCACGTTTAGCCTGGTTATCTATGTCTTCATGTCTGGAAAGTTTATCTTTTTGCAAGCTCACACTATTATCTGAATCTAGATTTGTATATTTAGACTGCTTCTCAGCCTGCCTTATAATTTTTAAAATTTTGCATCCATCTCTGGATGCCCCACAACATGTCACTATTGTATTTTGAATTGCTTGTCAGCTGCTCTTGGGACGAGACAAGCTTGTATGTAATCTTAAGAATGGCAAACATAAAGAATTATAAAAATATATATATTTATATATCTAGGTTAGTCCAGGCACAGGCAGAGCACACATTGACAAGGTGAAACAGAAAAAAATCAGAATGGTGAGAGATTCTTAGCTTTAATTAACAAGAGCATACAATATCAAAATATTGAATTTTGATATTAATAAAAAAAAAATATTTTTTATTTTTTTTATTAAATCTTATTTATAATATTTGTTACCCCATAAATATTTTAACATATCTGAATAGCATTTAAATTTTTAATGTAAACAGCAATCTCTTTAACAGCATTTGGATAGTAAAGCATTCAAAGATAGAGATATATGGTTTTTATTCATTATTTTTTTCAAAATTATGAGCGGTGATGTACATACATACATACACATATAATATTTTTTCTGCTTTGAATATCCTAATATTACACTAAAATGTCCAACTCTTTTCAAGTAGATTTAGATTTGGAATACCGTTGTATACATATCAATAAACTAACGTGAAATGCAGAAGGATATATGACTAGGCAAATTACATCTCAAACAAACATGATTTTGTGTTCATTTCAGGTCTACATAAAATAATGTAACATTTTGGGAGAAATATACATCCTAAAAGTCCAGCAGTAGAAGCCAATATGGCAAATATCTCTACAGCCACCGTGTCCTTCCCTTTGGTGCTCAGATAGGCCGGAAGCATTGCAATCCAAACACTGCAGAACACCAGCATGCTGAAGGTGATGTACTTGGCCTCATTAAAAATGTCCGGTAATGTCCTCACCATGAAAGCCAGAACAAAACTTATAGCAGCCAGGATCCCCATATAACTTAACTCCAAATAGAAAGCAATAACTGATCCTTCATTACACTGGATGATGATCCTTCCCTTATGAGATTGTAGGTCCAGCTCCTGAAATGGGGGAGAAATAGTCAACCAGCTAATACTAATTACAACTTGAAGAGAAGAACAAAATAAGACTATCACATTGGACAGTTTGATTCCAATCCAATTTTTCCATAAACTGTTTGGTTTGGTGGCTCTGAATGCAGCACAAACCATGATAGTCTTGGCCAATACAGAAGACACAGCTGTAGAGAAGATGAACCCAAAAGAGGTTTGACGTAACATGCAGGTTATGTCCACAGGGCGACCAATAAACAGAAACACACAGAGAAAGCTCATCATGATGGAGACTAGTAGGATGAAGCTGAGGTTCTTGTTGTTGGCTTTTACAATGGGTGTATCCTGATAAAAAAGAAAAATTCCTAGTGTTAAAGCAGTCAGAAGGAAAGAGAGACTTGAGACTAATGAAAAAATAAGTGATAATATATCATGACTGTACGACAGAAATTCCACTTGTTTGGGAAGACACCAAACCTTCTCCTCATTGGGCCACTCATTGTCTTGGCATTTTATGCAGTTTTCACTGTCTGTAAAATAACAAAATAGAAAGTAAACTGTAATACAGTTGCTGAAATATTCTTTTAGAATGCTGTGCATCAAATACATTTAAATTATCACAATGTCACAAGACTAAATCTTATTACAGATGTATTTTTGAAAGTTTACTTCTTGGAAATAAATTTTTAGATTCCAGCACATTAAGCTTGATAGAATGTATGTGATATACACAGGACAGCAAATATGTAGTTATCTTATAAACATCTAAAAGATCAAAATTAAACAAAGTAATATTCCTAATGTTTGATTTTCTGCTGTTTAGTAGATCGCTCCTTACTTTGGTTTCCTAATTTTACCACAGGACAGGAGGATTCATATTTGCATAACTCTCTTTGCGGAAAGTCTCCAGCAGCACAATACATAACACCAGGAGAATAATTCCATTAATAATAAAAACTAGGGAGAAACAAAATGCTCTGACCTGTGCCAAGGCTGGAGCAGCAAAGAAAGAGGAGGAGGTGGGGCTATCAAGGCCTTTTGTGTATCAACTAACTTTTTCTGATTGGTTGTTTTTGTTTCTGTGCTGCTGGAGATTTTCAGTAAAGAGCGTTATGCAAATATTCGCCTCCTGTTATTATTAAATTAAGATTATAGGTACTCTACGTTAGCATAATCTACAATTTTAGAATACTAAATCTTCAGGCTTATTCTTCTCACCCACAGCTGCACTTATACCTCACCCTTTTACCTGTCTTTACATTTGCTTCCCATATGCTTTCCATATGTTCCAGGATCCAATTCATACTACTGACATTAAAATACAAACCCTTAACAACTCAGTTACCTTTCATCTCTATTATTTCCTTTATTATTAATAAATTATTGCTGCTACAGAGATCACTATGTTCTTTTTCTATTTTATTTTCTAGGTATCTGATATTACATGGTTTAAAGTGGATTTCTTCACTTACTTTCCAGATTATATGCATTATATTGATACATACTGTCAGGGACGAATTTGCCGCGAGGCAAACAAGGCATTTGCCCAAGGCGGCAATTTCCTGGGGATGGCAAAAAACGCCACCCCAAATGCCCAGGCAAATACCTTGTTAGCCTGGCGGCTAACAAACAATCCAGGCAGGCGGGCGGCTAAGAAGCCATCTGGGTGGGCAGGCTGTGCTGGCGAGGGAGAACTGATTTGTGAGCTGTCTGCTCACCTCACGTCATATTCTGGCTCCCTGCATCACTCCGTTGCGCGCGATGGAGCTGAGCAGAGACAGCTCACTAATCAGTGCTCCCTCGCCAGCGTCGCCCACATGGCCTCTTAGTTAGCCGCCTGCCTGGATTGTTTGTGGATTAAAAACAAAAAAAAAAAGTAATCGGTTAATGTTTGGGGAGGGGAGGGGCGGCTATCAGTGTGTGTATGTCTGAGTGATTGTGTGTGTCTGGCTGTCATTGTGTGTATGTCTGTCAGTGTGTATGTGAGTGATTGTGTTTGTATGTCTGTCAGTGTGTATCTGAGTGATTGTGTGTGTCTGGCTGTCAGTGTGTGTATGTCTGTCAGTGTGTATGTGAGTGATTGTGTATGTATGTCTGTCACTGGGTATCTGAGTGATTGTGTGTGTCTGGCTGTCAGTGTGTGTATGTCAGTGTGTATGTCTGGCTGTCAGTGTGTGTCTGTGAGTGAATGTGTGTGTGGGTCACTGAGTGTGTATGTGTCGGTCAGTGAGTGCGTGCGTCAGTCATTGTGTGTGCGTCTGTCAGTGTGTGCCCAAGTAATAGTAGTGTGTGTGTGTTTGTCATTGTTTGTCAGTGTATATGAGAGTGTGTGTCTGTCAATGAGTGTATGCGTCTGTCATTGAGTGTGCGTCTGTCAGTGAGTAAGCGTCTGTCAAAGTGTGGCCTTAACAGGAAGGGGTGGGGAAAATTTAAATTGGGGGGGTGGGGGTGGCCAAGCTCCTTGGTAGCATCTTGCATAAGAAAGGGCCAGATGCAGGCTATGTTTTTAAGATGGAATCTACAGGATTTGGTAACATGCTGTGAGGCTCAAAGGTGAGACCACAATCAAGTATGACACCAAGACAGCGCGTTTGCAATGATGGACTTATGTGGATACCACTAACTTGAAGGGAGAGCGAAAGAGTAGGATTGGTATTAGGAGGAGGAAAGAGAAGGAGCTCAGTTTTAGAGAGATTTAGTTTCAGAAAGCGGGAGGACATCCAGTCAGACATGGAAGAAAGGCAAGCAGTAACATGCAGGACGGAAAACAAACTATATTGTTTGTGTATATTTGGATTTGCATATGCTGGTGAGCATTAGTTATAGTTAAACAAGTAACCTCCAATCTTCTAATTTAAAGAATTCAATATAAATCTTGTTCACTGTCATTGCCTCCAATATTGGCTATTGACATATATTCCCATTGTAAACCATTAACATGTACTATACCAGTAATATTGGAGATTTCTCCCTCTGAACATTGGACACAGTCATAACAACAAGAATGGATTCCAGGTTTGGGGATTTTCCGGCTTCCAGGTAAACAATTCTTGGAACATTGAGATCTTGGAATCTAAATAGAAACATAGGGATCTGGTCAAGCAGCAGATATAACTAACAGAAATGTACCTAGGTTACATGGCTCCTGGGGTCGAAAAGTATTTTGCAACCCCTTCCACAAACTGTAAAAAACAAATTGTGTCTCGCTCTGGATCACATGCAGCCCCTTCTTTTAAGGTAAATTACACCCACATCTTGACATATACATACTTACACTCAAGTACACACATACATTCATATATACACATAGATACATGTACACAAACATACATATTAATAAAAATACACACAGACACACACATATTGACAGAACTTTACTTGTGGCTTAGCCGCGATCAGACACTTCTGGCTTCACAGACTATTGACACGTCTCCTCTGACCTCGGCCTCCTCACGCCCACTTAGAGGAACCGTGCCAGATTCAATGTGCTTGATTATTTTGAAAGCTTCCTGATCAATCAGACCGGCTACAAACAAGCTCTCTCTTTCTTCAAATAACGTGTGCCGAAACCTGGATTCTTGTACCTGCTGATCTCCATTCTCTTTCAAATTGACTCGGATTACCTTTGGATTCTCTCTGCTTCGTAAAGCTCATCAACATGAATGCAAGTTATATTGTTGGATGAACTCATTTCTATTGGCACTTCAGTTTTCACTACGTGCCTTCCTACTGAGATTAATTGGAAGTTATAAATTGTATTTACTACATGCAGTTATTCACGGATTCTCCTTTCCGGAATAATAAATCACTAAAGTGTATTTGAGCTCCTTAAAGCTACAGGAACTCTCTCATCAAACTATCTCCATATTGTGTTCCTTAAAGCTACAGGAACCCTCTCATCAAACTATCTCCATATTGTGTTCCTTAAAGCTACAGGAACCCTCTCATCAAACTATCTCCATATTGTGTTCCTTAAAGCTACAGGAACTCTCTCATCAAACTATCTCCATATTGTGTTCATTAAAGCTACAGGAACTCTCTCATCAAACTATCTCCATATTGTGTTCATTAAAGCTACAGGAACTCTCTCATCAAACTATCTCCATATTGTGTTCATTAAAGCTGCAGGAGCTCTCTCATCAAACTATCTCCATATTGTGTTCCTTAAAGCTACAGGAACCCTCTCATCAAACTATCTCCATATTGTGTTCCTTAAAGCTACAGGAACTCTCTCATCAAACTATCTCCATATTGTGTTCCTTAAAGCTACAGGAACTTTCTCATCAAATTATCTCCATATTGTGTTCCTTAAAGCTACAGGAACTCTCTCATCAAACTATCTCCATATTGTGTTCATTAAAGCTGCAGGAGCTCTCTCATCAAACTATCTCCATATTGTGTTCATTAAAGCTACAGGAACTCTCTCATCAAACTATCTCCATATTGTGTTTCTTAAAGCTACAGGAACTCTCTCATCAAACTATCTCCATATTGTGTTCATTAAAGCTACAGGAACTCTCTCATCAAACTATCTCCATATTGTGTTCATTAAAGCTACAGGAACTCTCTCATCAAACTATCTCCATATTGTGTTCATTAAAGCTGCAGGAGCTCTCTCATCAAACTATCTCCATATTGTGTTCCTTAAAGCTACAGGAACCCTCTCATCAAACTATCTCCATATTGTGTTCCTTAAAGCTACAGGAACTCTCTCATCAAACTATCTCCATATTGTGTTCCTTAAAGCTACAGGAACTTTCTCATCAAATTATCTCCATATTGTGTTCCTTAAAGCTACAGGAACTCTCTCATCAAACTATCTCCATATTGTGTTCATTAAAGCTGCAGGAGCTCTCTCATCAAACTATCTCCATATTGTGTTCATTAAAGCTACAGGAACTCTCTCATCAAACTATCTCCATATTGTGTTTCTTAAAGCTACAGGAACTCTCTCATCAAACTATCTCCATATTGTGTTCATTAAAGCTACAGGAAGTCAAACATCAAACTATCTCCATATTGTGTTCCTTAAAGCTGCAGGGACTCTCTCATCAAACTATCTCCATCTCGCTAGGAACCTATTGCATCAAGCATTCTCTTGATATGCAGCTTTTATAGGTATCACAAGCGCACTGAATAGACCGATAATACTGCTCTTGATAAGGGGTATGTATGAACGCACTGTTTGATTCGATGTGCACTCTAGCCCCTCTTGATATAGCAGTAACAGAGCATGTAACGGTAGCAATTCGGCTATTGCACTCTGTTAGTATTAACAGACACTGTTTATACTTTTAGACAGGCTACATTTCGTTCACTTGATTTGCCAACTATTCTGACAATATACTGTATCTATTTTCATTCACACAGTCATTAGAATACATAAAGTGAACAGCCTTGAAGAATCCATGGGTACAGTGACCCCTAGTGGTCAATTATTAATATGACATTTCTGGCAGAACAATCTTTGTAATATGCCAAAATTCTCACGTTTGTGTTATCACAACTAGCCATTCATTAGATTACCATATCTATACTGAGGCAATTAGTTTGTTTGTTTTTAGTGGGGCCTTGGAGATAATCTCTCTCCTTTCTACTCCAGACCCTACCACTACTAGTGTGCACGTAGATTCTGAAACCTGTACACCAATATATTTCTATATTCTTACTTACTATTACAACTATTTTTTGTTTTTTGTTTCCTCACAATCCCTCTTTCTCCCTTTATATACGCCCTCAGTACCTATAGGTGGTCCTTTGGGTTTGTCTAGTTTTGGACACCCACGAGTATCACATTAGACTAAGAGAGGCAGTCTATTCAGGAATGTCTTTTGTATCAGACCAATAAAGTATCTTCTAGATTTTTATCAAAGGGACAGAATCTCTTTCTCTTGAAATTTCTACTATTTAGGGTTACCCCCTCATTTTCTGTCTGCCATATGTAGATAATCTCATTGCCATTCTCTTCTTTTTTCTTATCTCCATATTGTGTTCTTTAATGCTGCATTATCTCTCTCATCAAACTATCAACATATTGTGTCCCTTAAAGCTGCAGGAGCTCTCTCATCAAACCATCTCCATATTGTTTTCCCTAAAGCTACAGGAACCCTCTCATCAAACTATCCTCACATTGTATTCCTTCAAATTACAGGAACTCTTCGTAGTCTTACAATTGCATGTCTCATTCCTTAAAGCTACAGGAACTCCTATCATCAAACTATATCTATATTGTATTCCTTAAAGCTACAGGAACTCTTCTCATCAAACTATCTTCGTATTGTTCCCTTAAAGCTACAGGAACTCTTCTCTTCAAACTCTCTACATATCGTGTTCCTTAAGGCTACTGGAACACTTCTCATAGAACTACCTTTTCATCAATTTATCTTCATATTATGTTGTTTGACTTATTGAGACTTTTCTAATCAATCTACTTCTAAGTATATCCTTATTGAAGAACTATAATATTTAATTCCTAAATAACCTAATGGTTCTCCTAACCTCTATTTCTGCAGTTAAGTTCCACTCCAAAACCATAGGAAGTATTACACATATTCACACATACACACAAACACACAAACACAGACATATATATGCACATAGTCATGTGGAACTCCCTTCCCTTCTCCGTTAGACGTTCAACCAGTCTCCACACAATTACATGTTTGTCAGTTCACCCATTGTAAAGTGCTACAGAATTTATTGGCGCTATGTTAAAATAATAATAATAATAATAATAATAATAATAATAATAGTCTCACAAACCAGCACACATGGACAAATATACACACACCAACTCACACATACACATTCAGACACACACACACACACATATATATATATATATATACAAAAACAGACTCCTTAAAGCAACAGGAACTCTCTTATCAAATTATCTCCATATTGTGTTCCTTAAAGCTACAGGAACTCTCTCATCAAACCATCTCCATATTGTTTTCCCTAAAGCTGCAGGAACCCTCTCATCAAACCATCTCCATACTGTGTTCCCTAAAGCTACAGGAACCCTCTCATCAAACTATCCTCACATTGTATTCCTTTAAACTACAGGAACTCTTTGTATTCTTACAATTGCATGTCTCGTTCCTTAAAGCTACAGGAACTTCTATCATCAAACTATATCTATATTTTATTCCTTAAAGCTACAGGAACTCTTCTCATCAAACTATCTTCGTATTGTTCCCTTAAGGCCACTGGAAAACTTCTCATAGAACTACCTTTTCATCAATTTATCTTCATATTATGTTCTTCGACTTATTGAGACTTTTCTAATCAATCTACTTCTAAATATATCCTTATTGAAGAACTATAATATTTAATTCCTAAATAACATAAGGGTTCTCATAACCTCTATTTCTGCAGTTGGGTTCCACTCCAAAACCATAGGAAATATTACACATATTCACACATACACACAAACACAGGCACACATTGATATATATGCAAGTCATGTGGAACTCCCTTCCCTTCTCCGTTAGATGCTTAACCAGTCTCCACACAATTACATGTTGTCCACCCATTGTAAAGTGCTACGGAATTTATTGGTGCTATATAAAATAATAATAATAATAATGATGATAATAGTCTCACAAACCAGCACACATGGACACATATACACACACCAACCCACATACTCATTCAGACACATACATATACAAAAACAGACTCATACATACACATACAGACACATTCATAAACACACACATAATCATACATACAAATTCATAAAGACACACAGACTCATACATACAAATACACATACACATGCATGGACAAACAAAGACTCATACATGCAGACACATTGACATACATTAATACATAGGCACTTATACATACACACATTCACATACACACTCATAATTACATCCACACACAATTTAAATTTATATTGCAATAAGTATTTAAATATGTATTTATTTTTTCACATAGAGGTGCATGCCTCCCTGTTCAGCACACACGGACACATAATACAAACACAGACTCAAACATGCATACACATTCATAAACACACACAGACACATTGATATACGTACTGTGACAGAAAGCAAGGAATTGTGCTGGAAGGAACCTATATACCTCCCCAGATTTTGCAAGGTTCTTACTTTGTGTAATTAGCCCCAGGGAAATGTGTTATGTTCTAATGAATGTTGCACTTTAAATATGTGTATATTTGGGCCCTGGGGTGGAGCACCTGGAGAGTAGGGTGGGCCAGTGCTCCACTCCACATTTTGGAAGTTGCTTGGTGAGAAGTCCAGTTCTGGAGTTTGAATCCTAATCTAACTCACCTGAAAAGGATTGTCAATTACCAGTGCTATTAAGTACTCCCCTGCCAAGGAAGAAGGGAGATTGTGTTTGGTTTCTGTGAGTGGAAACAGAGAGCTGAAAACCCTGAAGCAGTAAGGCTGTTTATGTTTATGTTTATGTTTATGGAAATGGACAAGCCATCCAACCCAGTTAGCTGATTATTTTGTTTAGTTAGTGCTCAGAAGAGCAAGGCTTTTGTTTGATATATTTTTGTTACCTTTATACCTTACTGTGCATTTATTTTGGAACCTCAATAAAAGAGCAAGTCAGTTTACCTCATCCAGCGTGTGAAGTGTCTCTAAAGCCTGAAAAGACTGTGTGAAACACCCCAATCCCAGGACAAGGTACCAAGGGAAAGGAGTACTTTTGTCACAGTACATACACATAAAGGCTCTTATACACACAGACATATAATTTTTAATGATTTTTTTTTTTTTACATAGAGGTCCGCTCAGCCTCCCCGTTCTTACCTTGACAGCAAGAGATGGAGTTTAGTCACATCCTTGGTGTCCAGAGTCTCTCTGACTGCCCACCTCCCTGTAGCTCTGTATTGTTTACAGGCTGTGATGATATATATCTGTTCCAGCACTGTTACGGTTACCCCCAGGCTTGCTGGACGCTGGACCGCTTGGATGATCTGGATCCCAGTGTGGAGAGAGGGAGAAGCCACTTCTACTAGTCAACCAGAAGGATCCTGTAAATGTAGAACAATCCCACTAGCTATAGTACAGCTAGGATACTCTTTTCCCCACAAAATGAGTCGAGGCTGCGATTTGAAGGTCAAACAAGAACTGGCTTTAATGGCACACAGGGGTCGGTATTTATGCAAAATCTCAGGTCCAGGGACACCCCCCTCTGGACCTGATGGGATACAGGAATAATACAGTGGATCAACCAATCAGGATGAAATGCATCGTTTGAATTTGTTACCGCCCAGCTTGGAGATAATGAACCCAACGGCTATGCCAATACAATTATCTCCAAGCGCTCAAAATACCACATTTTTATTACACATCACAAACAGGTTAAAAATATATAACTTCAACATTTTCAGCTATACTTCGGGACTTCTACCATTCATTCTGTAGCCCAGGTCTGTGTGCAATATTTCACTGAATAGCGCCTCAAACCCACGAACCATATGCTTGGTTTCTTCGTTATAAAGTCCGTTCGCATATTTTGTCCCTGAGCTTGAGATGGCGGCCATGTTTTTGACCTCGGCATCAAACTTGTGGAACGATTAACGGCCAGAGTTGTGAACAAATCCCCGCTCTCTGGCTGGATGTTTCAGCTGTTCGGGAAACGAACGTAAACCGCCATGAAGGGGGTACTTAACCTGCGGTTAACCGCAACACTCAACATTCTAATTGGGGCCACACACCATGCTGTAGGTGGTCCCCGTTCGTGCCCCTTTCAGTAGTTAGACATTCGGGAGATAAGGCACGAACGTGGATGACCGGGACCGTCAATTAACCTGCGGTTAACCTCAGACCGCAACTCCCTGGGTGATCAAGTGGTAACACACTCCCCTCCCCAGCAGCATCCTTAGCGCACGGCACCACAGCTGAGCATGACAGCCCCACAGTATGGAGAGGCTCCTTATACAATGTAAAACAAAACAGCAAAAAATAGTGTGGTGCACTGTAATGAACAAATATATATAATGTGTCTTTATACAATGAAATGTCAACTATTGAGATTATGTATCCTCATTTATTCTTCTCTTTTCAGTCTATATTTCACATTTCAAGATATTATAGACATGTGTCAAATATTATAGAATCTTTTTTAATGTATATTGTTTTTAACATGTATTTAAATTATGTAATGTTAACTCCTGTTCAGGAGAGGAACGTTTCTAAGATGCCTGAGGTGTGTGTTGTGTCATTGCGTTAAAATGTGACATTGCATATATACATACTGACATTACTTAATTGGGGGTTTTCACACATAGTCCTGGCCCTTCGTGTTCTTCAAGGCAGTGAGTCCCGTTACAGTGACTATTGTTGTCTTGGCCAGCCCGCCATGTGCCATTCTGTCGACAGCCGTCAATGCATTTTAGAAGCTTGTGTAGAAGATTCTTGAGCTCAGAACAGTCCCAATCCTGGAGAAGTTGCAGGCCCTCGGCTGGTTCCTCGATGATATGGTGTTTGTTGTCCTTCCATATTAAGATTTTAGTTGGGTAATCCCAGCGTTTTCGCGAAAGACATGAATTCCCGTCTTCTTTCCATGGTGAGTGCCGCTAAGTCTGCATACAGTTGGATGCTCTGGTATGGCTCTGGGAGTTGTTGTAGCTTGTGTGCTGCGGCTAGTAACACGTCTGACCACCACGTCTCTTGGTGTGTCCATTGTAAAACGCGGTGGTCTGGGTACGCGGTGAGCTCGGTCCATTAGCCATCCAGTTTTCTCTATGGCCAGTGCCAGCGTGGTACACAGGCCCAATATATATTCAGGCAGAGCATCGTGGGTTATGTTGTCTGGGATTCCCCTGTGGGAGCAGTCTTCTATGTCCGCCGTTTTTCTTTTTAGGTGCAGGTGCTCTTCACGGAGCGACAGCGGTTGTTCTGCTAGTTCATTTTATGTGGAGCAGATTTCTTCCATGCGCACTTCTAGACGGTATGTGTGCTCACCAATGTCAGCCAATTCCCGCTTAAATTCTGCAGTCATTTGCTTCATGTCCGCATTGAGAGTTGTTCTCAGATCTTGCAGCATAATGAATAACCTTTTCTCACTGATTGGTGCCTCTGTGTATTGGGAGGAAGGCATGTCAGTGTCCTGCATGTGGTCTGATACAGGAGAGTGGCCCATGCTTTCGTCACCATATTGCATTGATCTGCCTTTGTCTTTTTTGGCGGATCATATCTGGTCTGTCATTTTAAGTTGTTTGGATGGGGCCATGGTGTCCTTGCCTGTCGGTGGGTGATTTTATGCCGGGTTTTCAGCTGCCTTATGTGCTAATTTTGCCGTTTTGGTCCGAGAGCTCTCACTCGATGCGACCGTTCGCTTCGGCTGCTAGACACGCCCCCTTAAATTATGTAATGTTAATGGTATACATAATACCCAGATAATAGTAAGATTGGTTTACTAATAATAGCATGCACATAGAGAATTAGAGACAACTTATTTAATATTAGTAATTTTTAATACAGCATCCAGAGTCCACAAGTAATCATTGCTCTATATTCTGGTGGGTTTGTGCAATTGTCCATATTGCATGGTGTTCCAACGTAGAAAGAGTGGACAAAATATGTTGAGCACTTTATTGGAAACAAGAAAAAGTCATTCCTAACAAGATAGGAACTGAAAGGATGGTCACCATAACTAATGCCATAATAATTTAAAATAGAACTAAAATATCAACTTGCGTTGCGTGCTTAAGAAAGCAGACACAGCACAAGATGATAAAAAGGGGGTAGGAATAATAAGGAAAAAGACAAAAGAAAAATCTAAACTTTATTTAGATAAGTCAATAGAAATCCAAAATACAACAAAGACCAAAAATCTTAAATCAGAGAAGCTGCGGATGAGATTAAATATTAGAGACTTACTATGGCAAGAGAATGGCGTAGCAGGGCTAAAGTTAAAGACCACCTATCCAGAGACCTATTCTGAGCTTTTGGACAAATTGTCCCCTGAGAAAGATGTGGATGCCCCTATGGTCATGCACCTCCAAGCTCGGATGCTACTCTGCTGACTGCTGCAGCGCTGAAGGTGCTTCTGGCAGACCTCCAGAAGAATATTCTGACTGATGTGGCATTAAAAGCCCATCAGGCAGAATAGGAGGTTAAAGAGCTACTACAACAAAGTGACCTGAATAAAGTCACTTTGCAGCGATTGAAGATACAGGAACTGAAATAACTTGATCCCAGGGCACAAGAGGCCACATTAAAGGCCTATCAGGCAGAATAGGAGGTTAAAGAGCTACTACAACAAAGTGACCTGAATAAAGTCACTTTGCAGCGATTGAAGATACAGGAACTGAAATAACTTGATCCCAAGGCCCAAGAGGCCACATTAAAGGCCTACTGGGCAGAATAGGAGGTTAAAGAGCTAAAAGATACAAGGCACAGAAATAACTTGATCCCAGGGCCCGATAGGCCACATTAAAGGCCTATCGGGCAGAAGACGAGATTAAAGAGCTACTACAACAAAATGAGCTGAATGAAGTCACTTTGCAGTGATTGAAAATAAAGGCACAGAAATAACTTGATCCCAGGGCATCAAGGAAGATATACTGGCCTAGGAGATCCTGCACCTCCTGAGGCATTTCATGATGGCACTACTTGATGGCACTACCCCAAGATAAGGCAAAACAGTGGGGCTGGACGGCTTCTTCTGAGTGCTTAAGTCTCTCTGGGCACCAGCAGATGTATCAAGGAACCTGGTCATCAATTTCCAGATTGGCAGAGATAGGGCTGCAGTACTGGCTGCTGTCAGAAAGCACATGCCATACAAGTTTGAGGAAATGTCACTCAACTTCTACATGGACAAAAGGAGGTACTCTGGCATGCAGGAGATCACACCTGCAACTCACGTCCCTTTTTAGAAAACAGAACATTCCGTACAGATGGTGGCTGACACACATACTGATAGTTCTCCACCGTGAAGACAAGCACCCTATTAGCCACAGTACACCTCCCTTAAGACATTCTGGTAGGTGCTGAGTCTGGTACAGCTACCTGTGCACTATACTCTTGGATTCCTGAGACCAAAATCCCTTTTACCCTATGACATTCTACACTAAACGTCCTTACTGCAGTCACTACCTGATTTAGCACCTTCGTCAAGGATGGATAAAAAAAGATGGTCAGAAACTTTAAAAGTTCCCACAATTAGAGGTAGATACTCATTCATCCAATCAGTGATCTCTATGTGTCAGCTTTACATCACTGGGCATCTGTTGGAAATAAAAAATCCGTTGGACATCTGTTTTGGAATTCTCTGCCTGAAGAAGTGGTTTTATCAGAGTCCATACAGTTGTTCAAACAGCTACTAGATGCATATTTGCAAAAACAGAATATCCAAGGATATAATTTTTCAATGCAATGTAATAGCTGCTTGATCCAAGGATAAATCTGACTGCCATTCTGGGGTCAAGAAGGAATTTTTTTCCTAGTTTGTTGCAATATTGGAAGTGCTTCAAACTGTTTTTTTTTTCCTTCTTTTGGATCAACAGCAAAAAACAAATGTGAGGAAGGCTGAACTTGATGGACGCAAGTCTCTTTTAAGCTATGTAACTATGTAAAACAGGTTCACTACTACATCCACTCGAGTCTGTATGGGCACAGCTACAGCAGAGTGGGTGATCCCAGACCTAAAACTGGGAGAATGAGTGAGTGAGAACATAGGGGCTCGGAGTGAGGTATATTTGCTGGCACTGTGAACATGCCACCAACATTGAATTGTGGGAGTACAGTTGATGTAGGGGTAATATGTTTTCTGATGTCTTTATACATTTAATAAATTGTCTATATAATAAATATTTAAGTGTCATTAAGTGTATATTTAAGATCATGCAGGCTTATTGGGGATTGACGTTTTACGCCTGTTTTATGGGATTTACACAGTATAATATGTGTTGTTACTATTTACATTACACTGTTCTGTCTGTGTATGTCTTCCTTCTTGCTGTTTATTGTGACTAATTTCTTACATTAAAAAGTACATATGATTAGCTGAAAACTCTTTAATTTAAAATGAAAAATTCTGACCTCTTTCAGTTTGTTCTTCCATGTCAGTTTTGATGGGTTAATGAAAAGTTGTTGATCATCAGGTACATGAGGGTTGAATTGTCCAATGTTTTGTAAAATCATATTCTTATTATGTAGACTACTGAATATCTTCCAATTCATAATATTATACAATGTAACATATTCTCCATTTTCATTAAAAAACTCCTTTTTGATAGATTGATATGTGTATGATAGTTTCCTCAAATAGTGGTGTAGCTTTCAGATGGAAGAAATATTATATTTAATTATAGCTCATTGTGGTGCTATATTAGAACAACAACATAATATAACATTGAATATAACTCTTTTATTATATAAGATGAAATAACTAACCCTATGTTAAATTGAGATCTTCTGATTACACATAATGTGTAGCTACTGTATAGACATTTTAAAGATTGGCCAAAAGATGATTTGGTGATTTAAAGACTTTATGAGACAGAACATTGCTAGAAGGGTGTGACGGTCTGAGAAGGTATCATCGTCTTGCATACCCTTTTCATATAAAATAATATGCCAATAATTCATAGGTTCTAATATCGCTGATGTCGCATAATAACCCACACATGAGCCGAAGCTTAATGCTGGGACAAGACTGGTTTAATGGAAACACAGGCATTCAATTTATACAGTGCATGACTCCTCCTTTGAGCCAGCAAGATAATTGCGTTTAGAGAAAGTACTAAACTCAATTATCCTCTGGTCAGAAAATGTAAATGTTTTCATAACACCCCAAAATACCCCTAAAATACATGGTAACCCCTCACAAATCACATCCCTGGGTAGTTTGTCTCTGTGGGAGTAACATATTAAAAAATCAGCCAAATCCGTTTGGTAGTTCGCAAACGGCACCGCAGGAAGAGTTGACCGGTCTGCCATGAGGTTGAAGCCGAGAACCAGTTCCAGGAGAGATGTAGCAAGAGCCAGTCTCTGTTTGTGGGGTTTTATACGAAAACCACAATATATAGAGTCAATCTGGTTCGTGGAGAATGCTCCCTTTGTTCGGTATTCTGAAACTCCTGAACGCCGTTCGTCTGAGCTGATGGGAAAGGGAACGTAGAGGAGCTCCATAAAGACCAAAAATAATTCCATGCACTCGACGACCAAGTCCTGCAGGCAACGTTCAGGAGACAAGATGGCCGTCACCCATTGTTCTCACCACGTGTATTCGTATGCATGAAATGGAAGCCACCTGGGAGCATTCATATAGTCTGTGGTTTTCGCATAGATCCATGCATTCTAAGTTCTAATTAGTCTCTGTGGTGGTCTCGGTTCGGGAACCAAACAAAATAACGAATGGTACATAGAAAGATAACGAATGGCTGGGAGAGGATAATAGAAGGGAGTTCAATTAGCCAAACAGTGATGGGGTATCCCTTCACAGAGGGCTGGAGTCCCAAGGAAGGTCCTGAAAAGCTTTGGATCTAATTTAGGCACCAATAAATTGTTAGCCAAAGTCCCCTGTAACAATGACAGAAAAAAATACACCAACACAAGAAAATATATATGATTGTAACAGAGCTTCCTGTACCCCAGTTGGGTACCTCTGCCGACAGATGTTCCTAGTGCTCACCTAGGATCATCAGCACCGCACCGGCACCATAAACACTGCAGACCCCATGAACCGCCACCGCTTGGTTGGGGTCTCACCGTCTCCTACCTACCCTGGACCTACGACAAGGCATCAGGTTCCAGTGGGTGAACCTTTCTTCCTCCAGAGAGCGAAGCAGGAACAGCTCTTAGAAGAGCTAGTGACTATTCAAGGGAGTATGAAGAGCATAGCAATCCTTTGTAGCAGTTTCCCCCAATAAGAGACAGAACTCAGTATTGAGGGTGAAGTAGATCAGAAAGTTTATTGAACACACTGGCCTTTTATACAGTTTTCACAGCAATGGTGACACCCAGGTGGACCTAGTGGGGCACCAGATACAAAACATACAAGCAGGGCCGGCGCTACCTGTAAGGCGGACTAGGCAGCCGCCTAGGGCGCCCCTTGGGAGGGGGCGCCGCCAGGAGCGCCGGCCCCCCATGCTGCAGCCGCCCGAGCGCTCTGTAAAGAGCCTCGGGCGGCTGCAGCTTTGCCCGGGCGGTGCGTCCATGAGGGCGGACCGCACCGCCCGGGCGCAGCCTGAGGAGAGGCTGACAGGAGGGAGCGCTCAGTGCTTCTTGTTCAGATAATGATTGATGAAGTCCTGTTTGTTTGTAGTAACGCCAATCTGGAGACCAAGAAGTTCACACTCTCCCAATGGTTGAACGTAGAAAACAATGGATTTATTGGCATATAATAAAATTAAATAAATAAAAAAAAGCTCAGTTTTTTTATTTTGGGGGGGCAATTGACGTTGTGAGAAAAAGGATTGAAACCAAATAAACCAAAATAATGAGATTCTTAATAACTTTTCCTTATAAATAAAATATATATTAAAAGAATTATGTAGCAATTTTGAAAAATTCATCAAAGAACCAATTTGGGGGAAAAAATAGATATATTATTTGGGGTGAAGTATAAGTGATGTGAAGCCCAAATATACACCAATACACAATGGTCCACAAAAGTATATATTGATAAACAACATTAAAATAAGAAATAAAAATCTATGGCAATATCAGTCTGAAAGTGCCTTATCTTGTCAGATCTTAGAAGCTATCCAGACTTGGGCCTGGTTAGCACTTGTATGGGAGACCTACTAGGAACCTTAGGTGCTGTAACGGGAAGTATACAATGAACATCACCCATCATATAGATCGAATTAGTTTTATAATAACTAAATTGGACCATTGTTTGTTGGTGAATAAAATGGGAATAAAGTTTATATGTTTAATTGTAAAATGAATTGTTAATTCAACTCTGGTATTTTTTTTCTTTTTTGCATATAATGAAATCATTGATAAATATGCACAAAGTGTATTACTTTCTGGCGACCACCAGATGGCAACATAACAAGTTCTAAGTGGAACAAAATGGAATGCATGGCCATTTTTAAATAAATAAAAAACAAAAAAAACAGAAGTGCATCATAAAAAGAAGACACTGACCCTTACAGGAAGTATGTCATCAGAAATGGACACTTAAAATGCAGTGAAAAAAATGGAATGAAAATCAGAACAGCTGAAACAACAGATGGAGGTAATTTACCAATGGATGAGATGTCCAATAGAAGAGGAAAAGGAGAGTACGCCCATCACACCACCAATGGACTTCCAGCATTTATTGTATTTAAGGGAAGGGAAGGGAGGGAAGCAATAGGCTTATGGATACACTTGTTAGTATTTGGAGTGTATAAACTGTATGTTTTTTAAATTTTGGTTCCTGAAGAAGTTTCCTAAGGGGAACGAAACGCGTAGAACCATATTTTAATTTAATTTTATTATATGCCAATAAATCCATTGTTTTCTACTTTCAACCATTGGGAGAGTGTGAACTTCTTGATCTCCAGATTGGCGTTACTACAAACGAACAGGACCTACCCCCCTACCTATAGGGGTGGCAACCTGAAGGCTTACTATATACAACAAATCTGTGAGTGTAACCTTGAACCATTGGGCAATTAATAAGACCACAACAGTATTACGCTATGTTGTATTTTTTATTTATGTTTTAGTGATACAAGCTGGATCCCTATTCCATATGTACCATATTATACTTTTTATATAGTTACCATTTTGCGAGGTAACTGAAGGGAAGCAAGTATCCAAAGTTAAGTTTAACTTTTTATTCCACGGGTGATTTGGTGGAAGCTATTTTGTAATGATTGATGAAGGCCTGTTGATATTAACTTTTGACCAAGCATTGCATGCCAGACTTCCATGTGGTAGAAAGGAACCCATTTAGAAGTGAATGCTGTATTGGTCCAGATATGTGCAAAGATTTTATGTTATTTTTGGATGGTGAGTATGTTTGAATAAAAATACATTTTTGATTATTGGAACTCTGGTGTGACAAACAAACTTCTCAATAACAGCCAATTTCCTACAGCAAGCTTTCGAGAGTGGTCCTCTCTTCCTCATGTCTGAAGCAATACTCATCAATCTCATAGTTTAACACTTAAAACAACTGATGTTAGAGAAGAGAGGGAGGGGGGGTGAGTGAGGTGTAATAAATAGCAGAAGATGCTATTATTCTGGCTATTCTCAGCCAACCTGCACCTTTCACTGCCTGAAAATGAAAGGTGCAGATTGGCTGAGAATAGCAAGAAAAAGTACAATAATAGAAGCAATGATAATAGTGGTAGGAAAAAGAACAAAGATTTTACACCGACAACAGAAAGTAACACCAAGATGGACAGCTATATTGAAAATTTTCGGCTGAGAGTAGCATCCCTTATTACCACAAAAGAGAAAAAAATCACATACAACCTCTCACCCTTATAATGAAGTGCCTTGGATAACTTGATTAATAATAAAAACATCTTCATCAAGCCAGTTGATAAGGGGGGATTAGTAGCTTCATGAACACTCAGGATGACATACCAGAAGGGAACAGACAGTTGTCCGATGTAAACTACTACAAAAACTGGACAAGGAGCCCACCAAGGAATATACAGCTTGTGACGGACTGCCTGGTCGCTGAGTACCATAAGAACTGCCACATCTTGGCTGGGGTCTTGCCATCTCTTCCCACCCTGGACCAAACTCCTGGATCAAGCTCCCAGTGGGAAGGCCTCTCATCCAAGAGAATATAGCAGGTATACTAGTGTGGCTCTTACAAGAGCTAGTATTATAGCAGGTATAGCGGTTCCTTCAATCATGTTCAGCTCTGTGTTGAAGGTAAGCAGGAACTAATATAATGGTTCCTGCAAGGGGTACTCCCACCTGGACCTGATGGAAGACTACAGTACAAAGTTACAGACCAAAGATGTTACATTACACTCCCATACATAATCATACAATCCCTTACCTCTGCCTGGGAGATAATTGAGTCAAGTACTGTATTAACTCAATTATCTCCACAAAACACACATTTTTATAAAACCTTACAAAACACCTTAAAATACACAAAACCCCCACAAAGGTTTCTGTGGCGAAAGTAACCTTGCCACTGGTACTTGGAGGGGCCTGCTTGCCTGCTGTCACATCCTGTTCCTCGCTGCGGATCATTCTGGCAATGGCTTCTGGTATCCAGTACTCTTTTTGCTGTTCTTTCTTGGTTTTTATGGTTTTCCGGTCTATGTCTGGTTTTCTTTATTGCTGGGTTTCTGAGTTCATTCTTGTAACGGACCGTTTTGCACACAAGGGGTAAAAACCGTTTAGGCGATCGGCCCCCTTTCCAGAGATCCAGGCACAGCTACTGCAGAACACCAAAACTCACGAACTGGATACAAAATAGCACTCCAACTCCCGAACTGGAACCTCCCAAATAGCTGCTAGCAGACGAACAGGAAAAGCAGACGAACAGCTTACACTCCTGGCAATCAGTCTCTAACAGCATACAGTGAATCCCCCCAAGAACGAGACAAGGCTCCGTGTTGAGGGTCAAGCAGTGGTCTGAGGTGCTGGCACACCCAGCCTGGTTTTTATTACAGTGTTTCAAATACAGGACCACCCACAGGGAGGGATAAAACAACCAATCATATCACAGTTACATCCCACATATTCCCTCCCCTTATCCTGAGAGGAAACTCAATTATACAAACAGTTAAAACATACTTTCTACCCAACTTTCATAACTCCAAAACCATACATCACATTCACATAAAATTACATATTCTCAATCAATCCATTCAGGGGAACAACATATTCAAAAATGGCACAAATCAGACAAGGGGTTCAAAAGTTAGTAAAAAGTCCTTTGTGACTAAATGAAGCATGGCTTTCTGGCCCAAACCAGTTTCAGAGTCTTCTATCCTGGAGATAAGTAATTCAATTATCTCCCAGGACAGACACAAGACTCCATTAAGCACATGGTTGCAAAAAGACACAAAACACTTTAAAATACATAAAGTCACATTTATACATAAAACACAGACATTTCACATATCCCCAGATAGCTCAGGTCTGAGCGCACATTATTAAGTGAATGGCGCTCAGACCACACGAATACAGTTTAATCGCCATGGAGCCAAAGTCTTTACAGTCAGTTTCATACGAATGGGCTCCATGGGATTCCTATCTGGGGTATAACACATTCAAACAAATCTACCAACCCCAGGCAGAAAAGCACGAATGAAGCTTTTCTGCAGGTAAAAAAATGTCTTTTAAAAGGGGCCATAGTCCAAAGGCAGCAGGCGAGCAACCAGGCTTCTCCAATGCAATGTGGCGAGATTGGTCTCGTCACATCTCTCCCCTTTTCCAAACAGACTAACAGGGTATCTGACCTCCTGCCGGTCAGTGCCCTTGTTAGTCCAGCAGCCCACCCACAACAAATAATCAACAGCACAGCCCACCCACAATAAATGGTTACTACACCTGGGTAAAGGAGAAGCTTGTCCATGTCCAGGTGCCTCACCACGGCTGTGCTGGGTACGGGTACGCTGACTTGGTGGGTTGCTGCGTGGGCAGAGACCAGCGGCACTCTGCCCTGTTGCCAGCGCTACTGGGAGGGTAGCCTGGTGGAAGCCTGGTTGTTGGAGGGGGAGACCGACTGTCTCCCCTTTAAATACACCGCTCTGCTGCTGCTGCTGGAGACTGACTGTCTCCCCTTTAGATGCACAGTCCTGCTGCTGGAGACCGACCGTCTCCCCTTTAGCTGTACAGTCCTGCTGCTGGAGACCGACCGTCTCCCCTTTGGTTACCCATCTCTGCTGCTGGAGGGGGAGACCGATTGTCTCCCCTTTGGCTAAACAGCCCTGTCGCTGGGGGGCAGGACCGACCGTCCCTACCCCCTGTGCTGGCAGTGTAGAGACTACGGTCCCATCTGCACGGTTGTGGGGCTTACTGTCTCCCCCTGGTACATTAAGCTGCCGCTGGGGAGAGGGGGTAACAAGCTCCTCTCCCATACATACTTCCAGCTGCGGGGGAGGGAGACCGACTGTCTCTGCTCCCAATACAGAGTCCTGCTGCTGGGGAAAGGAGACTGGGCTCTCTATTCCCGGTAGGACACTCTGCCGCTGGGGAATGGAGACGGGGCTCCCAATTCCCAATGATCTGTGCTGCCGCTGGGGAATGGAGACTGGGCCCCAATTCCCAAAGCATCATACTGCCGCTGGGGAATGGAGACTGGGCTCCCAATTCCCAAAGCATCATTCTGCCGCTGGGGAATGGAGACACAAGCCGCTGGGGAATGGAGACTGGGCTCCCAATTCCCTGCATATCACACTGCCGCTGGGGAATGGAGACTGGGCTCCCAATTCCCGGCATATCACACTGCCGCTGGGGAGAGGAGACTGGGCTCTCTCTGTCCCGCAACTGTAGCTGCCGGTGGAGGTCCACCCACCGTGGCAGCTGACCGTCACCCTCTGCCCGGTACAGCAGAGTCTTGAATACTAGACTCCTCACGAACTTCACGGATTTCTCAGCTGGATTAGGTCCGTAGAAGTTCAGCCGCAACCACATCATACGGTCAAATTCCTGTACAGAGTATCTGTACTCCACTGCTGGTTCCATTCTGTTGCTGTCAGGGTCGCTGTACTGAGACATGTGTTGCCCTCAAATTGTAAAATCCACGGAATGGTGTCTCCTGTAGCTGTCCTGTAGTCTGTGGGAACGATCCCGCCGCTTGCCACCAATTGTAACGGACCGTTTTGCACACAAGGGGTAAAAACCGTTTAGGCGATCGGCCCCCTTTCCAGAGATCCAGGCACAGCTACTGCAGAACACCAAAACTCACGAACTGGATACAAAATAGCACTCCAACTCCCGAACTGGAACCTCCCAAATAGCTGCTAGCAGACGAACAGGAAAAGCAGACGAACAGCTTACACTCCTGGCAATCAGTCTCTAACAGCATACAGTGAATCCCCCCAAGAACGAGACAAGGCTCCGTGTTGAGGGTCAAGCAGTGGTCTGAGGTGCTGGCACACCCAGCCTGGTTTTTATTACAGTGTTTCAAATACAGGACCACCCACAGGGAGGGATAAAACAACCAATCATATCACAGTTACATCCCACATATTCCCTCCCCTTATCCTGAGAGGAAACTCAATTATACAAACAGTTAAAACATACTTTCTACCCAACTTTCATAACTCCAAAACCATACATCACATTCACATAAAATTACATATTCTCAATCAATCCATTCAGGGGAACAACATATTCAAAAATGGCACAAATCAGACAAGGGGTTCAAAAGTTAGTAAAAAGTCCTTTGTGACTAAATGAAGCATGGCTTTCTGGCCCAAACCAGTTTCAGAGTCTTCTATCCTGGAGATAAGTAATTGAATTATCTCCCAGGACAGACACAAGACTCCATTAAGCACATGGTTGCAAAAAGACACAAAGCACTTTAAAATACATAAAGTCACATTTATACATAAAACACAGACATTTCACATATCCCCAGATAGCTCAGGTCTGAGCGCACATTATTAAGTGAATGGCGCTCGGACCACACAAATACAGTTTAATCACCATGGAGCCAAAGTCTTTACAGTCAGTTTCATACGAATGGGCTCCATGGGATTCCTATCTGGGGTGTAACACATTCAACAAAATCTACCAAACCCCAGGCAGAAAAGCACGAATGAAGCTTTTCTGCAGGTAAAAAAGATGTCTTTTAACAGGGGGCCATAGTCCAAAGGCAGCAGGCGAGCAACCAGGCTTCTCCAATGCAATGTGGCGAGATTGGTCTCGTCACAATTCTTATATTCCGTCCCTGGATTTCCCAGTCTCTTGTATTCCCTTAAATGTTTGTTTTATGTTGCCACACCCGTTTGTTTTCCACTTTCCTTTTGTTTCAGCTTGGACCTGCAGCAGTATTTCATCTCTCTGCCCTTTCTTGCAGGTAAGTGCTATTGTGGTTTAGTGTGGTTGTTTTAGCATACATTAGGCAGTGTAGGACCTGCCAGATATGGGGTACATTGGCGTTGTTGGCAGGCTTATGCAATGTATGATCATATAATGTGACTAAATCCCCATACTTTTCATATATAGTGCTTAGCTAGGTCTCCTCTTGTTTTACCTTGTATCTCTTGTCTTGTTTTATTTATTCTTGTAATCCCAGTCCATGTATAGTCCTGTCCAGTCATGCCCATGTTATGTTCTTGTTTTCCTCATGTCTTGTGTACATGTTCTAGGTTCTGCTTTCTGTCCTGTTCTGGGTTCTCCTAGTTTTGTCTTGTTTTCCTGTATGGTGCCTATCTCTAGTCTTGCCTTGCTTCAGTGCTGGATACACTCCTGCTGCAGAGCCTCCCTATTCAGCTCCTGGGAGGTCTGCTTAATTACCTGCTCCTAGTTCCTGGGATCCGCTTAAGCTGAATCAGGGTTCTGGTTGTGGCTGCACAAACGCTGGTGCTCAACACCAGGGGGCGTGCGGTTACCCTGCACAGGACCCTGCTAATCCATCTCCACACTGTGACTCCTACTCTGAACATCAGGCATACATGGGTCCAGGTCCTTGCACCGCCGCCCGGACAGTGTCTGGGTCCCGGGCACCGGACCGTACCACCCTGACACCTGCTTGCCAGCCTCTTGTCCTAGTATTTTGGCCCATATATTAGACCTGGATTCAGGACTGTGGAAAGGCTTTGTTCATACCTTTTCCCTTCTACAGTTCAGTATATGGGACTACCGAATGGATTATGCCTATGGTGTTCGTTTACCTAAACAAACAACCAAACAGTTGGACCACATGCAAGTGCAGTGTGCAGCCCATTTACCTACCAGGCTGGTAGTTAACTGGGCCAAATTGACTAACTGCTGGGCGTCGCTGTTCGTGTAGTTGAACACGTGGTGGCAGCCATCTTGTTTAGTCGAACGTGTTCAGCAGTGTTTTGTCGTCGAGCTCATGGAACTCAAATCGTACACTCGACAGGACAAACACCACTGGGCCTTCCACCTCCAGCTAGGTTCCACTAGAACTGCATGAATGGAGCGCCATTCGGTAGAAATAATCTACCGAACCCAATACACTGCCTGACTCAGTGCACAAATGGCTCCATTCGACTATTTGAACTTTACTTTGACTGTTTTAAATAGACTGGCCACACAGCCTAATTCTCTGTAACTATTTTGGGCATGAAATCATGTGTGTGGTAAGTCAAAAAGAGACTTCCAAGAATTTCCTGAACCCCTGCTCTGATCTGGGGGATTTTTGGATATGTTGTTCACCCAGATCAGGGCTATCAGGGGATCTGGCAATTTATGGGGATATGTTGAGTTTTGGGGTACTTTTTCATACTTTGTAAAAATGTGTGTTTTTCTGCTTGGAGATACTTGAGTTACATACAGGACTTCACTCAATTATCTACAGGGATGAGGGAAGGGATTGTGTGTAATGAGTGGGATTGTCACCTACTGTACTGCATTGTTATTGACTTGTAACAATTGTCACCCTGTTCCCCACAAGGTCCACGTGGGTGATCCCTTGCATGCGGACTTGATAATTGGCCAGCTGTGGCTCCCATGAAACACCTTCATGAAGTCTTGGCTCATGTTTGAGGGACTGGAGAACTACACTCTGGGGACTGCTATAATCACGTTACTCTCCTGAGTATAATCACTAGCTCTTCTAAGAGCTGTTTCTTCTTCGCTCTCCTGAGTAGGAGAGGTCTGCCAACAGAATGGGTGAAGGATGGCGAAACTCCAACCAAGCTGCGGCGGTTCATGGAGTCTGCAGTGCTAATGTTGTCTGGTGGAGTGCTTGGACCCCTCGGTAAGCACAAGGAGCATCGACTGACTGAGGTACCCGATCGGGGTGCCAGGCAGTCCTTCACAGTTACATCCCCTGATAGCCCTGATCTGGGTGACCAACATATCCCAAAATCACAGATAAAATGGGGGACAATCTGCTAAATACAAATAAAATAGAAAAACATAGCGTACAACTGTGTGGAGACTGGTACTGGTATGCAATCACAATTGGTCACTCACAATTTTGAGGAGTTAAAACAGCCTTGAATGATATCTTTATGGAGTTAAAACAGCCTTGAATGGTATTTTCCAGTATCCAGTGTGTTGTCCCTCCTCACATATTCATCAGCAAATGGGTGTATGTCTCCAAGAGAAAAATATATACAAAAATGTAGTGCACTTCCAGAATATAATAAAAAGTATTTTAATGACTTACATTTAAGTATAAAACAAACAGCATGTCACCATAAACGTCCTACGCGTTTTGTCCTAGGGTTGGACTTCCTCAGGGACTTGGTGTGATAAGGTGCAATAAAAAATAGCAGCAACAATAACAATATCCCTCCCACAGTCCTTTATATACATCCCCATTTAATGTTTGAAGTCTTTCAGCTGGTGTTCAATTTTCATTTCGGCGGTATGGAATCGAATGACGTCATCGCGTACACCGCGTGCGTTCCACCTTGCGTTCCACAGACCCGGAAGTGGGTCGCGATCGCTAATCTGTCTCTCCTATTCTCATGCATTGACTCAGGACATATATAAATAGATGGATAAAACGAAAGGGTGATGAAAAAGTAATGAAAATAATACTCTGGATGGCACTACAAACCAAATAAAAGATCGAGCAAGTATATATTCACAATACAATCTATGATTGTGGGTATATGTGTATATATATATATATATATATATATATATATCTCCCGTTTTCATAAAATACAGGTTTCACAAAACATTCTCTTACATATTTGACATATACATTCCATTCATACAATTTATATGGAGAAAATATCTTTTTACATAGGATGCATAAATGATAATATAATCTAACATCTTGAGTGATTAAAAAATATAGTAAACATTATGTATATATATATGATATATGAGCAATAATATAATTGTCTCCTTCTTAAAGGCAGATGAAATAAATTTATGTTTTTAAACAACAATAAGGACTAAACCATAAAATAAGGTGAAATGAAAATAAATAAATACATAAATAAATAAATGAAATAAATAAATGAAAATAAAAATAAAATGAAGATAAAAATAAAAAATAATAAAATAAAATAGAAATAAAAATAAAAATAAAAAATAATAAAAAATAAAAGAAACAATAAAAAGATAATAAAAAAATAATATGAAAAAATATAAAATATATATATATATATATATATATATATATATATATATATATATATATATATATATATATATATATATAAATCCTTTATTTATCGAATGAGGAAAAAGTGCAGTGATTCCCGAACATTACGCAAAAAGCAGAATATAGAATTAATGATTCACTTAATCTTCAAAGAAGCTCCACAAATCAATGTCTAAGTTTAGGCCGAATGGTTGAAGTGTTTTTAATTTATTGATCCAAAAAGTTTCTCTTTGAGAGAGCTTTTTGGTCAAATTTCCTCCTCTCCAATATGAATCCACATGCTCTATGCCCAAAAAAGTAAAACTCCGCCAATCAAATTTATTGCAAGTATTGCAGTGTAATGGTACTATATGTTTCACTGATTTTTTTTTTTTTCTAATATTATTTTGATGTTCTAATATTCTCTCTTTTAACTTCCTGCATGTTCTCCCCACATACTGTTTCCCACAAGGGCATTGTAGCATGTATACCACATTTCTCGTATTGCAATTTATATTGGATTTTATTTTAAATCTCTCTTTTGTAGTAAAGCTCATAAATTCTCTCCTTTGTATAAATTTTTGGCTTTTACAGGCTTTACAAGAGTTACAAGGGTTAAAACCACTAATATTTGAAATCACACTCTTGTGTGGAATTTTTAAAGCATAACTTGGTGCTAATACATTTTTTAAATTTTTTGTTCCCCTAAAAATAACTGGTGTTTTTCTTGGCAACACTTTACCCAAGAAGGGATCCTGACGTAAAATGTTCCAATGTTTATTGAGAATCTTTTTTATTTTCCAATGTTGTGTATTATATTGAGTGGTAAAAGAAAAATTGTAATTATCCTTAGAATGTCTTTTAGGATTAAATGCTATTAGATCTTTTCTATTCCTTTTTCCTATTTCTTTGATTTCTTTATCTAACAATGTTGTTTCATATTTCTTTGCCACAAATTTGTTTTTTAAATGTTCAGCCTGTTCTCTATAGTCTGAGTTCTTTGTACAATTTCTTCTCACTCGTATTAGCTGACTTTTTGGTATAGTTTCCAACCATTTATCTTTATGACAACTTTTTCTATGAATGAAGCTGTTACCCTCTGTTTTTTTGAAGAAACATTTAGATTGAATCTGGTTATTTTCTATAAAAAGGCTTAAATCAAGAAAATTAATGGTAGTAATGTTTATTTCATATGTGAATTTTAGACCGTAGTCATTTTGATGAATATAATCAATAAATGATGACAAATCTTCCTGTGGACCTCGCCAAATCAAAATTGTCATCAATAAAACGTTTCCATAGGACCAGGTTCGCTACCCAGCCATGCCCACTCCATACATGCTTGGATTCCCAATCCCGCATATATATGTTTGCATAGCTGGGGGCGAACCTGGTCCCCATGGTTGTGCCCGTGGTCTGGAGATAAAATGAATCATCAAAGAAAAAATAATTATGTTTAAGAATATAATGAATGCTATTTAGGATGAAATTTCGAAAATCTGATGATATATTTTCATCTTTCTCCATAATCTGTTCCACTGCTGCTAAACCTTTGTTGTGTTTTATTATTGTATATAATGACGTGACATCTATGGTCACCCAGACATAGTTGGGTTCCCAGATTACACTCTCCAAAATTCTTAAAATGTGTGCAGTATCTTTTAAATAAGAAGGTGCTTCTTGTGCATATTTTTGAAGATGGTGGTCTACGAATTCAGATAGATGAGCAGATACAGAGTTAATGCCACTAATTATTGGCCTACCTGGGGGGGTTATTGGGTTCTTGTGTAACTTGGGGAGAAAATAGAAAATGGGTATTATTGGAAAATTATTAAAGAGATATTCTTTATTATTTTTGGAGATTATATTGTTTTTATAAGCTTGATCCAGTAAGGATCCCAAAATGGTATTAAATTTTTTTGTTGGATCTCCTGTGAGTTTAATATAAGTTTCTATGTCTCCCAAAATTCTATATGCCTCATTCATATAGTATTCTTTTGTCATAATGACTATCGCTCCCCCTTTGTCGGCTTCCTTTATTACTATGGTATCCATCTTTTGCAATTTGGTTATACTCGCTGATTCTTCTTTACTCATATTATATTTATTTTCTCCTAGGTTTTTTTCTTTTTCTAATTTTTCTAAATCATGGCATACCATATTATTAAAAGTTTCTAAAAAAGGGCCTCTATCTCCTACTGGGTAGAAATGTGATTTCCTTTTAAATTGTTTTTGTTCTAAAATGGTATCATCTATATTTTTTGGGAATATGTTTTCTTCTGTCTCTCTTTTTAGAACATCAATATATGTATTAAAGAAATTAATTTTCTGATTCGGGGCAAATTTTAAACCCTTACTTAAGGCTTTTAAATCAGTATGACATAACTCTATATCTGTTAAGTTGTAAATTCCATATTGTTTCTCTAATATCTTTGTCTTAGGGAGTCCTCTCTCCTTGGATTCTCCTCCATTCTTTTTCTTTTGGTGATTGTGACGTGGTTTGAAAAATTGGGTTATTCTCCCATCCCTGTGCTGGGGCCCTCCCTCTAAAAAAAAGTTCTCCCTCTCTTCTGGATGTTCCAGACTAGTTCTTGTTACTTGGGCATAAGATCTCCTAGGGGGAGAATCACACCGACTTGGAGAAATCGGTTCTCTCCTACCTCTTTGTTGAGAAAAAATTTGAGTTGGTGAAATATTATTTGAAGTAAATGTTTTTCGTCTCGTGATAAGTGGACTTTGTGTGCGGTTATTAGAGTGTCTTCTAGTTTTAATGGGTGAATTTCGTGTGTGATTAATTGGAGAGTTTCTTATTCGAATAGGTGAAGTGTTTCTTTTATAAGTGTCAAATTTTCTTAAAAAAGTGTTTCTATATGATCCCTCAGAATTTCTAGTATCTCTATCAAAATTTCGTTTTCGTTTATTTTTAATTTTGTTACTAGTGGAGAAAGTGTTGAAAGTTTTGTCTCTTCTATCTCTCTTCATTTTATTATTTTTAGTCTCTGCAATCTTTTCCTCTAAATTATTAATTACATTGCAAATTTCTTGTTCTTTTTCTTTACATTTATTGGATTCTATATTTTGGCTTCCTTCAGATTCTAGCGTTTTTATATCTATCTCTATTTGTTCTCTTCCTTGTTTTTCAAATTCAATTATTAATTTCATAAGATTTTGTGGACATATGTCTAAGATTGAGTCCCATTTTTTTAGGGATTCTTCATTATCTATACCACATGCTGGAATTTTTTCCACTCTTAATGCTCTAGGGATTAATCCCTCTTTGAGATAACCTTCCAGATAGGACACTTACCACCATATTTTTGTTTCTTTCACCATTAAACGTTCCAATTTAGTAAAGTAATAATTATCAGAATCTCTTAAAGGGATATTGTCTATGTTTTGTTGGAACATTTTTTCAAATCTTACGTTCCTACCTCTTTGCATATTTGAAAATGAATGAGTTGCCATAATGGTTGTGCCACAATAATGAGGATCAGAATATACAAACAAAAAAAAACAATATATGTGAACACAACCCCAGTAAAGAAAATATAATATAGAAGCGAACCAAGACTTCCTTTATCTTAAGGTGAAGTATCCAGATGAATCCCCGAAGACTTCCTCTTGTCTTCAATAGATATACACAGATAAAATGGGGGACAATCTGCTAAATACAAATAAAATAGAAAAACATAGCGTACAACTGTGTGGAGACTGGTACTGGTGTGCAATCACAATTGGTCACTCACAATTTTGAGGAGTTAAAACAGCCTTGAATGATATCTTTATGGAGTTAAAACAGCCTTGAATGGTATTTTCCAGTATCCAGTGTGTTGTCCCTCCTCACATATTCATCAGCAAATGGGTGTATGTCTCCAAGAGAAAAATATGTACAAAAATGTAGTGCACTTCTAGAATATAATAAAAAGTATTTTAATGACTTACATTTAAGTATAAAACAAACAGCATGTCACCATAAACGTCCTACGCGTTTCGTCCTAGGGTTGGACTTCCTCAGGGACTTGGTGTGATAAGGTGCAATAAAAAATAGCAGTAACAATATCCCTCCCACAGTCCTTTATATACATCCCCATTTAATGTTTGAAGTCTTTCAGCTGGTGTTCAATTTTCATTTCGGCGGTATGAAATCGAATGACGTCATCGCGTACACCGCGTGCGTTCCACAGACCCGGAAGTGGGTCGCGATCGCTAATCTGTCTCTTCTATTCTCATGCATTGACTCAGGACATATATAAATAGATGGATAAAATGAAAGGGGGATATATATATATATATACACCCACAATCATAGATTGTATTGTGAATATATACTTGCTCGATCTTTTATTTGGTTTGTAGTGCCATCCAGAGTATTATTTTAATTACTTTTTCCTCCACCTTTCGTTAGAATTGCCCTTAATTATAAATCCAAAAATGGTGTCTCCGGCTACTTCTCCTCTCACTAGGAAACATAGAAACATAGAATGTGACGACAGATTAGAACCATTTGTCCCATCTAGTCTGCCCAATTTTCTAAAGACTTTCATTAGTCCCTGGCCTTATCTTATAGTTAGGATAGCCTTATGCCTATCCCACGCATGCTTAAACTCCTTTACTGTGTTAACCTCTACCACTTCAGCTGGAAGGCTATTCCATGCATCCACTACCCTCTCAGTAAAGCAATACTTCCTGATATTATTTTTAAACCTTTGTCCCTCTAATTTAAGACTATGTCCTCTTGATGTGGTAGTTTTTCTTCTTTTAAATATAGTCTCCTCCTTTACTGTGTTGATTCCCTTTATGTATTTAAAGGTTTCTATCATATCCCCCCTGTCTCGTCTTTCCTCCATGTTAAGATCCTTTAACCTTTTTTTGGTAAGTTTTATCCTGCAATCCATGAACCAGTTTAGTAGCCTTTCTTTGAACGCTCTCTAAGGTATCAATATCCTTCTGAAAATACGGTCTCCAGTACTGCGTACAATACTCCAAGTGAGGTCTCACCAGTGTTGGCATGAGCACTTCCCTTTTTCTACTGCTAAGCATTCTGCTAGCATTTCCTGCTGCTCTATTACATTGTCTGCCTACCTTTAAGTCTTCGGAAATAATCACACCTAAATCACTTTCCTCAGATGTTGAGGTTAGAACTCTATCAAATATTCTGTACTCTGCCCTTGGGTTTTTACGTCCAAGATGCATTATCTTGCACTTATCCACATTAAATGTCAGTTGCCACAATTCTGACCATTTTTCTAGTTTACCTAAATCATTTGTCATTTGGCTTATCCCTCCTGGAACATCAACCCTGTTACATATCTTAGTATCATCAGCAAAAAGACATATCTTACCATCAAGACCTTCTGCAATATCACTAATAAAAATATTAAAGAGAATGGGTCCAAGTACAGATCCCTGAGGTACCCCACTGGTGACAAACCCAAGCTTCGAATATACTCCATTGACTACAACCCTCTGTTGCCTGTCACTCAGCCACTGCCTTACCCATTCAACAATATTGGAATCCAAACTTAAAGATTGCAGTTTATTGATAAGCCTTCTATGTGCAACAGTGTCAAAAGCCTTACTGAAATCTAGGTAAGCAACGTCTACTGCACCACCCTGATCTATAATTTTAGTTACCCAATCAAAAAAATCAATAAGATTAGTTTGGCATGATCTCCCTGAAGTAAACCCATGTTGTCTCTGATCTTGAAATCCATGTGTTTTTAGATGTTCATCAATCCTATCCTTTAACATGGTTTCCATCACTATCCCCACTACTGAAGTAAGGCTTACTGGCCTATAGTTGCCCGACCCCTCCCTATTACCTTTCTTGTGAATGGGCACAACATTCGCTAACTTCCAATCTTCTGGGACTACTCTTTGTGGGATACGAATAACCATTTTGCTTAATATCCTAGCTGTTCATATAAGGGTTAATTTGAACCAAGAATAAATTTGGAATTGTATCTCCGATTCTCGGAAATAAAATTTATCTAAAATCCTATTTACGGGATATGTTCTTGGACAATGATTTTGAGATGTTCCTGTTAATTGTCCAAGATTTCGGTATTTGTAAACATCTGGTTTTTATCCAATATGAATACGTTATATAACATAGAATAATAACTAGAAACAGCTGTTCATAACTTGTGAAAAACAAACTGTCATTAATGCTTATGGCCCCTACCTACATGAAAACGGGGTTTAAATATAACTGACGTATGAATAAAATTTGAATTGGTTATAGAACACATCTCTTGTCTTCTTGACTGATTCCCAGGATCCTGTCTATCAAAGAGGGTGTGGCTCTGACAAAATATCCATCTAACAAAGAGGGTTTCATGTATAGCTGATTTCATCCCCAACAAATTGGTGTCTGAAGTTTTGGGGTGCATTTGAACGGAACGAAAAAGATCAGGTAGGAGGATTAGGTGTCTATTTGACCTTTTATTCTTTTACTTTTCTTTTTCCATCCTTCATACATTGCATATATGCGGTTTTATTTAAAGGGGAATTTCACTTTTGAGGTTTTTATACAGTATCACTCCTTAGGTAAGAGGAGAGCTTTTGTGTATAATTGTCTATGGGAGATGTCCCTAGATCCCTCTTTGGAGGAGGTTGCCTTTGGCAGGTTGTAAAACAGATTTTAAGTCTTTGGCGGACTGTGTTTTAATATAACGTACATGTAAATTTGGCAGGCTAAAATGGTTTAGAAAAAAATAGACAGAAAAAAAACAAGATGGAATTGTTTTAACTCTGTACTTGATGGGTATTTTGGCTGTCCTGCAACGTCTATTTTGCTTGCAATATATCTGTTGGCTTTTGTGCTTTTTTTTTTTTTTTAATATAACTGGAATTTCTGGTTTTCAGCGAAACAGCTCGTGGAGAAGTAACAGTTTTGTGGGATCTTTTGACCACTGACTAATCAGCTATTCCAAATCTGATTCTCATTGAGTTTGAAATGGGTACTTC
>OW240917.1:5606373-5635506 GCA_933207985.1 Pelobates cultripes
AAGACTAGTGGTATTGTGGAGAGAGGCACTGAGGCTAGTGGCATTGTGAAGAGAGGCACTGAGGCTAGTGGTGTTGTGGAGAGAGGCACTGAGACTAGTGGTGTTGTGGAGACCGGCTTGGAGACTATGGTGAGGACTAATAGAAAGCAGTTGTTGTTGGGGGATTCCATCATAAGAGGTGTGGAGATGGACAATGGTGGTCTTGTGAGGTGTCTTCACAGAACTACTGCTCACAGAGACAGGAGACGTATCTGTAATATTGTTAAGCAAGCAAAGCAGGAAGGGGAATTGGATGTACTTGTCCATCTAGGGACAAATGACTTGGCTTGCAATGAGGTTTCAGAGGTTAAGGAAGTTTTTAGTGTTTTTGCCAATGATATACGGCAGGTTGCTTCCACACTGTCATTCTCTGAAGTTCTGTCTGTGCATAAAACTCAGAACGACAGGCGGATGCGTATTAGGGACTTTAATTTGTGGCTTGGTGAATGGTGTCGGGAGCAAGGATTTGGCTTATTTCTCGTGGTAGCTCTGTTTGGAATGGAAATAAGCTGTACAAAAAAGATGATTTGCATCTTTCTCAAAAGGGAACAAATGTTCTCAGTGAGCAGTTGAGAGGTTTTGCTAAGATGTATTTAAACTAGGAGGGAGGCAAAAGGGTGATAAAACCTCAATCCAATTGTCCCCCAAAACAAGGAAAGAAGGTGCCTGTAGCAAGTGTGTTAAAAAATGATAAGCTTAGAGTCATGTCTATAAATGCTCGCAGTTTAGGGAAAAAGATCCATGAACTTGTGGCAATAATGGCAACTGATATTGTAGATTTAGTCGCTGTTACTAAGAGATGGTATAATGAGAAAAATGACTGGGACATAGCAATACCAGGGTACTCTTTATATAGAAAAGATAGGGAAGGCAAGAAAGGGGGAGGGGTGGCCCTGTATGTGAAGGATAGCATCAAATCTAGCCTAATAAAAGTTAGTGAGGCAAACATAAAGTCCGTTTGGGTTACGTTAGAATTTGGTAATCACACAGTAACTCGTGTAGGTGTGATTTATAGGCCCCCAGGACAAATTGAAGAGTTAGATAATCTACTAGTTGAGGAAATAGCTAAAATGACAATGAAGGGGGAAGCTATCATCATGGGTGACTTTAATCTTCCTGATGTAAATTGGAAAACAAAAATTAGCTACTTGTGCCAGGAGCACACATATTCTAAACTCCCTACTGGGATTGTCTCTAAAACAAGTTGTTGAGGAGCCAACTCGTAAAGAGACCATACTAGATTTAGTGTTAACAAATGGAGATTTGGTATCAGATTTTACTGTAGGTGAAAGTTTAGGATCCAGTGATCATCAGTCAGTGTGGTTTAAAATAAGAACAGTGACTGAGTCACACCGCACAAAAACAAAAGTTTTAGACTTTAGAAAAACAGACTTTTCTAAAATTAGAATATGTGTAGAGGAGTCATTATCAGACTGGAGCAATTTAAATGGAGTCCAAGAGAAATGGGATTATTTAAAAGTTGCACTATTGAAGGCAACAGAAAATTGCATTAGGCTTGTCAGTAAAAGCAAAAAATTCAAGAAACCACTGTGGTATTCCGCAGATGTGGCCAAAATAGTTAAAAACAAAACGTTAGCATTTAGGAATTATAAAAAAAACCAGAGTGAGGAAGACAAAATTATTTATTATATTAGGCAGAAAGAGGCTAAGCAAGTTATAAGAGCTTCCAAATCACACACAGAAGAGAAAATAGCACAGTCAGTAAAAAAGGGGGACAAAACATTTTTTAGATACATAAATGAGAAAAGAAAATTAAAACAAGGATTAGTTAGATTAAAAACAAAAGAAGGAAGGTATGTAGAAGAGGATAAAGGTCTAGCTGACTGCCTCAATTAATATTTTTGTTCTGTATTTACAGATGAAAATGAAGGAAAGTGACCTCCGTTAAGGATAAAAAAAAAGGATAAAAGAGTCATTTATTACACGTGAGTTTACAGAGGAAGAGGTTCTATTTCAACTTTCAAAAGTAAAGACAAATAAGTCAATGGGACCTGATGGAATACACCCAAAGCTATTAAAAGAGCTCAGTGGTGTACTAGCAAAACCATTAACAGATTTATTTAACCAATCATTGTTAACAGGAGTAGTCCCAGAAGATTGGAAGTTAGCGAATGTTGTGCCCATTTACAAGAAAGGTAATAGGGAGGAGTCGGGCAACTATAGGCCAGTAAGCCTTACTTCAGTAGTGGGGAAAGTGATGGAAACCATGTTAAAGGATAGGATTGTTGAACATCTAAAAACACATGGATTTCAAGATCAGTGACAACATGGGTTTACTTCAGGGAGATCATGCCAAACTAATCTTATTGATTTTTTTGATTGGGTAACTAAAATTATAGATCAGGGTGGTGCAGTAGACATTGCTTACCTAGATTTCAGTAAGGCTTTTGACACTGTTGCACATAGAAGGCTTATCAATAAACTGCAATCTTTAAGTCTGGATTCCAATATTGTTGAATGGGTAAGGCAGTGGCTGAGTGACAGGCAACAGAGGGTTGTAGTTAATGGAATATATTCGAAAATTGCAGTTTATTGATAAGCCTTCTATGTGCGACAGTGTCAAAAGCCTTACTAAAATCTAGGTAAGCAATGTCAACTGCACCACCCTGGTCTAGTATTAGTTACCCAATCAACAAGATTAGTTTGGCATTACCTCCCTGAATTAAATCAATGTTGTCTCTGATCTTTAACATGGTTTCCATTACTTTCCCCACTACTGAAGTATGGCTGGCTGTCTTATAGCTGCCTACTACCTTTCTTGTGAATGGGAACAACATTTGCTAATATCTAGTCTTCTGGGACTACTTCTGTTAATAATGATTGGTTAAATAAATCTGCTAATGGTTTTACTAGTAAACTACTTGTTTAATAACTTTGAGTGTATTCCATCAGGCCTCATCAACTTATTTGTCTTTACTTTTTACATTTGAAATAGAACCTCTTCCTCTGTAAACTCACATGTAACAAATTACTTATTTGACCTTTTTTCCTAACTGAAGTCCCTTTCCTTCATTTTCATCTGTAAAAATTGAACAAAATTATTAGTTGAGGCAGTCAGCTAGACCTTTATCCTCTTCTACATACATTCCTTTTTGTTTTTAATCTAACTAATCCTTGTTTTACTTTTCTTTTCTCATTTATGTATTGAAAAAATGTTTTGTCCCCCTTTTTTACTGACTGTGCTATTTTCTCTTCTGTGTGTGATTTGGAAGCTCTTATAACTTGCTTAGCCTCTTTCTGCCTAATATTATAGACCTGTCTATGTTCCTCTCGCTGTCTTTTTTTTATAATTACTAAATGCTAACTTTTAGTTTTTTACTGTTTTGGCCACGTCTGCAGAGTACCACAGTGGTTTCTTACATTTTTTGCTTTTACAGACAAGCCTAATGCACTTCTTTGTTGCCTCCAGTAGTACAACTTGTATATAATCCCATTTCTCTTGGACTCCATTTAAATTGCTCCAGTCTGATAATGACTCCTTCACACATAATTTAAATTTTATGACGTCTCTATTGACAACTAAGCAAATCCAACGATTGGTTATAAAAGGTGCCGTGAGCATTTCCTATGTATGATTTTATATCTCATTTCTCCGTGATAATATAAAATTAGAATTCATGTTTTAAGTAGAAACATAAGTTACAATATTGTAAACACAAAGTGTATGTTTTTAAATGAATTTCAATACAGTTATATAGTATTCCGATATCTTAATTATTTATCTTGTTGATATTTTCTTTATTTGCTGTGGATTTTTACATTTATATTCCACAAGTTTGGACTTTCTATTATTATGACGGTTCCAACATGTCTTGGCAACCGGAATCGCAAATAAAGAGAGACGCCTGGACGTGATTACGCAGGACGCGTCCTAACGTCAAACTCGGAAATGAAGTGCCGCGAATGTGGCGAAAAGTGCGCCAAGAATGGATTTAAAAAGACTGCACACCAGAGTCACTTGTATCACCTCTGACGAAGGCACATCGCCGAAACGTGTTAGGTGCACTATTTTGGACTATTCTATGGGACTTTCCTATAATTTTATTTATTTATAATCTTTTGTGATTTTTATTTAATTTTGGAGTAATAAAGAATTGTGGAACCCCCTGAACCTGCCTTCCTGGTGGTTCATCAGATCAAGTTTTGGGAAGAACCCAGCTAAAGTCCAAGCAGTGATTTGCTTAAGGCTTGCAGTCCGAGCCAGCTTTATAAGTGGCTCCACGTATGTGAGTGAGACTAACACAGACATTTAAAAAGTGTCTTATTCATAACGTTATTACCCTATGATGTTTTCTTTTTATTTCAGAGATTTATTAAATTTTGGGTTGTTAAGACACCCCCTGGTGTCTTTAAGGGAAACCGCCGCTTAGTTAACCTTCCCCCTTCGCAATATCAATAACTCCGTTCGCATAGACTGCAGTATACAAACCACCAACAGGGGAAGCGGTAATCTCCTGAATGGGATCCGTAAGAGGCTCCAAACTCCCGAACAGAAATCCACGAATCGCCACTAGCCGCCGAACAAATATATCCACCAAGCGGCTTGCGGCTCCAGCAGTCAGTCCCTAGTCGTCGGTAATAAATCCCCCCAATAACGAGACTAAGCTTCGCGTTAGGGGTCAAACAGGATCTGGCTTTACTGTGGGCTACCAGCACGTATTTATGCAGGTCTCCCACTAGGTGGACACTCCCCTAGGGGACCAAATGGGAGACTGTAATAACAGATGGACATGGGGACATTACAGACATACAGTTACAACCTTTTCCCACAATGCAGTATGGTTTCCTCCCCTCTGCCCTGGAGATAATTGAAAAGTAATTCAATTATCTCCAGGACAAAGACAAATCGCCATCTTAAATAAAATACCAGAAAACACACAAAAATATATAATTTCACAACCACCGAACACTGCATTCGTATCACATATCCCCAGATAACCTGGATCTGAGTGCATATTATTAGCGAATAACGCTCAGATCCCATATGCATCGTTCAATCGCCATGGAGTCAAAGTTCTTACAGTCTTTCGGTATGCGATTGACTCCATGGGAAGGCTATCTGGGTTAAGTCTTTTCGTGTGATTCCAAACTCCTGAACGGCCGGTGTTTGCATGCTTTCATCGATGGAGCAGGGCGACCCGTTGTTTCAGCAGTGTTTGGCAGAAAAAGTGTCTGTAGCGGAGATGCAATATTCCCCAGGTTATCTCCGCTTATAATCCAAGTGAGACTCAGGAACAAGTAAATAGTAAATCCACAGGCAAGGTTTCCAGCAGGTAAAATACAGCAATATCCCCACAGCAATCCCAATAACTGGACGACACACAGTTTCAGGAGCATAACTGAAAGCTTTAATCCACAGTCTCCTTTTAAAGCATGCTCCCATGCAAGGGAGGGATTTACAATAATTATTACAGTAGCCAATCCTGTCCTAGTAACCTCCCACACATCTCCTCCCCTCAGCCAGCATCATAATCCCCTTATCCAGTACAGTAATTCCCCCCGTTTCTGGATGTACCCCTAAACGTAGGGGTACCGCTCTAAATCCTACATCCCCGGATACCCCTGATCTGGGTGAACAACTTACTAGGCAATTACCCGTTCACAACAATGTTGCAACGGGTAATTGAGGACACACTTCACACAGGGGAGGTCTGGTTGTTCGGTAGTTTCATTCGAATGAACTAAGGGAATGAAACTACCGAACAATCAGAGGAATACAATTCTTTTAAAAGACATATAACACACCAGATCACACAAATGCAGTTATGTACAATATATTTGCAGGACAGCCTGGTGCCATCCACTACAGTGTCCATTTTTAGTTCCATGAAATCAATGCCAAACACCGCTGGTCTTTCGTGCGAGCTAAAATGGCCGCTGCCTCGTTGTCGACATGCGAACGACGGCCACCCTGTATTCGGTTTTAATTGAGAAGCGTCTGCGGTTAACCACAACATTCTAATTGGGATCAAGAGGTTAACCAGCAGCACACTTCTATCCTGGGTGGCCATCCGTTTGGTAGGTTTGTTCGATAAAACGGGACGAAAGGAAGGCAAAATAGACGAATCCACCACAAATAGGCATACAGATGGTTCTGTCACATGGGTAATATCATTTTAATTTCTTTTAGTACTCTCAGCATTCTTTCTGTTAACTAATCACTTCTGTTTAGTGGCCCACTAAGGTGATTGTAGCACCATCATTTTATTTACTTTTAGGAAATTTCACTTGTGTATTGTATTAACTAAATACAACTTAAAACTCAGATGGTGATATCCACCCTTGTTACAGATCCTGTATTATAATGACTGACCCTGCATTATAACGACTGGAAAACATTCAAGATCCAGATATGGTAAAAGAATGGCTGAACATAATTAATCTCATAGAAATCTGAAAAATAACTGGAAAAAGTTAAGAAGCCTCTCGTCTGCTCTCTGTAACCTCCTCCTTTGGCCTTACGCAATGGTCCAATCTAGCAACCCATACAGCGTGAAACACTCTTGATCTTGCCTTCACCAACCTCTGTACTGCCTCTAATCTCTCCAATATTCCTTTTCCTCTGTCTGACCACCATCTGCTGACTTTTGACATTGGCATACCTAAGACCCAATTGACACCACCGTCTGAACATCACTCTCACAAAAAAACCTTGAATGTCTTGACCTAGAGCATTTCTCCACTAAACTCTAAACTCTCCTTTTACCTATCTCATACCTCACCTGTCCTAGTTCTGCAACCTCCTTCTACAATTCCACCCTCTCCTCTCAACTAGACATGGCACCTTGTACATTTAAACGCCGCAGGCCCCCCAACAATAACCCTGGCACACCAAGCTCACTCAATACCTCCAAAAATGCTCCAGAACTGCTGAATGCTGTTGGAGAAAGTCTCACTGTGCATCTGACTTTCTCCACTATAAATTTATGCTGAGCTCATACAGCTTAGCTCTTTCCTCTGCAAAAGTTAATTACTTCAATACCCTCATAACCACACTCTCCCGCGAACCCAAACGACTATTTCACACATTTAACTCTCTTCTTCGCCCTGCTGTTCCTCCTCCATCTACTAACTTGACCGCCTCAGATTTTGCAACTCACTTCACTGACAAGATCTCTACAATCAGAGACGAGATCTGTCATCTTTCTTCTTCCCCTTACAATTCTTCCCCTATCATCACTCCCTCTGCTGTTCTATGTTCATTTGCACCCACTACATTGGAAGAGGTTTCTGCTCTGCTCCAGTCCTCCTGCACCACCACCTGCTCCCTAGATCCAATTCCCTCGCATCTCATCCGTACTCTGTCTTCTTCTCTTTCTCCACCTCTCACTAAAATTCTCGATCTCTCTCCCTTATAAAGGTAAGGGAGGGGGAAATGTATCTAGGTACAGAGATGAAGAGATGGATATTCAAATAAAAACAAACATATCAATAAGAAAAGGGAGGGGTCAGAGGTCAGTCATAAATCAGAGGGGAAATAGAGGAATGCATATAGGTGAATAAAACAATTACATACAGGGCTAGCAAAACTACACTTTAGCATAACAGACAAGATATAAATACAAGAAAACAAGAAAATATACAATGTACACAGGATATATTAAATAAAATAAAATAAATGTACAGGGTGGTTAAGTTCAAAATAAATGAAGGTGTACAGGATAGAGTCTGAGTGTGGCCTTCCAGAAGGCTACCTTTGCAGACGATCAGGCTTGCTCACTGAAGGAATGGGCTTGCAAAGTATCTAACCTGTGGATACACCAAAGAAATTTATTATCCACATAGTGGTTAAACTAAAAGAGATTTCTGTAAAGAAGAATACAAGATAACTACTGATAATTCTCAGATAAGACTAATTTCCTTCTTCATATACCATCTTATGACTAAAGTCTTATGTTTTACTTTTTCTTTTGTTTCTGATGGTTGGCCTTTTTTGGGGGGGGGGGCTATATAAAATTAAGTATATATATATAGACGCTAAAAAGAGAAATTAATAGATTGGTGATATTTAGCTTCCTATGATTGCTCTGAAGGAATCTAGCAACTGAGATAAGAGAGAGCAAAGAATCAAATACACAAATATATATATATATATATAGATATTTTCCTGTTTCTGTGTAGATATTAACTCTGATTATACGCCTACCTACGTACCTATTTAGCTATTCATGATATAGACTTCTGATCGAAGTTTGAGCATTATTATATTTAATTGGTCGATTCATTAGAACTATAGGTGTGGGTAGAAGATTGTTTAATTCATAGGCCAATAGCCAGTAAAGATCAAATTAAATCTCTGACAAGGAGAGACAGAGAAAAGATAGAAAAGGAAATATAGCAAAAAAGATAAAAAATCTATCAGAATTATTTTTCACCAAACTCACAAAGAGATAAATCAACCTCCTTAAATTCCTTAAATGGTAGCACCAAAAGATAGACTATCATCTAGGAAAATACAAGTCTTACACTTTCCACAGACCCTGAACAAACAGATTTTTAAAAATCCTCATTGGAAATACAATGGGAACGTATAAGATCTGAAATCCAACGAAATGCTCGGGAAATAAAAAAAGCTATAAAAGCTGACTGCTTGATCTAGGAATTAGAGTCCAGTCCCTTGAAGGGAAAATAGAATCTACACAGGCTGCTTTCCATGAAACCAAAGATCAATTTAAACAACTTGAGGTAAAAGTATCTACAATGCAGACCAAGATAATAGATCTAGAAGATAGGTCCCGAAGGAACAATGTTAGGATAAGGAATATACCGGAATCTATTACCACAGAATATTTAGAGTAATATCTGTCTGAATTCTTTAGCTCTATGGGAATTACAATTGAATTTTCTCAGATTATTGAAAGGTTTCACAGATTATTGAAAGGTTTCACAGATTACATAAATCTCCATCAGTACCTGAATCTCTCCCCAGATATTTAATTATAGCCTTTTCATCACTCAGGATCAAATCCCTACTAATGAAGGCGTTTATAGAATTCAAGCAAAAACCTGAGACATTTAAGGAATTGAAGATCTTTTAGGATCTTTCTTATTCAACTAGGTCAGCCAGGAAAAACATTAAAAAAAAAGCAGAAGGAATGCGAACAAAAGGAATTAAATACAGCTGACAAACACTAGCCTGATTGTATATAAAGATGGAGCCAGGATTATACGTAAAAATCGAGAGAAAGCTAAAGCATGGCTAGATAAACAATAATGAGATATAGACATAGGAATAATTTATCAAATTTGAAAGGAGAGGTGTAATAAACAGCTTAATTGAAAAACTATTTTCGGGAAGTACTATATAGAGAAATGTTTCCACTTATGACACAAACCTATTATAATTATAATCCTATATTTATTTAAATGTTCATGAATTATTCTCTTAACTTCACTCATAATACTTTTTATATGGATATCAAAGAAAAATGGAGAATATATTACATTTAAATGGATGGTTAATATATGAAGATAAAGGAGAATGTGATATATTAACTAACTTTTTTTGCACTGACACTTATAATATATTCATTTTGGATGACTGAATTTCACATTAAGATATAAAGATAAATCATGAAATAACATATAAATAACCTGCACTATATATATATATATATTTAAGAAAATATACTGTTAGATATTAATGAATTGGTTTAAAATCATGACATTAGTACTATGTACTAAAATATTGGTTGGAGACTTTTACACTTTATCACAGAATGATTAGATACAATACAAAATATTGTATAAGGTTTGCACTTTAATTATTATATTATTTAAACACCCTTCTTCCTTTTGTATAGATTTGCCTCTGATTAATATTCTCTCGTAATCTATAATCTTATTCCATATGGGGCTCCCCAAGAGGGAAGCCTTCCCTGCTAAAGGTCGTTAAACCATTTTTTTGTCTTATTATGCATTGCAAAATGTGGGAAAATGCATTAGCCAAAATCTCTTGGGTAAATGGAGAATTGTTTTTTTATGTTAATTGTTATTTGTTGTTTGTTATGGATGGTAAAAAAGAAGTGTTAATTTTGATTAAAATATCTGACAGTATGGCTCAGAGGGGAAAGGAGAGATGGGAGGAGTAAATGGGAGAGATGGTTAAGTTTTTATCTCTGAATATTCAGAGATTGAATTCACCCAATGAAAGATAATATCTTACCAACTTATTATGGAAGAAGAAAATAGATATATGCATGATCCAGGAGACGCATTGGCTAACAAAAGATCTGGATAGAATGAAGTTTCAGTGATATACAGTTTTAACAAGCACTTCAGAAGGGAAAAAAAGAGGAGTTTCTATATTAGCCGCCAATACATTAGCAGTAGAAATACTGTACTAAGAAAATAATGTAGATGCAAAATATAATCTTCTTGTACGCAAGATAAACCAAATAACAGAAATGCTAATAAATGTATATGTCGCAGCGGGTGAACAGATAAGTACCTTGAATAAAATAAGTAAGACGATTGATAAAGTTAAAAAAGGACCGGTTATCTGGGCGGGAGACTTTAATATGGTCATGGAACTCTCCTTAAATAAAGTATTACCCAAAGGTGCTGAATTATCACAAGAGGTAATTAAGCAGGCACAAAGCCTTAATAGATTTGTTAGAAGAAATGGTCTCCACGATACTTTTCACCCAGATGAAAGAGATTTTACGCATTGGTCAAGGGTGCACAATTCATTCTCCCGATTAGATTTGGTTCTCTGTGATTATATATTTTTACAGAAGATAAATAAGATTGGCCTCATCCAAATAACCTGGTCAGACCATAATGCAGTCTTTTGGGATTTAAAGATCCATGGTGAGTCAAGGCTCAGTACATCTTGGAGACTTAATGATACCTTTCTGGAGTAAGAAGTTAACTGTAAATATATGAAGGAAATAACCAAATTCTTTTTTGAAGAAAATATGACTCCGGGTATTTCCTTTGAAAATATATGGTGCACCTATAAATGTGTGGTCAGAGGTCACTTGATTAAAATGGGGACAAGAGCAAAAAGAATTAATGGCATGGCCATAGCAGATCTGTATATAGCACTCTCAGCTGAAAGGGAAAAAACAAGGTTAATCCTTCTGAAGAAATAGTGTCACAAATTGGGAAGATTAGGGAAGAAATAAATCAAAAACTTTTAGATAATGTTAAGGTTGCCTTAACAAAACTAAATCAAACCTATTATCTGAATAGAAACAAAGCAGATAAAATCCTGACGGCTAAATTAAAAAAGCGTACTGCTACTCAAAGAATTTATAAAATATTCAATAATGGGAAAACCATATATTCTCCATTAGAAATCGGGGAGGCTTCTGGATCCTACTATCAGAATATGTATAATTTAAAAATGTATAAAACGAATGTAGAGACCCAAGAATATTTAAATAAATGTGGTCTATCTGTTCTTACAGAAGTTCAAACTAGGAAATTAAATCAACCAATAACAGAAGAATGAGTGGCTTAGCCATAGATAAAAAAAAAAAAAAAATAAAGCACGTGGTCTAGATGACTTTCCTGGAATATTTTACAAAATTCATTTTCAGATAACAGTGAAATCGGTGCTGAATTACTTCAGGCAAACATAATACCTATTTTAAAAAATTATAAAGATCCTTCCCTGATTGAAAATTATTGTCCAATATCACTTATCAATGCTGATATAAAATTATACTCTGCTGTCATAGCTGATAGATTGAAACCTATTATCCCATCTTTAATTCATCTAGATCAAACAGGCTTTGTTGTCGGAAGATATCCCTCGGATAATATACGAAGAGTTACAGACCTGATTGATCTTACAAATAGAAGATCGGATCAAACTATTTTACTTTCGCTTGACGCAAATAAAGCCTTTGATCGTGTAAATTGGAATTTTATGTTCCAAACATTGATCAATAGAGGCTTTAGTGGCTGGATCTTTAGGGCCATATCTGCTCTTTATACTAACCCCTTAACAGGATTATTTACTCAGGTATTACTTCTTCTTGGTTTAGAGTTCGAAAAGGGACTAGGCAAAGCTGCCCTCTCTCCCCAATGTTATATATACTCACCTTAGAATCTCTCTCCATAGAGAGACAAAAATAAGCCTATATGCAGACGATGTCCTACTGACAGATCCTGTAATTTCCATAAGCCACCTTCTTAAGGAATTAGAAAATTAGGGAAATATGTCAAATTATAAGCTTAATACATCTAAATCAAATATTATGAGCTGGAATATAAATAAGGCTACTAGGGATTTATTAGAGAGAAAATATACTTTTAAATGGGAAACAGACAGCATTAAATACCTAGGAAAAGTACTCACCTCTCAGGCAAAGAACTTAAGCAAGGATAATTAAGAAGGTACTGTTAAATCAGACTACCAGATTGCTTAACGAATGGAAATCTCTGGAACTCTCATGGTTGGGACGAATCAATGTCATAAAATCTTATGTGCTTCCAAAATGGAATTACCTGTTTGGGGTGATCCCCTTATGCTTATCCAGATTAAAGTTACTTAAAATCAAAATAATTTTCTCGGATTATATATCCGAAGGGAAAAGAACAAGAATAAAAAGAAAGATATTGGAGAAAAGAATAGATAAAGGAGTCTCAGCTATCCCTAATATTATAAAATAGCATGATGCTGCTATGCTTAAACATATTTACAAGTGGTTTAAAATAGAACCTAAAGACTCCTGGCATGATTCAAGAAGAATAGTATAGCATACAAAATTGGATGAGAATTCCCTGTATGGTTCGGTGTTCCTTTCTACTCTTCTCTTGTGCTCTTCCTGTCTCTATGCTCCTCCCTCCTTCTATGGGACTATATTTTGGGGACCTACGATAAAAAAATGGTATTACACATGTAGATATAAAAGGGGAACCTGCTTTTGCTTTTCCAAATGTATTTTAATTCTTGAGACCATCATGTTTCTGTTTTTGTTTTGTTTTTATGTGATGTAGTATGTTAAGGCCTTGGAGGCACTGGATTTATAACAGATTGATATGTGTTTTGAATAAGAAGGAAATGGAATAAATGGCCTTTAGGAGACTATTAATGTACTGTATCTTGTTGATTTGTGATTGTATGTCTTGTTTTGGTAAACGTAAAATACGCGGGGGTGGTATACAGATGGGGCCCCCCTGGAACTCTGTTAGCTACATACAACAGGACTGTTCGCACGCTAGAATCTGGAGCAGACATACCCACTTTCCTTACATCATTAGGCATAGAAGACCAGACCGTAAGCGCACCTTGAGACAAGCCACCCAACACATGGGACCTAACAACCACAACCACGTTCACACCAAGAGCCACCACATCCGGGGAATCTGAACCCTGGCAGGACTGAGCATAAATCACCCTGAAACAACTAGACAAGGCGGCGAAAACCGGCGCATAGCTCAACATATCACAATATGTTTTATAATGTGTTTAACGTTTAACATTTTCAGTTCATGTATATGTCTTTAAGGCGCACAACAGCTAGCTACGAATGTCCCAAAACTGGGCTAAAAGTATAAAGAATCGAGATGGCACCCACACCCCACAATACCCCACTAACACCCCTCTCAGAGGAGGGCGAACCACTCTGAGGGGCCCACGCACCCACACTCCCCCCCTCCCTCTGACACAGCGGGGTCTATGCTAGCCGACAGGTACGGGAATAACTAACCCACCTGCCACATGATAACCTACCCTACTATCACAATCCCTAACAGTTGGCTGCATATGGAGCCTGCTCAGTCAGATGTACATAACGCTCCACACATTGCGAATCCATATGCACAACTCCCCCAAACCCCTAAGGAATGATCCATACCCCCTACGGAACCACTATGTAGCACCTTTACAGGGGCCCCTCAGCCTCCACCATCCAAACGTAAGCTGACAAACAGCTTAAACCCCCGCAGCACCCGCCTAGACCCTCTAAGACAAAACAACACTACACACCCACCCACCCAATCTAGGCATACCTGACTAACATATAAGATCTATAAACATAATGGAGATTCTTTAACACAATCCTATTATACAAACCACTAATTGTAAAAATGTGCAAGTTTAACGCATAACGTACCTATATTCAAATACTATTGCGCTTGTGGAAGCTGTTGTGGCTATGCAAGCACTGCTGTAATACCATGCACAATAAAAAAAAATAATAAAAAAAAAAGAAAGATGTCTCTAAAAGGTGTAACAAATCCAGAAAAACGTTTAGGTATCCAGGAATGCCAGAAATTGTAATAGTTGCATAAAAAATAGGGATTGGGACAAGGAGCAGTCAAAGAATGGTCAATAACAAGAAATATAGGCCACAGCACTGATATAGAAATTAATCATGGATAAATCTTTCCAGAGTTGAGCAAACCCAGACTGTAAAGTTCGGGTTCTTACCGAACATTACGTTTTTGGACCCCGGACCCAAACACAGACATATCAGTGTATGCAGGGCAGCCAATCAACAAGCGTTTGACTCGTGTGCCCTTAGAAGTCATCACAGCCATGCCTACTAATGGCATGGCTGTGATTGGCCAGTGCAGCATGTGACCCAGCCTCCACAGTATATATAAGCTGGAGTCGGGTAGCGCCGCACGCACATGAGCTCTTATCAGTGTAGGGAAAGGATGCTGCAGCTGTGAGGGACAGATTAGGAAAGAATTATGGTGTTGAATCTGCAAACTACAGCGATTATGTTTGTGGGTGCTATAATACTACATTTTTGTACCCTGCCCTGAGCCCAGTGCCACAGAGAGTGAAGTGCACTTGCAACTGCATGTGTGCCAGGCACATTACTTTAATCCTTTGACACGCAAATCTACCTGTCCTCCCCTGATCTCTCTCCGCCCACCTTGACTCATGTTTCTGACTGCCTTTCTGCTATTTCCAACTGGATGGCTGCTCACTTCCTTAAACTCAACCTGTCCAAAACAGAACTTCTAGTTTTTCTTCCCTCAAGTGCTGCTATTCCTGTGTCTGTCGCCATCCAAGTCAACGGCGCTACTATCACCTCTACCTCCCAGGCTCGCTGCCTAGGAGTTCTTTTTGATTCTGATCTCTCTTTTACTCCCCATGTTCAATCGATAGCCAAATCCTGTCGCTTCCAACTCAAGAACATAGCGCGCATCCGCCCATATCTAACGTCGGACGCGGCTAAGGTACTGGTTCATGCTGTTGTTCTCTCTCGCCTTGACTATGCAATCCCCTTCTCACCGGTCTTACATGTTCCCAGCTTGCACCGCTGCAATCTATAATGAATACGGCTGCGAGGCTTATTTTCCTGTCCGGTCGCACCTCCCACGCCTCCACGCTCTGTCAGTCCCTGCATTGGCTTCCAGTTAGATATAGGGCCCAATTCAAAATTCTGGTGCTTGCTTACAAATCCCTACATAATACTGCTCCAACATACCTATCCTCCCTCATACACAAGTATGTCCCGTCGAAACCCCTGCGCTCAGCCCAAGACCTACTCCTATCCTCTGCCCGGATCCCCACCTCTGATGCTCGCCTTCAAGACTTCTCCAGGGCTGCACCTATTCTGTGGAACTCCCTTCCCTCCTCAATCAGACTTTCACCCAGCCTCCATTCCTTCAAAAAATCTTTGAAAACTCACTTCTTCATTAAAGCGTATCAATTAAAAGGTCAGCAGGTTTCTCATACCCCACCCCATGACTCCGTTCCTTCACCTGTCAAAAATGACCTACCAAGCACTCCATAAACCCTTCTGTAACAAACTATTTAATTCCCCTACTTTAACCCTTTGTGTCACTATGCCCCACTCCCTCTAGCATGTAAGCTCATCGAGCAGGGCCCTCAACCCCCTCTGTTCCTGTACGTCAGTGGTCTGATCTCAGTTATGTGTCTGTTAGTCCACCCATTGTACAGCGCTATGGAATTTGTTGGCGCTATATAAATAATAAAATAATAATAATAATAATAATCCTGTTCTGGTAGCTCAGTGGGCAACATCCAGGCATTTTTAAATACTGCAATTTTTTTGGTGCTAAATAGTACATTTGCTTACTGCATTTCTTGCAGTCCAATAAAACCCTTAAATACTACTGTTACATTGTTGGTTTAAAAAAAAATCTAACTTATTGGTGCTAAATAGTACATTTGCAGCCTGCGGTGCACTTAATATCTGAGAGTCAAATAGAACCGTCAAATACTGTGCTTACAGTGCAGTTTTAAAAATTCACAATTTTTTGGTGCTAAAAAGTAAATTTGGGGCATGCACTTCATATCTGAGAGTCAAATAGAACCGTCAAATACTGTGCTTACATTGCAGTTTTAAAAATTCTAATTCTTTAGGTGCTAAAAAGTAAATTTGGTGCCTGCACTTCATATCTAAGAGTCAAATAGAATCGTCAAATATTGTGGTTACATCGCACTTTAAAAAATTCAATTTTTTTGGGTGCTAAATAGTACGTTTGTGGCCTGCGGTGCATTTCTTGCAGTCCAATAAATTAATTTTTTATTTTTTTTTCAATTGTTGACTATTGGCGGTTACATTGTCACCTGACATAAACCATCTGTTAGTTTGGTGGGTGAACGCAAAGAATGAGGAGAGCGTCATATAAGGGACGTGGCCCTAGTCGTGGTGCTGCTGGTGTTGGTGGAGCTCCTGTTGCAAGGAGAGGACTTGGTCGATTTGTGCCAGCTACACGCACAAGTGAAACACCTTCCTTAGGTGCGAGTACGCAACAGAACGTTCAGCGTTATATGGTAGACCAGAATGCCGTTCTTTGAATGGTGAGGCCAGAACAAGTACAGGCGATAGTAGATTGGATGGCTGACAGTGCCTCCAGTTCCTTCACATTGTCTCCCACCCGGTGCCCTGCTGAAAGCTCAGAGTTGGCACCTGCAGCCCATAACCATCTCTCTTTCACCTCACCCCCTTGAAAATTAGCCAAGCAGTCTGAGCCACAAGTCATGCAGCAGTCTCTTATTCGTTTTGATGACTTTGCTGGCGGGGTTTCCGTGGGCCATCCACCTAGCCCTGCCCCAAAAGTGGAAGAGATTGAGTGCAATGATGCACAACCACTCATCCAGGCAGCGTAACACCTTCACCACCAACTTCAGCGCAGTCAGGTGGAAATGACAGCAGGCTGTTTTAAAACTCATATGTTTGGGGAAAAAAAAACCACACCGTGCAGGAGCTGTGGACATGGTACAACAAACCGATGAGTGGTTGTTGCCACTGAGCCTCAAGCCCAGCCTGGTGGTGTCTCGTAGCAGCTCTGGGCCTAGCCGGTTTGCCACACATCCCTTGCCTGGCGCATGTGCTGAATTTGGTTGTGCAGAAATTCCTTAAAACCTATCCAGATATATCAGAGCTGCTGCAGAAAGTGCGGGCCGTCTGTGCGCGCTTTCGCCATTGTCACCCTGCTGCTGCTCGTCTGTCTGCGCTGCAGCATAACTTCGGCCTTCCCGCTTACCGCCTCATATGTGACATGCCCACAAGGTGGAACTCCACCTTGCACATGCTGGAGAGACTGTGCGAGCAGCAGCAGGTGATAGTGGAGTTTCAGATGCAGCACACACAGGTCAGTCGCTCTGCGGAACAGCACCACTTCACCACCAATGAGTGGGCCTCCATGCGAGACCTGTGTGTCATTTTGCACTGTTTTGAGTACTCCACCAACATGTCCAGTGCCGATGACGCCGTTCTCAGCCTTACTATCCCGCTTCTATGTTGAAAAATCGGTTCGGGCGATGACGAAAGAGGATGTGGCACAGGAGGAAGAGGGGTCATTTCCACGGTTATTAGGCCAGTTCACAAGTGGCTTGGAGGGTGGGTTCTTGCACCAGCATAGGCCAGGTACACAATTGTCCAGCCAGGGCACAGTTTTGGAGGATGAGGAGGAGGATGATGAGGATGAGGATGAGGAGGAGGAACCGTGTTCACAGCAGGGTGGCATCCAACGCAGCTCGTGGGCATCACTGGAGCGTGACTGGGGGGATACAGAGGACACAGACGATAAACCTCCCATAGAGGACAGCTTGGCCTTGCCTCTGGGCAGCCTGGCACACATGAGCGAGTACACGCTGCAGTGCCTGCACAATGACTGCCGAGTTGCCCACATTCTAACTTGTGCTGATTACTGGGTGGCCACCCTGCTGGATCCTCATTACAAGGACAACGCTCTGTCCTTAATTCCCTCAATGGAGCGTGATCGGAAGATGCACGACTACTAGCGCATGCTGGTAGACGCGCTACTGAGGGCATTCCCAACTGACACCGGGGGCTCAGTGGAAGCACAAGGCGAAGGCAGAGGAGGAGGAAGAGGTCGCCAATGCAGCTGGGGCACCGCCAGCACCTCAGAAGGCAGGGTTAGCATGGCCAAAATGTGGAAAAGCTTTGTCAGCACGCCACAACAACCAGCACCACCATCTGATATGGAACATCTTAGCAGGAGGCAGCATTTCAGCAACATGGTGGAACAGTACGTGTGCACACGCCTAGACGTACTGACTGATGGGTCTGCCCATTCAACTTCTGGGTCTCCAAATTGGGCACATGACCTGAACTTGCCCTTTATGCCTTGGAGGTGCTGGCTTGCCCTGCAGCCAGTTTATTGTCTGAACGTATGTTTAGCACGGCAGGGGGCATTTTCACAGAAAAGCACAGCCGCCTGTCCACAGCCAACGTGGAAAAAGCTCACATTTATTAAAATGAGCCAGGCATGGATCCCACCAGACTTGTCTGTACCTTGTGCAGAATAAGCAGCCATTGCCTCAAGCAGACATTGTTATACTCAAGTGCACTTATTCTTTGTTTTATTTTTTTATATGTCCTAATATTTTGGGGGCTACCCCAATAAAAAATTAAAAAAAAATTAAAACAGTGTTGGCTACCTCCTCCTCCTCCACCACCGCTTCCACACACACCGCCATGTTCACCGCCTCCTCAACCTATGGGTCACTTAGTATAAACTATGTACACAATAGCAGAGGCTTGTGAAGGCCTTTTCTCCATGCATCAGGAGTTGAGCTCATTTTGAACAATGAAAGAGAATACTCTGCACTCCAACCATCTCTCAAATGGATAATTCTAGTGATCCTCCTGATAGCCATGCTTTAGATTTTGATTTATGTTCTTCCAAAGCTAAAATCAAAGATTCCATCTAGTGCTATTTTATGGCTCATCTGTATTTTTAATTTCTATGTATTTTATGTTATTTTAAGTGATTTCCCTATCCACATTTGTTTGCAGGGCACTTGTCCTACTCTTACCCCCATTTTACTTCCTTTTGCAGCCCTCTAAAGTAAAGGAGTTTAAGCATGCGTGGGATAGGCATAAGGCTATCCTAACTATAAGATAAGACTAGGGACCAATGAAAGTATTTAGAAAATTGGACAGACTAGATGGGCCGAATGGTTCTTATCTGCAGTCACATTCTATGTTTCTATGTTTCTATCTATGTTTCTATGTCTATGTTTCCATGTTTCTCTAGCCCTTTTCAGGACTTTTTTAGAGGCCCAAAAGTTCGGGTCCCCATTGACTTCAATGGGGTTCGGGTTCAGGTCAAGTTCAAGCCCGAACTCAAACTTTTTGCCGAAGTTTGGCCGAACTCAGTGAACCCGAACATCCAGGTGTCTGCTCAACTCTAATAGCCAGAGACTCCTAATTAGTTATACGAGCGCTTGGGAGAACCGATAATTAAACCACAGACTCACGTCGTTTGTAGTTCAAAAATCATCTCTAATCTTTAATGGGAGAGCATTGCATATATAAAATGACATTAGTCTACTGCGCATGTGTCAAAGCAACAATGACTTACTTGAAAAAAGTGTTATATAAGTTATGCAAGGTTAACAAAAAGTTACTTTTAATATGCGAAAGAGAAGGGATACAGCTTAAAAGAATTGCAGACACAGCAGTAGTCAAGAATGTCACTTTTAACCCCTGCAGACGTTGAAGGACTTAATTAAGGCAAAGGCTTTAATCCTTTATTTGCCTTTATCTATGACAGCACCTAGAGCATTCCTGACCAATGAACGGACACTGAGGAGACGAAAGCCTGTCTTTTACAGTCCTTTCTATTGCACACCTAACTGAAGCCTGTAAAAGACCAGAGAAATTAGATGACCTTTCTTAACCTTAATTCAAATAAACCCATCTTTCCATGTTATTTAGGGCTCCATGACCCAATAAAAAAAAAAAAAAACTTGTCTTTTGTCAATTATCTCCTTCCTTTTTGGTTTCCTGGTCAGTTATTCCAATACACATAATCATATTAAAATTTGAAATAAATGGTGCCCTTTTAATTTAAAGATTAACATGTTAAAGTCTGAACATCACTTTTCCATCAACTCAGGTATCTTATCTATAAACACAATTCCCTTTTGCCTTGTGTGAAAGAAAAATGCTGGGAGTGGAATGCTTGGGAGTTTGACTGATGGTTGACTTCCATCTGCTATACAAATTCAACCAGTCCCCAGTCATACATACATCTGGCAGCACTTCATTGACATTGTTCTTATCATTTGGGGAGTTTCTTCCCAATCATTTTTTTTTTTTGTTCAATATCTTAATCAAAACTCATTTAATCTAAAATTAACCCCTGAATGGAACAATAAAACAATCAATTTTCTGGACGTGACATTGTTTAAAGAGGACAAAAACGTGAAATCTAATTTTTTTGTAAACCAACGGATGGCAACAGTTATGTTTATCATAAGAGTTGCCACCACAAACCATGGTTGAGAAGGATTGCTAGGAGTCAATTCACTCAAGTGAGACACAATTGATCTAAGATTCAGGATTATGAGACACAGGCAGACCATATCAGAAGCAAATTGTTACAAAAAGTATATAAGAAAAATTCCATTGATAAGGAGATCAAATTAGCAAGGGGGAAGCAAAAAAACATATTATTTATGGATAAACAGGCCCAAAGTTTCCTGGGAGGAGCTTGTGGTGAAGACAAAGGAGACCTCCTGCTGGGGTCTGTGTATAAAAAGGCTGTGTTTGGATGCATTAAATCAGTTGTACTCCCAGAACTATGTGTCATCTAGTTACTGGGAGGGGAAGGGCTATAATCACTGCTCAGCAGCTTATTCCAGCTCGTGGAGGATTCAGCAGGGAAAGCCTTTGTAAGGACTAGAGCTCCCAAGACTGTGTGTTGTCCAGTCCCTGGGAGGAAATAGAGCTAGTCCTCTATCCTGTTCCAGGATGTAGAGGCTTCAGGAGGACCCCAGTCAAGCCACAGCTACTGGGGCAGAAGCACTGAGATTTTCCCCTGTTCCAGCTTGGAAGTGGTCCTTGGCATAGCTACCCAGCTGGAGTACATTGAGCTCCGCTACATACCCAATACCCAAAACGTGAATTTATTCTGCCTAAAAACCTTACAATAATTTTCAAGAAGATCTGTAACCTAGTTACATTAAAGGTATTAAAACATCCAACCAACTGGGTGACCCTAGTGATCCAGGCTTTAGAGGCTGTGGCAATTGTAAGGCATGCTCCACTATGAAGTTACCAAAAACTATAACTTTTATGAGTAATATAACAGGAGAAGAGTTTCCCATTAAGACCTGTATTGACTGCCGCACAGGAAATCAGGCTGTGTGGTTGGTCTACTTCAGGGATTCGAAGTAGAATATAAAATACCGAACGTATAGGTTTGGGAGTAGGCTCAGTTTATGTCTCTCGTTCAGGAGTTTATCTTCACCGAACGCCATTCGATTCCCATTCGAATAGCCGAAAATCAGTGGAAGGTATATGTTTAGCGGTGTTCAGGCCATTGCATGTCTGATTTGAGTTCCATACACTCGACGACCAAACACCGCTCATTGTGGTCGCAGCTTAAGATGGCCACCGCCACAGGTTCGAATGCCAGCTGACCACTTCAAACGGCTTCGAGTTTTACTGAGGGAATAGTTGGCACACTTCTCGTACAGGTGGTCCAGTTATTTGGTGGTTTATTCGGCATTCGAACCCAAACTCCTGATCCATTCGGTAAATTCCGTATCCTGAATAGTTCAAGGCAGTACAATTAAAATAAACAGAAAAAGTTTACAGGGTGCAATCCATGGAAAATGCATCCGTCACATATGTTATTGTATATTTTATGAAAATTGGTCACTGAGGAAGTTACTTTTGAAATTAAACACTTAGGACCAGAGACTAACAATTGATTTTATTAAATTTTATTTGATTTTATATTGCTACATCAATAACTCAATCTATACCTACCTACCTGGTTCCCGATTCCGGTCTGGATAGCTGCATTGTTGTCCAAGAATCCCTCCTAAGGGAAGGTTTTTTTCAAGGTGCTTGTAACATTTGGATATAGCTATACAGTGTTGCACTATCTTTTGTTGTTTTATATTTTAGGTTTCTAGCTGTATCCCACACATATCTGGTTTGTATGAGGTCACCAACAGGGAAGGGATCTCGGGAAGCTGTCCATCTAAGTTAAGTGATTTTACCCAGGGTAACACTGTTGGTGATTAGAGGGTATATCGAGGTTATATTAGAGGGTATATTGGCCCAACTGCTTTTGGAGATAAAATCCTGAGAATCTGGCTAGTCTGTTTAGGACTTCTAAAAAACATCCTCAGGAGACAGCTTTTAATTTTTTATTTTTTTTTCATTTCACAGTAATGAAATTTGTGTGTAGAGGCGGGTCTCCACATCTGAAGTTTGACATATTAGCCTACATCCACCACTACTACCAGGATACACGCATTACCTGCATCCTCGACTGGACCACTGGACCACTGGACCACTGACACTCCACATAACAGATGGGTGGATCAGGAGAGTCGTGGTGGGACTCATTCAGCAGCTCTACCATGGATCTCTCCCTTAAAAATCCCCATGACAGTTACCCAACACCCCTTTTTGGAATCTCCCTATGGAACTCTTTCAAAGTTAATTTCAACCTTTTTAATTACCCTATCCATATGCTTTCAATTGGGTCTAATGTGAATTTGGAATCTTGAACACCAATCAGATCACTTAGGAAACCCAACACAACCGTGAGTGATTCTCCTGACAGGAGCCTGCATCCTCCAATCTCTCCAGGATTTACTATTCTCTAATTTTTATTGGTCTCTATCTTCCTAAGAAGCATGCAGTCTTCATCATCAGCTTATCTATTGTGACAAACCCTGTAATTTACCTTGTCCCAGTTATTTTCCCTGTATTCGGTAGATTGATCTACAGAACACTGACCACCCCCTGGCTCATTTAACTTCAAAGAAACCACAAACTTAAGTGCTCTCTCTGTGTGGCTGCCGTTCATATAACCAAACAACACAAACGCTGGAAAACGGTGGCCATCTTGTTTTCTGCAAGGATGCAGCGGTACTTGTGTCTGGAACTCTTAGTCAGACACTCGACCCTGCAAACACTGGTAACTTCATACGAACGCCTATTTCTATTCCCGACAAGCCAGCGCTGTTCACAACCTATGAGCCAGGGGAACCGTTCAAAATTTTGTTCGTTTTGGAATTGACTGATTGCTACCACTTTTCTCATGGAACTATTTTGGGCAGATGCCACTTGTGCGGTCAGTCAAAATTTCCCCTAAGTGGTGCTTTGGCTGTATTCATGGGATCTGAGCACTATTTGGAAACTTTGGGTGCTCAGATCCAAGCTATCCATGGATATAGGACTTGTGGAAGTCCCTGTTAATATTATGTATGTCTTGGGTGTTTTATGTTTTATTCTCTGCACCTCTAGTGCCTGGGAGATAATTAGTACACTCAATTATCTCCTAGGCACAAGCTGGACACCCCATGCTGGACCATCTGGTCATAATAAATCATTTCAGTTGTACCCTGAATCAAGTCTCGACTGATGTTTGGGTATGCGAATGGCGAACTGACACATTTTCTCACAACCTGCTTGGATTTCATGAGATTACGAATTAGTGTACTATACGAATGGACTATAATCACTTAACCCTCTAGGAGTTCGGGAGAGTGTGACAAATGTACTATGCGAAGTACAATGGGTTTGTTAAATCCATTATTTGAAGTCTCTACTGAATCAACCAACATTGATAAAACAGTTATTGCCACTTTTGAACCAATGATTTACTTGGAATCTCAGTTTGGAGATTCCAAGCAAATCATTGGTTCAAAAGTGACACGCCCTTCCTGTACAAGAGTTTTTTGGATGCAGGTAGTGTACCATCACCTTCTTTCCTCAGATTACTGGATGTGACTCTAGACTGGGTTCTTCCAGACAAGGCCTCACAAGAGAACATGTATCAGAAACTATTCATTGGCCACCACATAAACAGTAGCATCATATAAGTTGCTAAACTTCTGGTATTACACTCTAACAAGTTTCCCCATGGCTAACCAAACCTTCTAATGATGTAGACATGATTCTAGTTCATACTTGCATCTATGGTGGAAGTGCCACTTGATTCAGATTTATGGAAGATGGTTCACAACACTGACCAGGTTGTGTATGATCAAGGGTTTTAATACTATCCTGAAATTTACACCATATTCAGTGTCCCTGTTGCTGCAGCACACTTTAATCATTCCATAGCTTGTCATTTGATTTTCTCAACAATGAACCTTGGAGTTGCTTGCCACTCCCTTGGACATGCGGATTGATAAAGGTGACTTTATGTTTCTTTGTCAAAAATCATGACATCAATCAACTTTCTAACTTTTTTCTGTTTCTTACCAATTCTTAGTTCTTTACTTTACAACCCACTACACATCTGCCTACTAATCTTCCAAAAGCTGTTCTAGGTGGGTAATAAATGAAATGTGTTTCCCCTCCACCTACGAGTAACATTTGTTACTTAAGAAATATTTTACGAGGGGGCGGAACCAAGCTACTGAACTGAATGGCTGCATGTCGTCCGAGCTCCGTGCTGACAAACTCTTTCACAAATGATTAAAGGGGTTTATATCACCCCAAAAAACCTGCAAACCAACCCAGCACCTGATCCTCAAGATATGGGGAGGAAGAACAAAAAACCAAGACCCGAGAAACTGAATATGGGCACGAATATCGACGATTTATGGCGCCATGCCTGGGGTGGGATAGAGCCTAAAATGGCTGACTTCTCAGATGAAGACACTGAGATCTCCGATGATTTTTCACTGGGAACAGCAGAAGGACGCACAATGGAGCAGAGAGAAACTAAACCTACCACCTCTCACCCAGACTCGGCCCTGGTGACGACGGCGATCATGAAAGAGCTCCTCGCGGATCTCCAGCAGACCATCCAGGCCGACATGGCCCAGCTCCGACAAGAACTGCATGGCCTAATGAGCCGCATGGGGGCTTTAGAAAGCCATACCCACCAAAACACTCAGCACATGACCCAACTTCAAAGGGCTGTACTAGAGCTGCAGATCCAACAGACAAAAACAGACCGGAGGTTTGCAATGACGGAGGACCAGAGGCGCAGACTGAACTTCAAGATAAGAGGTATTTTGGAGGAGACTCCCGAGACAGAGGTACCACACCTCCTGCGGTGACTTCTCACAGCGCTGCTACCCCCCAAGCAAGCAAAACAAGTGGGCCTGGAAGGGGTGTTCTGCCTGCAAAAGCCAGCAAAAGCACCAGCCTCGGCACCGAGGGACCTCTTAGTGCAATCAGGGCCGCCATGAGGGGGTGACAACTATGATGGTTGACACAGGCTCCACTTTCCCTCACTGCACACATAGATAGCGAATATCCTCCAGGGAGGGGGGAGATTCCATCCCTAGTGGTCCAGTGGCATAGGGGGCCCCCCGGCTTCGTGTTACCGCAGAGGGGGCCCAGCACACTGCCTGTTCTCCTCTCTTCTAATAACTCTCGCAATACCTGTGGCCTGCTTGCCGCGTGGAGCGTTGCCATGGCAACGCTCAGAAGGCTGTGGGTATCGCGAGAGTTATTAGAAGAGAGAAGAACAGGCAGTGTGCTGGGCCCCCTCTGCGGTAACAGGAAGCCGGGGGGCCCCCTATGCCACCGGACCACTAGGGATGGAATCTCCCCCCTCCCTGGACACAGGTAAGAAGCGGGAAGGGGTGAGAAACATTTATCTAATTTAATATAAAATTTATTTGAAATGAATGTGAAAATGCCCCTTCCTCCCCCCCACCCCAGATTGCACATTTACACACACGCTGCATACACTAACACAACACACACACACTGCCTACACTAACAAAACACACACTGCATACACTAATACAACACACACTGGATACACCAACATAACACACACACTGCATACACTAACACAACACACACTGCTTACACTAATACAACACACACTGCATACACTAATACAACACAAACTCTGCATACACCAATACAATACACACACTGCATACACCAATAGAATACACACACTGCAAACACTAACACACACTCTGCATTCAGTACACTGACACACACTCTGCATTCACTACACATTAACACACTCTCTGCATTCACTACAATAACACACACTCTGCATTAACTGTACACACAGCATCCACTACACAAACATCCTGTATTCACAGTACACACACTACATCCACCACAAATTGAAACACTCTGCATTCACTATACACAGACACTGCGTATAATACACACACAACATCCACTACAGACACTGCATCTACTAAACACATTTCATATAGTACACACAAACACATCCACTACACAAACACACACTACATCACTGTACACACACTACATACACTACTCAAACACACTCTGCGTTCACTATACACACTGCATCCGCTACACAAACACACACTCTGCATTCACTGCACAAACAGTATCTAATACACACAAACACTACATCCATTACACACATTCTAATTCACTTCCACTATACACACCACATTCAGTCCTGCATCATTGTCAGTGGATTAGGTAGGGCGTGGGCGGGCCCGGGGGGGAGGAAAGGGGAGGGGGGCTCAGACCTTGTGCTTTGTCAGGGGCCCAAAATTTCTGATGGCGGCCCTGAGTGCAATTCCAAAGCAGCAAGGATAAAGCAGCTATCATGAGCGCAGTCCAGAACCACTTCCCATACACCTTTGAAGGAATGCAGCTCTCGCTCTATGCTGACCTGTCCAGGTACACTATGGCATGGAGAAGATCACTACAGACCTTCACGTCCCTGCTCCGGTCTAAAGGCATCACATAGAGATGGAAACTGCAACACATGTTGGAGGTCCAATACGGCACAGGATCTCCGGGAAGCGACAGCTCTGCTACCCATACTGGGACTGCCAATAGCCGTTCTGGTCACAGTACGACCACATTCTACCGTCTCCCCAACCCATACTTGGAATACTGCAGCAGTGCTTCCATTTTTACCCCGGGGAACAAAACCAGATGCATATCTGGCTGTTACCACTTGAATGACCCCTGTAAGCCTGCAGAGACAGGCTTGTACTATCCCACCACAAATGGTTCATAAACTATCAGATGTTATAATTTATTTTTCCTTTTTTGTTGTTTGTCACTCCCGTAGGGAATGACTAGTACAGGTAATAGAAGCCCGGACACAGACACAGAGGGCAGGACCCAACGACCACTTCCCCATTCCCACATAGCAACACGCTGACGCATAACAACCTGTACAACCATGGGACAAGGGGACATACACACGACTCAGGTGAGGTGCTCTACCCTAGGTACTACCTAGAAGGGTATACAGCACAGGAGAGGCATTACCCCACCAGGGCAACACACACTCAACCCCGACTATCACAGTGTAGAACTAACACAGGATCCGACGTCAGCCCTAATATTGATATGACCACTGGATACAACGCGACCAACCCTATGCACTTCAAATACGCACACACGAACAACAATGCCTCTCAACGCCCACCTATAGCTCTATTTGGCTTTATTTTTCATGGTAGCTCTATTTGGAATAGAAATAAACTGTACAAAAAAAAATGGTCATTGAGGAGCCAACTCCTAAGGAGGTCATACTAGATTTAGTGTAAACAGACTTTTCTAAAATTAGAATATGTGTAAAGGAGTCATTATCAGACTGGAGCAATTTAAATGGAGTCCAAGAGAAATAGGGTTATTTAAAAGTTGCATGGCTTAAGGCAGCAGAAAATTACATTAGGCTTGTCAGTAAAAAATTTAAGAAACCACTGTGGTACTCCGCAGATGTGGCCAAAATAATAAAAAAACTAAAAGTTAGCATTTAGTAATTATAAAAAAAACTCAGAGTGAGGAAGACAGAATAATCTATACTATTAGGCAGAAAGAGGCTAAGCAAGTTATAAGAGTTGAAATTCACACACAGAAGAGAAAATAGCATAGTCAGTAAGAAAGGGGACAAAACATTTTTAGATACATAAATGAGAAAAGGAAAGTAAAACAAGGATTAGTTAGATTAAAACCAAAATCAAGGATGGTATGTAGAAGAGGATAAAGGTCTAGCTGACTGCCTCAATTAATATTTTTGTTCAGTATGAAAGATGAAAATGAAGGAAATGGGTCTCAGTTCGGAAAAAGGACAAATTAGTAATTTGTTACATGTGAGTTTACAGAGGAAGAGGTTCTATTTCAACTGTCAAAAGTAAAGACAAATAAGTCAATGGGACCTGGTGGAATACACCCAAAGTTATTAAAAGAGCTTAGTGGTGTACAAGCAAAACCATTAACAGATTTATTTAACCAATCATTGTTAACAGAAGTAGTCCCAGAATATTGGAAGTTAGCAAATGTTGTGCCCATTCACAAGAAAGGTAATAGGGAGGAGTCGGGCAGCTATAGGCCAGTAAGCCTTACTTCAGTAGTGGGGAAAGTGATGGAAACCATGTTAAAGGATCGGATTGTTGAACATCTAATGATGCCAAACTAATCTTATTTTTTTTTTTTCATTGGGTAACTAAAATTATAGATCAGGGTGGTGCAGTAGACATTGCTTACCTAGATTTCAGTAAGGCTTTTGACACTGTTGCACATAGAAGGCTCATCAATAAACTGCAATCTTTAAGTTTGAATTCCAATATTGTTGAATGGGTAAGGCAGTGGCTGAGTGACAGGCAACAGAGGGTTGTAGTCAATGGAGTATATTCGAAGCATGGCCTTGTCACCAGTGGGGTACCTCAGGGATCTGTACCTGACGCAAGCTATGAACCACTCTTGTTTG
>OW240917.1:5635606-5765808 GCA_933207985.1 Pelobates cultripes
GCGCAACGTGTTCCTCTGCTTTTTCATTTCAGCCGAAGCAGTCACTAGTTTCCAGGATCCAGACCTGAAAGGGTTAACTGATGAGATGCCGACCACTAGTTCCCGCCTATAGCTCAAGATATTCCTAAGAAGGATGGGCCTGTGGGTAAGAGTAAGCATTACTCAGTACAGGTAGAAACTACTGCTGTGACAGGTAACGTATGGAAAACGAGTGATATGTTGACACATTCTAATTTCTTATGTGAATTAGAAGAACATGGAGGAAGGTACTACATGTCTGTAGAAATACAGGATTCACTACCCCAACCTTTCAAAGGGTTAATAGATACTGGTTCACAAGCCACTATCTTATCCAATACCTACTTCCAGCAGGTAATGGACTTAGCAACAGATAAGCCGAAGCTAAGAGATTTCCCCAATGATCTGTTGAGTGTAGGAGGAAATACCCTTCATGTTATTGGCATTGCCTGGTTAAAGGAACACTATAGTCACCTAAATGACTTTAGCTAAATAAAGCAGTTTTAGTGTATAGATCATTCCCCTGCAATTTCACTGCTCAATTCACTGTCATTTAGGAGTTAAATCACTTTGTTTCTGTTTTTGCAGCCCTAGCCACACCTCCCCTGGCTATGATTGACAGCGCCTGCATGAAAAAAAAAAAACTGGTTTCACTTTCAAATAGATGTAATTTACCTTAAATAATTGTATCTCAATTTCTAAATTGAACTTTAAATCACATACAGGAGGCTCTTGCAGGGTCTAGCAAGCTATTAACATAGCAGGGGATAAGAAAATCTTAATTATACAGAACTTGCAATAAAGAAAGCCTAAATAGGGCTCTCTTTACAGGAAGTGTTTATGGAAGGCTGTGCAAGTCACATGCAGGGAGGTGTGACTAGGGTTCATAAACAAAGGGATTTAACTCCTAAATGGCAGAGGATTGAGCAGTCAGGCTGCAGGGGCATGTTCGATACACCAAAACTGCTTCATTAAGCTAAAGTTGTTCAGGTGACTATAGTGTTTAAAATAGGTAACAAAACCTTTAGACATCCGGTAATAGTGGTAGATCTCCCCTATGACCAACTGATTCTGGGTATAGACATACTCAGAAGACTTAAAACAATTATTGACTGTGTAAATGGAATTGTATGGTCACAAGCTAAGGTTCCTATAACCTATGAGAAATCACATGTTCAATCTGATCGTAATTGCCATGTGATAGAAGAAAGACCTGACTCGATTGAGGTACATTTTAGGAATAGTCAGTCACCTGACGTGACTATCCTGCAGGTGAATGATGCAATCACACCTGTAGATAAACATTCTGTAAGAGTTGCTCCAGAGAGAATCCAGAATGTCTCTCTGGAAGGTGATGTTTTAACCATTTCTCTCCACAGGGACTATGTTGAATCTGTTGATCTGACAGGTCATGCTCAATTCCTTGCCAGAATTGAAAGAGTTAATAACAACTTATTCTTTCCTATTCAAATAAATGACTTAGGAATGCAAATCTGGACTTGAGTGAGAACAGCTATTTTAGCAGAAGTCTGTTAAAGCAGATAGCTAACCCTAAAATGATCAGGTATGCTTCCCCACATGACAGGTGGATCCAGAACATGGACGGCGAATCAAAGAGTCACAATGTGATAGCAAAATGTTTACTATCCATTTCCATCTGAAATAAGATGGCTAAACATTTATTCCTAGTGATAGACGAACCTCGCTATCAGGTTTACATTGGCAACTATGTCATACATCGCTTTGCCATACACCTCGACCTAATCAACTCCAACTTGTGGACAAGGTTAAAGGGTAATTCTTGTGGATACCAACACAAGGAAAATGCCCTGAAATCAGGACAAATACTCCCATATACGGTAAGTATCCAAGTACCTGATGACATAACCATTCCACAAGGGACAAGTAACTTTCTTTTACCCCTACAGGTCAAGAAGGGTCAAAGATTGGAAAACTCTGATGCCCTAATTTGTTTATCCAATAGAATACAACAATTAAGGATGGTGGTAACACATACACCAATGGTAAGTATTGGTAACAATCTCACCTATGTAATAGTCAAAAATGTTACACCCAATAGTGTTACTTTACCAAAAGGAACATTATTAAGTCTAGCATTGGACGCTGAGTACTATACCTTTGGTTTCCAAAACCAAATTATAGGCCTCATCCCTGAAGAGTACTTAACTGAGGACGAAATTGTCGATCAAATATTCCATTCCTCCCCAGAAGGATTATTCACTATCCTTATATCCCTTTAACGTCGAAGAAGGCTTGTGTAAAATCGAAGAAGCATCAATCACCTTCGATCATCCGCTCAATGAGCAGGAATCACGAGAATATCATGACCAAAGATAAAAGGTAAGTCAACACCGAACTGACCTAACTTCTCGGCTTGAAGAAGCCTATGAGATAGGCCAGCCTGAAATCTTTAGCTGACGCTTGCTCCAATGATGCTGAGCGGCAACAGCTAAGGGAAATCCTTATGGAATTCCAAGATATTTTTGCCAAAGATTCCTACAACTGGGTCAACTAACCTCCACGTAGCCAGAATACAAACTGATCCAAATTTACCACCCATATTTATCAAACAATATAGACTCCCATTAGCTTTATATGATCGTCTACAAGACATCATTCAGAATTTAAAGGAAAGGGGAATTATACGTCTGGTGCACAGTTCATATAATAATCCGATCCTGGGAATTCTGAAACCTAATGAACAATGGCGTTTATGCCCTGACTTACGACAGCTAAATAAACGCGCCTATATGTCTGGTTGGCCAGTGCCATACATAGACCAATGTTTGGTACAAATGCAGGGATCCAAAATATTTACTGGCATTGACTGTGCACAGGGATATTGGACTGTACCAGTCCATGATGAAGACCAATACAAATTGGCCTTCACATTTGGAAAGCATCAGTATACCTGTACCAGTATGCCTTTCGGTTACATAAACTCTGGTCATGAATTCGCTGTGTTCATGCATAAAGCCATGCCTGACGCACTCGAGAGAGGAACGTTATCATATGTCGATGATGTCTTCCTGAAAAGCACTTCCTTTCATAAGCATATCATAGAGATTATACATGTTCAAACTCAGTTAAGAGAGGCAGTGATTAAACTGTCTTTACAAAAGGCACAATGGTGTCGCACCCATGTCAATTTCCTCGGACATGAGGTGACTTCTGAAGGATTAAATCCACAGAAGAAGAAGGTTGAAGCCATACTAAAGGCTAAAACACCTACTAACATCAGAGAATTAAGCTCATTCCTTGGTATGACTAACTACTCCCGTAAGTTTATTGATAATTATGCAGAAATAACAAAACCACTCTTACACCTGCTTAAAAAGGAAACTACCTGGAACTGGGTGGAGCCTCAGGACCAAGCAGTAAGTGAACTGAGGAGGAAGCTCACTCAGGCACCCTGTTTACCCAGAGGGGGTAAACCTTTCTCTTTGGAGACAGTATATACTGATTTAAGCATAAGTGCTGTTCTGTATCAGAAACAGGACATTCTAAACAAAGTAATATGCTAGCAAGACTTTGTCACCTGTTGAAGTTAAATTCAACGCATGTGAGAAGGTGTTATTGTCGACTGTTTGGGCACTACAAAACTTTCATAGCTATATCCAAGGTGAGAAAATAATTGTAGAAACTGCTCACCAACCTCTACAGTATCTGCAGAGTGAAAGAATCAGTCGGATTACTGCATGGACTCTATCCTTACAGGGATGGCCGTTAGAAGTCCGTTATAAACACAATAAGAGAAGCCCAGTTGCCCAAGATTTAGCAGAATTACATGGCTGTACTGCTCCATCTCTGGATGATAATGACACCGGAGATGCCACAACGCCAATGTACCCCATTCTTGGCAGGTCCTACTCTGTCTGCTAAATGAGCTTCTCACTTGGGGAAATCCTTCCATCTCGAGATCTCTGCAGTACAAGGCTAAATAGGGTCCTGGGATGAGGCACCTGTAACAGGGAGGGGTGCAAAACCCATGGAGCAGCACCCTAATTTAGCATGTGTAGGTGAGTGCAAACAAACCCTTATGTTCTCATATATGTATATATTTAGGAGTCTAGGGGGGGGTAGAGCGATATAACCAGTCTATCGTTAATATTCTAAAGAGGTATGCTAAGGTGTCTGCTAGTTTTAATGGCGATTAGAGCTACACCTAGCACTGCTACCAAATTCAGTGATTGCTAAATATTTTTTATTACATGTATCATTACCATTATTAAAAATAATGCTTAATGGCCTTCTGCATATTGTAATATTTATTTTTTAATAATTTATTTCAAATCATATTATATTTCCTAATGTCAGTGAGAATCAATATGTCTGTAGCATTGTCAGTTCTAAGTCTCTGTCTTTGCTGAAGTGTAACAGTCTGTCTCCTGTGTATAACATTGAGTCGTACAGTTTATTCTGTCTCAATGGATTCAGACAGAAATCATTCTATTAGATTCTAGTTCTGTTCATCCTCCCGTCCCTCCTCCCTCACCTGTCCCTCGGTTACACACGTACATCTATCAATAACCATGGCTCTCGGGAAAGCCGTAATTACAGAGCACGGACCATGAGATCATTGGAATAATGCTCACAGAGAAATCACATGCAGAAAATAACCATGTACGTTCCTATAGTGGAGAAAAGATCAAAGCTTCACCGCTTTCCCTCAGGGAATGGAGACTGAACTTTGCTGTTAACCGTCTGTTCATCACGGCCAACGTGAAGCTCTTAACACTGAATGAAAAATGTTCATGTTACACTGCGTTTGGCATTAATCACTATCCTGAAATTAAATTAGGATTAACTTTCTGATATTAAATACTTGACTCTGTATTAGTGGCAGGGATAATACATTGCTTTATACCAGTCTGTGACATTAAAGAACATTTTAAATGGTCTAGTGGTAATAAAGTACTTTATGGATCTATGGGTTAAGAGTACATTTTATTTTCTGTGTTAATATTACATGGGATAATAGTGCAATATACAGAATTAAATAAAACACAGGTTTTAGTTGGAGTAGCTGTATCTGACATGTTTTCCCCCTCTAAATAAAATAATAATAAAAAATAAAGGTAAAACTGACCTGCAACCCCACACTGCGTCCAAGTTCGCCATGGACCCGGATCCTGCTCTGGTGATATCAGTCCCCCTCATGGCAAGTCAAGGAACATCTAGGATGATTTGCTGAGGAGAAGACATGCCTCCATGGTTGTTTGCCCCCAGCATGTTATATGTGCTGATGACAGATGGCCAATATTCACAGAATTAACATTAGCCAGCACGATATCTTGTTCCAGGTTGGCTAATAAAGCCATGTACAATTTCTATATATATATATGCAGCACTGTAAATACCATTATAAGCCAAACATGAGCTCACTCGTGATACAGTGGCTATGAAGTGTGCTTGTCAGAACCCCTAACGCACGTTTCGCCAATCTAGCTTATAATGGCGTTTACAGAAACTCACTAATACCTGCCCCAATATATTGGTGAAAAAAATGGCTATCATTACAATCTCCAGCTTTCCTTCATTATATTGATTCTAGGGGTGGGAAGCATTCCTTATACATCCATTTAGAAGTAACAAGCATTTTGGGTTAAGGGGTGCCCTTGAAGACATAGAATTAGTATTTACTTAGTATTTACTTTACCTCTCCCTGCTATCACCCCTATCGATACAGACATGTATTGTCAGCAACTATCAGCTAATAGAATGTTGCTTTTATGTTCCCACTACATTGCTGGACTTTTTTAGTTGTACTATTTCTAGTCAGTGACTGAGGACCTGACACCAGTCGGGGGCCCGGTGGCTTGCCCGGTGTGCCGCCTGGTGCGAGGCCCCTCCTGGCTGCCCGGCAAGCCACCGCAGACACAGGTCTGCAGCTCCGCAGTGAGCAGAGCTGCAGACCATGTGTCTCACGAAAACCGGCCAATCAGAGTGTTGCCGCGGGTGAACAGAGAGAAGCCGAGAGGGCGGAAATGATACAAGATTGAAAGAAGGAGGAGTGATGGGATTAGAGGTGGGGAGAGGGGAACAATCTGGAATGGGGACAGAGGGAGTGGAAGGATGTGGAGAAGTAGGAGTAGGAATAGGAATAGGAGGAGAGGCAAGAGAGGCAGAGAGGGCGGTAATAAGTGATGAAAGATCGAAAGAAGAAGTGATAGGATTAGATGCAGGAAGAGGGGAAGAATCTGGAACGGGGACAGAGGGAGTGGAAGGGGGTGGAGAAGTAGAAGTAGGAATAGGAGGAGATGCGAGAGAGAGGCAGAGAGGGCGGAAATAAGTGATGAAAGATCGAAAGAAGGAGAAGTGATAGGATTAGATGCAGGAAGAGGGGAAGAATCTGGAACGGCGACAGAGGGAGTGGAAGGGGGTGGAGAAGTAGAAGTAGGAATAGGAGGAGAGGCGAGAGAGGCAGAGAGGGTGGAAATAAGTGATGAAAGATCGAAAGAAGGAGGAGTGACAGGATTAGATGGGGGAAGAGGGGAAGAATCTGGAACGGGGACAGAGGGAGTGGAAGGGGGTGGAGGAGTAGAGGTAGGGATAGGAGGAGAGGCAAGAGAAGCAGAGAGGGTGGAAATAAGAGACGGGAGGTCGAAGGTAGGAGGAGTGAGAGGATTAGAGGTGGGAAGGGAAGAGGAATCTGGAACAGGGACAAAAGGAGCGGAAGGGAGAGGAAGAGCGGGGACAGGAGTAGAGGGAATGACGGAAGAAGGGGGGATATGGATGCAACAGGGGGTATCACGGAGGACAGCGAGGGGGAAACGGGGGCAGAAGGAACAACAGGGGGAGGGGACTAGAGGAGTATCGGGAGAAGTAAAACACAAAGGAGGAGGGGAAACAGGAATTGGAGCAACAGGAAGAGTAGTAGAGGACGATGAGAGAGGGATGGTGTCAGAAGAAGTGGTAGGGAAAGGTGGCAGAGAGATGGCATCAGTTGCGACCTGTGAGAGTGGAAGAGAGGCGGTATCCGTGGGGAGTGGCCCAGGGAGTGAGAGGGGGACAGGGATAATGGGACGTGTGGAGGAGGAAGACGGGAGAGGGAAGGGGTACTAGTAGGATCCGTCTGCCCAGAGAACTGGGTACAGAGGGGTGGGAAGAGGAGGGCCTTTGGCAATGGGGGTGGAGACTGGGCAGTGTCTGGGGAGGCGGGGTGGATATCATTCGCGGCATTCTGGGTGCCATTAGGAGATGAATCATCATCATTACAAACATTTCTGTGATACGCATAAATTGTTTGTCCTTCAAAATCAATTTCTTCTTCTAACCAACCCTCCTGTTTAAGTCCTCTCGCTACCCGGTACTAAGCATCTACAGCTTTTGTCAACCCATTATACAGCAGTAGGCCCTCTTTATCAATGAGCAATTTCCTCCAGAATTCTGGCTGCAATCTACCACTGGGTGACATTTGAAAACCACAAACCTTCGCTATCTTCTTTATTTTTAACATAGCCTCCTCTCCTGTTCTCTCTTTAACAATATCACAAGCTAAGAAACCCTTTGAAGGTCTAGCATGTTCCTGTCCCATTTTTACCAAACAAGGCTTTCCCCGTAAGAGGGACAGAGATAGAGAGAAGAAAAAGAAGGAATGTCTACAGTGCTCGACTGCCACGAGGAATTGTTTCCTGTGCGTCTTCTCTAAACGTAGACTAGTCACAGGATCTGCTCACCCAAGATGGTGGCCACGGATCTGAGTGGGCGAGCGGGCGAGTGTAGGAGTGGGCGAGTGGGCGAGAGTAGGTGACTAACAAGTACAGTAGAAATAAAGGATAAGGGAAAAGGTGAACGTGGAGAGACTAATCAGAAGACATTTACAGTAGTCACAGATATAGAGATGTGCACATAATCCAGAATCAAGGATGAGCCACACAACACACACACACGCAACAAGTGTACCCACACTATGACTACAACTGAATAGGAAACATAATATAACTAAGAACAATAAAACTGTAAACATAGCAGTAACTAAACAGCAAATGAACCCTGTTCTACTCTGAACAGCACAACAAAATTCCCAGCCTTTCTCTAGGCGGTTCCCAGCCCTCTACCGGGCGGTCAATACTCCCAGCCTTTCTCTAGGCGGTCCCAATCCCTTTACTGGGCGGTCAATACCCCCAGGCTTTCTCTAGGTGGTCCCCAGCCCTCTACCGGGCGGTCAATACTCTCAGCCTTTCTCTAGGCGGTCCCCAGCCCTCTACCGGGCGGTCAATACTTCCAGCCTTTCTCTAGGCGGTCCCCAGCCCTCTACCGGGCGGTTGCGTTCCCTGCCCGCTAGGCAGTCAAGCTATGATAATAATAATAATAAACACAAACCACACACCAGCTATCTCACACACACAGACATTCAGGAGGCAGATAGACAATCGACAGGTTAGTTTAAAAGGCACCGGATAAGAGATTACCTGTCTTGTAGCCTTCTGGCAGCCGGAAGTGGAAACAGAGACAGAACGACACAAAACAGGTGAATACAGACAAACCGCTGTATTTAGGAGGTGATCAGGCTCCGGTTGTCACACTTTCTGGAGGTCCGTTCTGGTCCCTTTTTCCGGCCTTCCTAACCGGGGAGATCCGGTGCCCCACGGTGGGCGCCAAATGATGTGGATATCAATAAATTGATTATCTTGCGTATCTGCCCCCGGCCAAATTAAAGAAATAGTCCTGAAGTAATTCACACCAGACACAAGTTTCGGGTTAATGAAAAACTTGAGGAATGTTTATTTGGGGGGACGACATGTCCCTTATAAAGCAAAATTACATTGTAAGCATTGTCAGAGATAACATGGAATAATACATCAATAATTGGTTAGGTGTTAAGTGGTTCATTTAGTGCTCTGCCTACCGGGTGTGATGTCACTGGTATCTTGGAGGTCTCCCCCAGATTCCAGCACCATCTTGTTAATGAAGATGTTAGTTGATGTTAAAGGGGAAACTCCCTAGCGGCCATTTTAGGTAAATCACATAGAAAGTTGAATAATGCTGATTGTAGTTACGTTGAGTAAATAGGCATTTTACTAATATAAATTGGATTAATATTTTTGTCCACAACAAGGACCATGTGCATGGTTGGTCAATATTATGACTTCCATAGAAATCCCAAACCCCTGAACCGATCTGGGTGATTTTCAGATATGTTGGTCACCCAGATTGGGGGATGTAACGATTGTGAGGGTTCCATGGGTTTCCATGGGTTTTGAGGATACTTTTGGGTTATTGTTAAATGTATGTTTTCTGTTTTCTGTTTTCTGTAATTGAGTTTAGTACAGTTCCTGATTCAATTATCTCTCAGGCACAGGGGAGGGATTATCCTATTTTGTGTGGGAGTGTCTTGGACCAATGTAATTACAGTGTATCCTTAACCAATGTAATTACAGTGTGTAATTTGTCACAGTCCCCTCCCACTTCCATTAGGGAATGCCCCTGGAATATGTTATGGAAAACCCCTTGCATGGGGACTTGCATAAAAGGCCAGCTGTGGCTGCCATTAAACAGTTCCTCTTCACCCTCAACATAGCGCCTTGTCTCATGTGTGGAGGGAACAATTATATTCACTCTGGGGATTGCTAAACTCATTATACTCCCTTGGATTATGATCACTCGCTCTTGTAAGAGCATCCTGGATTAGGAGAGGTCTACCAACTGAAAGTTGGTTCCTGGTTTTTGGTCCAGGGTGGGTGGGGGACAATGAGACCTCAACCAAGCTGTAGCGCTGGCTGTGTGGACTACAGTGGTTATGGTGTCTGATGGAGTGCTTGAAAGTACTCAGTGAGCACTTGGAAGCAGCGATTGACAGAGACACCCAGTCAGGGTGCCAGGCGGTCCGCCACAGACTATAAGCTCATTTGAGCAGGGCCCCCTTCAACCTATTGTTCCTGTAAATTTTTGTAATTGTCTAATTTATTGTTAAATCTTCCCCTTTGAAAATATTGTAAAGCACTACGAAATATATGCTAGTGCTATATAAATACCAGTAATAATAATAATTATTATTGTGACGAAGTGCCCTTCGCCACTTGGTCCTGGAGAGGCCTACTTGCCAGCCTCCTCCCTTGTGACTATGACTCTTTCATGTATCTGGCTGTAAAGCCCCTAGTCTACCTTCAGACAGACTATTTATGTAGGCTGCTTTATTTATCTTATGTTTTAGTCACCCTGTACCCATTATAGGTGCAGGGTGTGTGTAATGTAATTGTTTATAGTGTGTGTGTACTGTGTAATGTATTGCCTGCTCTCTTGTACTGCTGGGGTTTGCTACCAACTAGGTGGGTTTGGCTATGGAGCTTGTCTAGTGCCCTCTGTTGGTAGCAACAGCAATATGCACTACCTGAATTGCAAGACTGGTTCATTTGCATATTCGGGTAGATTTGCATATTGCTAATTCTGCAGGCAGGTGAGATATTTACTGTTAAATATTGTCTCCCCCCACCCCTTTAAAATGTGCCATTGTGTTGTGATAAGTCACTGTGTGTTGCTTGATATGGTTTGACTGTTTGTGATTTTATTGAGGTTTCACAACAATGTTATTGTGGTGACCCTATTGGCTGGTCCCAAGGGAAATAAAGGTTTTGACAGTTCTTCTTGATCCCTCTAAACGTAGCCTTGTCTCGTTATTGGAGGGAGCTGTTATAATCACACTGGGGATTGCTATGCTCTGCATGCTCCCATGAGCTTGAATCACTTAGCTCTTTTAAGAGCTTGTTCCTGACACGCTCTCCTTGGAGGAGGGGTCTTCACCACACAGTCCTGGATGCTGGAGGTTCGTACAGGGTGGAAGGAAGAGTTGTTTCCCACACAGTCCTGGAGGACAGAAGCTGATCCAGGGTGGAAGGAAGACGGCGAGACTCCAGTCAAGATACGGCGGTTGCGGAGTCTGCGGTGGTTGTGGTGTCTGCTGCAGCGCTTGGAGTCCTCAGGAAGCGCTAGGAGCATCCGTCAACGGAGGAGTACTCGGTCGGAGTACAAGGAGCTCCGTTACAATTATTTATATTGGGGGGAACAGTGACCCCCTAGTGGGGTAGATTTAATATTACTGGCATTGCCCCATTTCAACTAACTCATCTGAACAGTGACCCCTATAGAACAGTATATATGGGGGCAAGTGTGTGTTTTTATAACTTTTTTGGGATAGGGTTTCAACTAACTAGGGGGTTCCTTTTACCAAATGGAATACATCTTAGAACATGATAAGATGCTTCATATTTTGTATAATCTGTCTTTACTAGCTCCACAGCAGCAAAGAAACACATAGAAAAAAGAACCAATCACAAGACAGTAGGATGTACATGACCTAATCACTTCCTCTTTCTTTGCTGCTCCATCAAGCAAACAGGTCAGAGTATTACTCTTCTCCATTACGTTATGCCCTTATTACTCCTCTTGGGGTTGTTTCTTTATTATATTTGGTATATTTTACTGTTGTTATCTGCAATATACGTTTATGCTACATTCATCTTGTGTTTTCCAGATTATTCTTCCATATTGTATTTTACATGTTACCTGCTGGACAGAATTTTCAGGGCATACTGCTTAAAGTAATATCTCCCATACCCTTGAATTAACTGGTTAACACAGATTAGTGCTCTCTATCAGGGTGGTGGCCGGCACTTAAGGGTTCATACCCAGTGCATCTGGGGTGAGCCCCCTACTATTTATACTACACTGTGCTGCTGAGTGGAGGCATGCTGTTACAGCATCTGTTTACTGGGTGAGACCCAGTCAATTTTATTTGGTTACTGTTAGGATTACAACCCTGTAGGGTTTCTGTGAGCTTTAGCTGCTACTATTGTAGTCTGGTCTATTTGCCCTGCATCCTGAAATTGGCTACTAATGTGTGCCTTCTACAGGGGAGTCCCATATCAAAATAAATCTGCCTGTCTACTAATTTGAGCCCCAGTTCTGTATGACATGATTTGGAAGATTCCCTGGCTAACCCTGTGGACTTTTAGGCCATGATACACGCAGAAGTGACTGCATTTTTGGAGAAAAATGTGCTTGCAGGAGGGCTGCACCCCTCACTGGCACCAACCACCAGACAAGCCCACTACGAGGAAGACTCTGATGCCTTGGATGTTTTGCCATCACAGCATGCATCACTGGAAAGGTGAAGGCAATAGACTGCAACGATCTAAGGGCAAAGCCCCCACTAAACGCAGTAAACTGACTCTGGCACCTGCCCTGACCCCACGGATATACCTCTCCTTGGATAAAGACTGTGTCCTGCCCCCTTTCCGGTCCTTCTTGGACAAATGGCATGCAGAGGTGTTGGAATATGATAACAATTGGTGTTCAAAATCCACAAATGGCATGCAGAGGTGTTGGAATATGATAACAATTGGTGTTCAAAATCCACAAATGGCATGCAGAGGTGTTGGAATATAAAGACAACTGGGGTGTGAAATCCATGTCTGGCTCTGATTTTCTCGGTAAGCCCCAGATAGCATAGGGTGCAGGTAGCTCACACGCTACTGCCCAAAAAAATGCAGAAGCAATCCTGGATTCTACTGGTCTAAAGCTAGTTGAACAACGCAGCATCAGTCACACATGTTACGGGGACTGGTCCACTCCCGAACACCTGGCCAACTTTATGCACCTGTGGCTTTGCAAGCCTCTGGATGAAGATGTCTGTAACCGCTTGTGGCTGGAATGACCAAGTCCTTCCCTCCCAGACAAAGTAGTTTGATCAGCTGATATTGACCTTCATGGCAAGGGGTGGCTGCGACTCTGCAATGGAGTCGAGAGAGGATTCAGAGGCGCCCAAGACAAATTGCTGGACTTTGTCGGCCCACTCTCAAGAATTAACTACCTGGCAGATGACACGTTCTTGAGGGTCGACTCCTTAGATGCTGGCACCATCCAGGAATGAGCTCACAATATCTGTGAATTGGAGATTTTTTTGTTTTGTCGGAAACACCAATGTTTGCTTCTCCTCTAAAATAGTGCAAAACAGCACTCCTCCATATTGATGGAAAGTTGCCGGATCTGGGCGCCAAAGAATTGGGACCCCGGGCACAAGACATATTCTTTGAGGAGGCATTCATGAGGGAGCTTAACAAACATGTTAATGTTTTTACTTCCCTCACCAAAACTCAAACCTCCATTAGGAAGGTGGTCAACAGCGGGACCATGTTGCCAGCTGCTTCTGGCCATCAGACCACCGTACCTCTCTACCACAGCTTTTTTTTACCTGACGTGGGACGGAGACAACCCTTTCTGGTACTCTAGATGATCAGACGGAAGACACGGAATGCGCATATGTGCAAGATCCTGTATCACTGACTGTGCTTTCTACAATGCTCACATGTGATTCTGTCATTTCAAGATAGAAGGCATTCAAACTTATTATGGGACCTTCTTTAAAAATGGTACTGGTTTTGTGAGTCTGGACCTGAAAGACACAAACCTGTTGGTTCTGATTCACCCCTCTTTCTGACAGTATCTATGTTTCCTGGGGTGTGGTCAACCTTGGTAATTCACCTGCATTTAAACTCAACTCCTTGGTGCTTTACAAAACTACTGAAACTGATCGCTCATATACAGGACAGGGGTAGTCGGATGCCAGACTGTGGGGTTGCCGCCCCAGAAAGCATGTGCACAACTCAGAACTTCTCCATTTCCATAAACTGGCTAGAACTCTTAGTGGGTTCCTTCGCTATCTGCAGCATGGTGAAGGGGTAATCCATTTGCTGCATCCTACTCAGGATGGACAAAGTGCCAGCAGTCTGGTATATCAATCGCCTGTGCGTTGCCAGCTCCCACCTCCTATCAGACATCACGAAGGTCATCCTCGAGTTCTGCCTCCCTCGCAGGATCTCCCTGAGGGAAGAATACCTCTAAAGGGAAACAAATGTTACAACAGATTGGTTGTTGCACTTTTGGAGGGACGGCAGCGATTAGATGCTGGATCCCCAGCTGTTTGCCACCATATCACCCCTTAGGGGCCCATTTCACCCATTTGCATCCCACAACAACCACCATACTCTGACGTTCTTAAGTTGGCTGTTGGATTCGGAGTGCAAGGTGGTGGATGGCCTCTTCAGGGGGTGTATGCTTTTCCCCCTTTGCATTGATTTTGAGAGTTCTCCATCACCTCCGTGTTCAGAGCGTAACATTGACCTTGGTCACCCCGCTGTGACAGAGTCAACCTTGGTTCCCGTACCTTCAGGAACTATCCTGCGAGCATCCCCTCTTTCTGCCTTCCTACCCGATGCTTCTCACTGACACATATTGGAACCCACACTCTCTGCTCCTGGAGGATCATCTTACCCTTGTGTCCTGGACTCCTTCCGGGATTCCTGGCAGATCAGCGAACTATCGCAGGCTACTAGGAACCTCTTATGGGACTCTTGGGGCCCAGGGACCCAACAATGGTACCTCTCTGCCTGGGCTTCCTGGTCTGGTTGGTGTTTGGAATGGAACCTAAATTAATTTACTGCCTTTGTTTCCTCAGTTCTGAACTTCCTCTCATCGATTTTTTAATTTGGATAGTCATATCGATCCATTATCGTGGAATGCTCGGCCATTTCAGCGGGCCACATCCTGGTCCGGTGGCAAGGATCCCCTTGTGTGCTGATTGTGTAGCGGCATCCACTTCCAGCAGCCTCCAGGTCCCAAGTACACCCACTTATAAGACATGGAGGTAATTCTCCATTTTCTACAAGTCTGGCCACCTAATGACAGAATTTCTCTTCATCTGTTATCGGTCAAGTTTATGTTTCTGCTTTGTCTGGTTCCATTGTCTTTCCATCGTGTTTCGGATGTTCAGGCGTTCGACGTGGACGTTTTTTTATTTTTTCCTCGACTGGGTCATGTTCCAAGATTCTCACCGCACTAAGTTGGATTCTTCAATGGTTTCTCTATTCCTTTTTGTTTAGGATTCACAGTTGTGCATAGTTTCAGCCATGCATCGATATATGTTTGGTGTGCATTCTGTCTGTGGGGGCGGCAGCTTCTTAGGCCTTTTCGCCAGATGCCTCGCTTTTTGATATCTTGCGATCGGTGGATTCGTCTCGAGAAGAGACTTTCTTCTGGCGGACTTGGCATCATTACATGGGATTGTCCGAACCCATGATGATTTTTTCCGACAAGTCCCCTTGTTCATGTACATAATAGAACTTGTGTGGTCCCCCTCATTATTGCTTCAGAACATCGACCAGCCCTGGCTGTTAACTACCGTCACATTCTATGTTTCTATAACTGCTATCACATTCTATGTTTCTATAATTATTTTAAAAAATTGGGCAGACTAGATGGGCCGAATGGTTTTTATCTGCCGTCACATTCTATGTTTCTATGTTTAGTTACGTTAGAATTTGGTAATCACCCAGTAACTTGTGTAGGTGTGATTTATAGGCCCCCAGGACAAATAGAAGAGTTAGATAATTTACTAGTTGAGGAAATAGCTAAAATTACAATGTAGGGAGATGGTATCATCATGGGTTACTTTAATCTTCCTGATGTGAACTGAAAGACCAAAATAGCTGCTGGGGCCAGGAGCACACATATTCTAAACTCCCTACTAGGATTGTCTCTAAAACAAGTCATTGAGAAGCCAACTCGTAAAAAGGTCATACTAGATTTAGTGTTAACATATGGAGATTTGTTATTAGATATTACTGTAGGTGCAAGTTAGTATTTAGTAATTATAAATAAAAAAAACAGAGTGAGGAAGATAGACAGATCTATAAGATTAAGCAGAAATAGTCTAAGCAAGTTATAAGAGCTTCCAAATCACACAAAAAAGAGAAGATAGCACATCAGTAGAAAGAGGGAAGTGCTCAAGCTATTGTACAGAACACTGGTGAGACTTCACTTGGAGTATTGTACACAGTTCTGGAGACTGTATCTTCAGAAGGATATTGATACCTTAGAGAGGGTTCAGAGAAGGGCTACTAAACTGGTTCATGGATTGCGGGATAAAACTTACCAGGAAAGGTTAATGGATCTTAACATGTATAGCTTGGAGGAAAGACGAGACAGGGGGGATATGATAGAAACATTTAAATATATAAAGGGAATCAACACAGTAAAGGAGGACACTATATTTAAAAGAAGAAAAACTACCACAACAAGAGGACATAGTCTTAAATTAGAGGGACAAAGGTTTAAAAATAATATCAGGAAGTATTACTTTACTGAGAGAGTAGTGGATGCATGGAATAGCCTTCCAGCTGAAGTGGTAGAGGTTAACACAGTAAAGGAGTTTAAGCATGCGTGGGATAGGCATAAGGCTATCCTAACTATAAGATAAGACCAGGGACTAATGAAAATATTTAGAAAATTGGGCAGACTAGATGGGCCGAATGGTTCTTATCTGCCGTCACTTTCTATGTTCTTTATGTTTCTATGTCAACAGTAATTAAAGGACTAACTAGAGTGCTTTCCCTGGGTGTCTCCTGAACACAGGCAGCGGTACTTAGTCATTGAGGGCATGGAATTCCTTTCGGCTACACGCGCTTGTGAATCATAGGTAGCAAATGTCCCCCCCCCCATGTCAGGAGATAGGAACTACTGACGGGGGGGGCCTGTAAGGCGACCTAGGCAGCCGCCTCTGGCGCACCTTAGCAGGGGGTGCCAGATCCTAGCACCCGGAATCACCGGTGTGGCTCCAACATGCTGCGCCACCTGAGTGCTTTAGCAAGCTTTAGGAGGCGCAGCACTGCTGTATGGAGGGCGGCCAGATCTGAGTTACCGGCAGGAAGGAAGCGCAGAGCGCTCCCTCCTGCCGGTCTCTCAATGTAGCGTGGCCGGGCGGTGTGGAACACGGGACAAGAACTTCTGTTTCCTGTACCCGGCCGCCGGCAGACTGACAGGAAGCACTCACTCAGTGAGCACTTCCTGTCAGTCTGCCAGCAGCCAGGTACAGGAAACAGAGGTTCCTGTCCCACGTTCCGCGCCGCCCGGCCACGCTACATTGGCAGGAGGAACAAAAGAAGGGGGTAAGGATCACTTGGGAGGTAAATAAGACCCACTGAAGGGGGGCAAGGGATCACTGAGGGGGGTGCGATCACTGGGGAGGGGTGGCTGGGCGCACTCAAGGGGGTAAGGACTGGGGAGAGGGGGAGGGATGGCGACCACTGGGAAGGGGGGGATAAGGACCACTGGGGTGGGTGTAAGGATCACTCGGGGAGGTGGGGGGACAAGGACCACTGGAGGGGGGGGGTAAGGACCACTCAGGAGGGGGGGGGGCCAAGCGAAGGATCACTGGGGATAAGGATCACTAGAAGGGGGGATAAGGATCACTGGGAGGGGGTGTAAGGGAATTACCTGGGGAGGGAACAAGGACCCACTGGAGGGGGGGGGTGCTGACCACTAGAGGGAAGCAAGGATCACTGGGGGGATAAGGATCACTAGAAGGGGGGATAAGGATCACTGAGGGGGGTAAGTGATCACTGGGGGAATAAGGACCACTGAGGCGGGGTAAGGATCACTGGGGGGGGGGAATAAGGACCACTGGGGGAGGCGGGATAAAGACCACTTGGGGAGGGGGATAAGGACCACTGGAGGGGGGAATAAGGACCACTGGAGGTGGGAGAATATAAGGACCACTGGAGGGGGGGGATAAGGACCACAGTGGGAGGGTGGGAAGTAAGGACCACTGGGAGGGGGGAGTAAGGACCACAGAGGGAGGAATAAGGACCACTGTAGGGGGGGAATAAGGATCACGGGGGGGAATAAGGACCACTGGAGGGGGGGAATAAGGACCACAGAGGGAGGGTGTGTGGGAGGTAAGGACCACTGGGGTGGGGGATAGACCACTGGGGAGTGGGGAATAGGACCACTGGGAGGGTGGGTGTAGGACCACTGGGGTAAGGACCAAAGAAGGAAGGTGGGTGGGAAGGGACCACCACTATGGGTGAGGGGGGAGTAAGGACCACATAAGGATCACTGGGGGGGGGATAAGGAACGCTGGAGGGGGGAATAAGGACCTCTGAGGGAAAGGGGGGGAATAAGCATCACTGAGGACGAGGGGGGGGAATAAGGACCACTGAGGGAGGGTGGGTGGGAAGTAAGGACCACTGGCGGGGAGGAGGGAGTAAGGACCACATAAGGAGTAGTGAGGACTACTGGGGGAGGGGTGTAAGGACCACAGGGGGATGAGGGGGAGGTCCACTAAGGGGTTTGGCAGAGGGAGGACCACTAAGGGGGGGAAGAGGGGAGGGCCACCAAAGGAGGGAGGACCAATGAGGGAGGAGGGGGGAGGTCTACTAAAGGGTTTGGGAGAGGGAGAACCACTAAGGGGGGGAAGAGGGGAGGGCCACCAAAGGAGGGAGGACCAATGAGGGAGGAGGGGGGAGGTCTACTAAGGGGTTTGGGAGAGGGAGAACCACTAAGGGGGGGAAGAGGGGAAGGACCACCAAAGGAGGGGAGGAACCACTAAGAGAAGGGAGGAGGGTAAGGACCACTAAGAGGGTAAGGACCACTGAGGGGGGAAAGGCTAAGGACTTTGTGAAGACTGGCATTAGCCCATATGGGAGAGCATATGGGCGGGGCATTGTGATGTCACATGGTGGGTAGGACATATGGGCTGCGGCAAATTATTTTTTGCCTAGGGCGTCAAAAATCCTTGCACCGGCCCTGGGAGCATTTGTCCGTGTTCATACAGAAACCCCCGAACAGAGACTGGCCACTGCCCTGAATTCTCTGGAACTCTTTTGGGGCATCACTTCATGGCCGGCTGGTCAAAACTTCTGATATTTTCTTTTGTTTTTAAGGTGATTTACAATATTGTATGTTATTTCCTGTAACTGAGAGATAAATGACTGATGTTTCTCAGCTCAATTCTCTCTCAGTCCCATAGACTCCAGCTCCAGAGGATTTCAGAGGAGATATTGTATTTTAGGATTGCAGCTTCGCTACATTTCTAATGCTGCTTTTGTCTAGTTACAATTAAAATTGGAAAAAGTAAAAATTGCAAAATATGAAGTATCCTATCATGTTGTAAAATGTAAGATTATACTAAATTCCAAATAAAAGCTTCCTATGTCAGGAGTATGGGGCGGGGGGGGAGGGAGGATACATACTAACTAAGCCCTGAAAAGTGGAAATCTAAACCAAAAAGGATTTATTAAAGAAATATAAGTAAAACCTAACTTTTAATTGATTCTCATTAAAAATTTCTAACATAAAAATACTAAATACCACCAACCTTAACACAAAAGTAGTAGGAGGACATTTTTAGAAACGATCTCTGCTTTTGATAAAGATACAAAATTCCTTACGATGAGAGGGTAATGGTAATGCCCTCTGACATTATATAAAAAACAAAATGAATGCATTTACATAACCCCATTTGAGATCAGGACTAATATTATTATTATTTTATTATTTATATAGCGTCATCAGATTCTGTAGCGCTGTACAAAGGGTGGACTAACAGACATTTAATTGTAACCAGACAACTCGACGTATTCACTGAAGGCTTAGTAGGTAATTTTTGACAGTTACAGGAGAGGAGTCATGGAGGGTGGGGGGTGTAAACCTGCTAACAATTTAATTGATATGCTTTCTTGAAGAAGTGAGTTTTCAATAATTTTTTGAATGAGTGGAGACTGGGTGAAATCGTATAAATGCTCTGTTCTGCCAGGATGTAGAGACTAACTATGTAAAGGTTCTGGCAGAACATAGAAGAGAAGTGAGACAGCGGTCAATAACACAATTATTGGTTCACCTATCCACGGAAGCATCGGAGGAAAGAGAACAAAGGTTAGGGAATGTAGCCACGATGGAGTAATGTCAAACTGCAGCCTAAACGACTCCAGCTCAGTAGTAGCTCAGTTGTAGCAATATGTCAGTATAACACTATTGCAACTATTAGATCTCATTGAAACAATAATTGTAAAGTAAAGTAAAACATTATTTCAGGGATTTATTCTCTTTTATTTAACTTGTCAGAGTACATTGACATTTTACTCCAACACTCAGTGAAAAACAATCGTAACAAACAATGTTGATCTTTTAACCATCTTTCAAGTAGGGGAGTGTAACGGCACCCCAGGCATAAAAGTGGTTAAACGCCTATTCCCTTCCAGATATACAGGCAGCTACTATAGACACCAATCCACCGAACCGGAGAAGCATCTGAATGCTCTCAAACATACGAATGCTGTAAACAGCCAAATAGGAAAAACCATACGAATAGGTTTACAGCATACAATAAATCCCCCCCCCAAGAACGAGACAAGGCAGGAACAGACAGAGCTGTGGGTTTATTGTTCTTATATACACATTCTTACACATTAGTACACATTAGTAAGTACATCAATTCTAAAAAAAAAAAAAAAATGAAAGTGTAGGTACACTGGAAACAGAGTTGGGTTGATTAGCTAATGAAGACCAGGAAAAAGCAGAAATGTTAAATAACTAATTTTCTTCAGTATATATTAATGAGGATCCTATGACAAGAGATATGCAAATGATTGCTGCAAAAAACTTGCAAATAACTTGTGATTGGATAACTCGAGACAAGGTGCTACAGCTATTAAAGAAAATTAATGTAATTAAAGCTCCCGGGCCTGACGGTATTCACCCACAAGTACTTAAGGAGCTAAGTGGGGAAATAAGTGACCCTCTGTATTTAATTTTTCAAGATTCTTTTGTTTCAGGTGTTGTACCGGAGGATTGGAGGAAGGCAGATGTTGTTCCTATATTTAAAAAGGGTTCAAAATCCTTGCCTGGAAATTATAGACCTGTGAGCTTAACTTCTGTAAGTGGGAAAATATTTGAACGGCTATTAAGGGATAATATTCAATAATTTGTTATTAGCAATAACCAGCATGGTTTTATGAAACATAGGTCATGTCAAACTAACCTAATTGCATTCTAAGAAGAAGTAAGTAGAAGTATAGATCAGGGTGTTACAGTGGATGTGATCTACTTGGATTTTGCCAAGGCATTTGATACGGTTCCTCACAATAGGTTAGTCTTCAAACTAAAAGAAATTGGTCTAGATGAATATTCTTGTTCTTGGGTAGAACATTGATAGAGTACAACGAGTTGTAATTAATGGTAAATTTTCAGGCTGGACAAAAGTGGTAAGTGGTATCCCTCAGGGTTAACATAGAAACATAGAAACATAGAATGTGACGGCAGATAAGAACCATTTGGCCCATCTAGTCTGCCCAATTTTCTAAATATTTTCATTAGACCCTAGCCTTATCTTATAGTTAGGATAGCCTTATGCCAATAAGTTCTGTTTTGGGACCACTTCTATTTAACATTTTTATAAATGATCTTGAAATAGGCATTGAAAGCCATGTATCAGTGTTTGCAGATGACACAAAACTTTGTAAAGTAATAAAATGTGAGAAGGATATTGCTTTGCTGCAGAGGGATTTGGATAGATTGGTGGACTGGGCACTAAAATGGCAGATGAAATTTAACGTAGAGAAATGCAAAGTTATGCACTTCGGGGTTAAGAATGCACAAGCAACTTACACACTAAATGGTAGTGAATTAGGGATAACCACACACGAGAAGGATTTGGGAATTGTTATAGATAACAAATTAGGCAGCAATATACAATGTCAATCTGCAGTTACTAAGGCCAGTAAGGTATTATCATGTGTAAATAGGGGCATAAATTCTCGGGATGAAAATATAATTTTGTGTCTTTATAAATCGCTGGTAAGATCACACCTTGGATATGCTGTGCAATTTTGGGCGCCTGTTCTAAAGAAAGATATCATGGCACTAGAAAAAATCCAGAGACGAGCTACAAAATTGATAAAAGGAATGGAGTATTTTAGTTATGAAGAAAGGTTAAAAAAATTAAATCTGTTTAGTTTGGAAAAACGGCACCTGAGAGGGGTTATGATAACTTTATACAAATATATTCTGGGCCAGTACAAACCTTTATCTGGAAATCTATTCATAAACAGGGCTATACATAGGACACAAGGTCACACATTTAGGCTGGAAGAAAGGAGATTTCATCTAAGGCAAAGAAAAGTGTTTTTTTTACAGTAAGAGCAATAAGGATATGGAATTATCTGCCTGAAGAGGTGGTTTTGTCAGAGTCACTACAGAGGTTTAAACTGCAATTGGATAAATACTTACAAAAACATAACATACAGGGATATAATTTCTAATTAGTGGGGTAATAGCTGCTTGAGCCAAGGAGACATCTGAATGCTATTTTGGGGTCAAGAAGGATTTGTTTCCTAATTTGTGGCAAAATTGGAAGCGCTTCAGACTAGGTTTTTTGCCTTCTTTTGGATCAACAGCAACAACATATGTGAGGAAGGTTGAACTTGATGGACACAAGTCTCTTTTCAACTATGTAATTATGTAACTATGTAATGTGATCCTTCCTCATGGACTCCATTCTCTTCTTTTTTTTAAAAAATTAATAATTTCATTGGCCAGCAATGTACAGTCTCTCTATATTATCATTCCCCACCCAAAGGAATACAAAGCAGTCGCTTATGTATCAACCAATGTAAACGGAATTCCTGAACAACAAATTACTTTTATGAAGGAAGGCATAGAGATTATTTTAAATAATAATTCCTTTTGGATTTTTTTAGATTCTTTTTATCTCCAAACCAGAGGTACGACTATGGGAACTAGGTTTGCCCATAGCTATGCAAGTTTATTCATGACTGACTGTGAAAATCACATCTGATCTCATACTTTTGCCATATTGATGATTTGTTATTTATCTGGAATAGACCTGATAACTCTCTTAATATGTTTTTAGATCATTTGAATTCAAATGCTAGAGGCATTTTTTTCACCTCTGGATTCAGTAAAGAAGAGATAAACCTGTTGTTACGGCTCCCCCGGTATGCGAGGGGTTACAGCCGTATGAGACGTTCCCTTACCGAATGCAGAGGCAGCCAATGAGTGCTCCAAAGCACCGAACAATAGCCGTACAGATAAGTCAGTTTCCCAAGTAACCGAACAGCAGGTATACGAATACAATATTCCCCCGAACAGCCACCATGTGAATCAAATATTCCTCCAAACAGCCGAATACGCATACTCCATACGAATAATCCCCCCCCCAATGACGAGACACAGCTCCATATTGAGGGTCAGCAGGAATCTGGTTTAATGAGGGCTTCATGCCCGGCTTTTATGCAAGTCTCCCATCTGGTGGACACTCCCCTAGGGGACCAAATGGGGGACTGTGACAAGGACATTGTAACAACCAATCACAGAGTACACAATTAGCCATTCCCCTTTTCTTACCCAGAACCCTCTGCTCTGCCTGGGGAGATAATTGTGAAGTAATTCAATTATCTCCCAGGACAGAGCCTAAACGCCATTTTGAGTGACCATAACAAAAATAGATAAAAATACATAACTGTTACATTTTACAAAATATTACAGCCATTCAACAGGTCCCCAGATAGGATCTGAGCGCACCAAAGTACCGAATAGCGCTCAGATCCTATGCACACAGTCCAATCGCCGTGGAGCCAAAGGGTTTACACAGTCAGTTTTCATACAAATGGGCTCCACGGGATTCCTATCTGGGATGCGGTGTATTCCGTTGAAATCTACCGAATATAGGGTCATTCGTGCCAATCTACCGAATAAGAAGGGAGGTCGGCGGCTTCTGTGGTGTTTGTGCTAAAATGTGTCCGTTTTCAGTTCCATGTGTTAGGCGTCAAACACCGCTGTGTGTTCGCGTGTTTTAAAATGGCAGCGACCTCGTGTTCAGCATACGAATGGCAGCCACCCAACTACTGTATCAATCTAGAGGTGTTTGCGATTAACCTCAACGTTCTAATGGGGCCAAGAGGTTAATCAGCAGCACACTTCTCTACTGGGTGGCCGGCCGTTAGGTAGTTTTGTTCGGTCCTAAAAAAGGGAATGCCATAGAGTCCACAGGAATGAGGGAAATGAATTAAACAAACGAACGAGCCATACAGTAAGTTCACTTCAAGACAGAGGGATCTGTCACACCTGTTATATCTTTTTACTAAAGATGGTAATGTAAATATGGAAAAAAATTTTTTTAAAAGTATGCATTCACACAGTCATAGATCAGACTGTGTTCTAACTCTATTGAACACATATATAGTATATCCTTATCGAAATATAAGCATAGCAATAGCAATTTGTACATTTAAATAAATCTACAATTACCCTAAAATAGGATTACTTTACTAAATAAACATACTGGGAAAAAAGGAGTAAAATTTTCAACTCCTACCCCCCATATCCAACCACACACGTCATCAATAAGTATGATTACGCCCCTAAGACATGATTGGTCAATCACCATCAATGTCATCAAATTAAAGGGCGTATATATATATATCCTGCTCTAAGAGTCGGCACTGTTAGTCTAACAGAACTCTTACAAAGGCACATTCTAGCGCTGAAAAGCGTTGTGCTAGTGGATTTAAAAATTAGGACCACTCTGTAAGCTTCTATATAGCCCAGGGTTCTATTCCTACTAGATATGGGTTTGTTCAGCATCAGATAGACAGCCTGTGAGTCCCTTTTCTACCGTAGCGGTACAGCTAGTGATCTAACAGATATTGTAACTATATTTTTGCCTTACTCATCAAGCAGCCGACAAATAGTCTATTGAGCATTGATAAGCTTTAGCGATACCTCTAGTGATCTAGGAGTCATTGCAAAGATCCTCTTATGCCTAATATTAGACGCTCTATTTAAATTTTGGCATGCATTCTGTAGGTTAATATAGAAGTGATTGATCCTGCAATCAGTTTAGAAGTGCACTGCATCTAGTGCACCTTACATTGTAAGAAAATACTGAGGGATTTCCAATACTATATGAGATACAATCCCTCATGAGCTATTTAGTGTAAGAATCTATAATCTAATCACTTTCATTAAGGAACCCTATTGGGGGGATATCTACAAAATATTTATTTACTTTGTTATGCAAGTAATACAAAATATAGGTACGACTTATTGTTTCTTTGTCCTCAGGTACTTACTCCCTGTTCTGTCCAGCAAAGTGCTTCAATACCAGTAGTGTGTTTGAATACTAACTATCAGAAAATGATCAGAGATTGTTGAAATAGGGGAGTGAATTTTATATCTTTAACTTTATCCACCGTCAGTGTTCCCCAACTGTAGTTTATTACGTCTGGGGCCTGCTGTGGACTTCCCAAACACTCTCTGACATTTTATTAATTTATGTATCAAATACTTTGACAGACAATATTTTACATCACTTGGACATCATCAACAACAAAGTTACCTTCTCTACTCATTATATTTGTTGCATATTCCCCCATGGAAACTGTTTCTAGTTTTTACTTAGAGCAGTTCCATTAGTTGGCTACTTGGTAACAAGCAACCACTTGTACTCATTAGCTTCAGCTGTTGGTCCTATTATATCTTTATCTTTATATTTTTATATTAAATATTAATATTTTTTACTTTTTTGGTGTTTTGGTACACTTAGATGTGTTTACCCATTAAAGGGAATTAAAGCTTTTTTTTTGTTTTCTATTCTTAGAATTGTTATGCTTTATGTACATTAGGCATTGATTGTCGATCACTTTTATTGAGTCATTAATATTAGGGTAATAGGACTGGGATCAGGTATGCTCCTTTGCAGATCCTGTACCAGCCCTCTCTAATCATAGATCAGACTAGTTGTTTGTATTCTCCCTGGCTTTTAAGCACTCCTAAAAGTCAATTCTTACAATTAAATAGGAATTGCTCAAAACCAGAAGACATCCATTTAAAAAAATAAGTTTTTGGAAAAAAAACTATTCAGAAGAAAAACAAGACACCATTCTTGAGAGAGTTAAATTTAATGATACAGATAGTGTTTTAACAAACAAAGATAACAATAAGATTGCACCCTCTCTTGCACTTATATTTGATTTGAACAACAAAAAAAGATAAATCAAAATAATAATTAAAAAACATTGGCATGAAACCCTAAATAAGGTAATTCCTGACAATCCAAATATAATATTTAGATATTCTCTGAATTTTAAATCCCTTTTACAAGTAAAAAAATAACAAACCCTCTACTTTATCTAAGGTAAAGGGTTTTTTTAAATGTAGAAAATGCATTGTATGTAAAATGCTGCAGGGGTCAGTTTAAAACACCACCACCCATTTTACTTCTAATATAACCAATAAAATGCATAAGATAAATAATTTTATTATGTGTAAAACAAAAAATGTGAGTTATCTTTTGGAATGCCCATGTGGCCTCCAATCTGTAGATATGACATCTAAAACTTTGAAAACACAAGTAGCAGGGCATTGCCACAATTTAATAAAAGGATACAAAGCCATACTGTGTCAAAACACTTTATTGTATACAAAGATAACCCAGGGTGCCTTAAATCCACTGGCATACAGTCAGTGAAAAATATGATAGAAAGAAATGAGATCATTTAAAACCCTAACACAAAATGGTTTGAATGCAGACTTTAAACTTTTTAACTTTTTTTTTACTGTTTTGTTTAAAAAGTTAATTATGTTGTGCTATTTTAATGAATTTACACAATCTGTAATACATATATGTCACTACTCCTATAATAATTCAATTATGTTCCGCTCTCCCTCAGTATCTAAACAATATTTACATTCCATTGTACCTTTTAAACTGGTATTTACCAACATCATTTATTCTTAAGATATATTTTTATATTCATGATTTTCTTTTTCCTCTTTTCCCTTACTTTAAAATGTATTTTTATTAACCTTTTTGCACACTTGGCAGCTGACTCATTTCCCACGTGTTCGTTCACGCGAATGGCGGCCTCCCAGCAGACCACTTGAAATACTAGGTGCGAATAGATGATTGAGGTGTCAAGAGGGTCAATAGGGTTAACAAGCTCCAAGGTGGGCTAAGTACGGGGAGTATAATAGAGGAAAATTGGTACTTTCTTCGGTCACCGAACTAAATAGGGAAAACGTTTGGACAGAGTATTTTCAGTGACAGGGTGCTCTGTCACAAGTGTTACTTTACACTTCCTACCAATTTTATAACATAATCAGGGATTGCATCAAAGTCCATTTGAGAGAGCAGAGCTGGGCATTAATTACCCCAATCAGAAGGATTAATGCACTCATGTGGGTATGCCTCCTGAGAAATATAAATAGAGGCAATGACCGAGCCCGGCAGGGTGGACTGGGGGTGGGGGCAATGGCTGAGGAGACATATTAGCACCTACTGACTGTAAACTCTGACACCTGCAGAGAGGAACAAGGAAGGAGTCCCCGCCATAAGACACCTGGGACACTGAACATATAATTGTATTATTGCTTTCATTTTTTAACTTACAGATACAGCCAGCTATTTCACTGCCTTTACAGATAAAAAATCAAATTAACAGGTCCTTCCTCATTCTGTCTCCTTTTCTGATACAATTTCCAGTGCACATTAGATGATTCCATGTATTCCAGGAAGAATTGCATTAATCAGGTGGTTGTTTCAATATTTGATTCCCACATCCAGTAGTGTAATAGTTTGTTCTTTCATTGTTCATATTATCAGCCGATGAATGCCTGAAAATGTCCAAACTGTAGCTTGTCCACAGCAAAAGCATAAGTCTAATAATAATTACAGTAAATGTTTCCCTATGTAAATATTAGGGGTCAATGTTCTAGAAATATATACTTTTGTTTTGCAGATTTGTATTAGGTGATTTCTACTAAACATTTAGTTCTACACATCAAACTTTGGAAACACTTTAAATCAGTAGTTTCCTCCTTGAAATATTTATCCACACCTTGAATATGCTGTGCAATTTTGGGCGCCTGTTCTAAAGAAGGATATCATGGCACTGGAGAGGGTCCAGAGACGAGCTACAAAATTGATAAAAGGAATGGAGCATTTTAGTTATGAAGAAAGGTTAAAAAAATTAAATCTGTTTAGTTTGGAAAAACGGCGCCTGAGAGGGGATATGATAACTTTATACAAATATATTCGGGCCAGTACAAACCTTTATCTGGAAATCTATTCATAAACAGGGTTATACATAGGACACGAGGTCACACATTTAGGCTGGAAGAAAGGAGATTTCATCTAAGGCAAAGAAAAGGTTTTTTTACAGTAAGAACAATAAGGATATGGAATTCTCTGCCTGAAGAGGTGGTTTTGTCAGAGTCCATACAGATGTTTAAACTGAAATTGGATAAATACTTACAAAAACATAACATACAGGGATATAATTTCTAATTAGTGGGGTAATAGCTGCTTGATCCAAGGAGACATCTGACTGCTATTTTGGGGTCAAGAAGGAATTTTTTCCTAGTTTGTGGCAAAATTGGAAGTGCTTCAGACCAGGTTTTTTGCCTTCTTTTGGATCAAAAGCAACAACATTTCTGAGGAAGGCTGAACTTGATGGACGCAAGTCTCTTTTCAGCTATGTAACTATGTAACTATGTAACGTATGATAATTGATTAACATTTGAGGCATTTCTACAATGAGGGCTAATTCATTATTTTTCATCATGCATTTTTACTTATTAATGTTATTTGCATAGAAATGATTGTAAGTAAAACATTTATTGTATTTTTTAGTTTTTTATTATTTTAATATTTTGTTTATATTTAAAGTTATGTTAAATTTCTGTTTTTCAAAGTATACTCTTTTATTTTACTTTAACATTTTCAAATATAATTGAAAAGATGGAAACAATAAGAGAGAAAGAATAAAAAAAAAATTACACAAACAAATTAAAATAGTCTTACAGGGTTTTACCTAACAAGTTTTGTTTTGTATTCATCTCTGGTTTTATTAGCAAAATGTAACATTTGGGGAAAAATATACAGCCCAGTATCCCGGCACTAGAAGCCAATATGGCAAAAATCTCTACAGCCACCATGTATTTCCCTTTGGTGCTCAGATAGGCCGGGATCATTGCAATCCAAACACTGCAGAACACCAGCATGCTGAAGGTGATGTATTTGGCTTCATTAAAACTGTCCGGTAATGTCCTCACCATGAAAGCCAGAACAAAACTCATGGAGGCCAGAATTCCCATGTAGCCCAACACACAATAGAAAGCAATAACTGATCCTTCATTACATTGAATGATGATCTTCCCAGGGTAAGAGTGCATGTCAAACTCCTGGAAAGGAGGAGAAATAGACAACCAAATAACATTAATCAGAACTTGGACTGAGGTGCATATCAAGACTACAAAATTAGACACATTGACACCCACCCACCTCCTCCATAAGCTGCCTGGTTTGGTGGCTTTGAAAGCGATACAAACGATAATAGTCTTAGCCAGTATACAAGACACGGCTACAGAGAAAATTAGTCCAAATGTCGATTGTCGAAGCATGCAGGTTATATCCACAGGACGACCGAGGAAGAGAAACACACAGAGGAAGCTCAGTATGATGGAGACCAGGAGGATAAAAGTGAGATTCCAGTTATTTGCTCTAACAATGGGTGTATTTCTGAATAAAATAAATATTCCCAATATAGCAAATGTTAAAATAGCAAATACTATAGAAACGGAATATGAAACAGAAACGATAATATCCTCTTCATATGATAGGAAGTCGTAAGTTTTAGGTATACACTTTACTTTACTTTCATCGGGCCATTCGTTATCAGGACATCTCTGGCAGTTATCACTGTCTGTAATAAAATAGAGTATGATGTAAATAGCAATTAAAGAAGTAACTGCAGGCAGTAACAATGCTATATGCAGTTTTCATGTACCTTCTATCTCATCTGGTTGCTATAAAGGCTATTAAAAACACTGATTAAAATATAATTTGAATAGATTAATAAACAACAAATGTTACAAAACACTGTTTTATTAATTAAGTATTTTTGATTAGAATTATATTTTGCTACCTGTTACATTGGACATTTCTCCCTCGGAACACGGGACACATTGATAACAGCAGATGTGATAACCTTCACCAGAGGCTTTTCTGTACCCTGGAGGACACCGGTCAGTACACCGTGACTGTGTGATCTAGAACAAAAAATAGCACTTTATTTCATTAATAAACCAAAAGCCAGACAGAACACAATTAATTCTGGAAGTTGTTAACTGATATTCAAATTCACTACTGACAATTTAAACATATTTTCAAGAAAAATGAAAGATGATGGCAAAGGAACAAGCTTTGGATACACATTTTCAAAAAGACAAAAGAGTGTGGTGGCCAGATTCATAAAACAGCACTGGGTTAGGGAGGTAATAGGAGGATTTAAAATAGAACAGAAGCCAGGGGCTTCGGTTCCTGGCCGCTACCATTTTTAATCCTTGACTCAAGGGCAGTGAGTGAGAGGTTAAAGGAACACTCCAAACACGTAAAGCACTTTAAATATGTGTGCTTTATGGGTGTGAAGAGTGTGTCCTTTAATTTTATTTTACAAGACGTGCAGAATTCAATTATAAATTTAGGGACTTCTAAAGACATTTCACTGAAGTGATCTGTGTGCAGTGGCATTATAGTTTTAACCTTGCAATGTAAAACATTGTAATTTTGTAGTTTTGCAGCTTTGCACTATGTCCATTGAGGTGTTAAACATATCTGTAGAGTTTGTCTTCCAGCCACTAGAGGTACTTCCACCGGAACAACCATGTGACCAGTGCAGCTCACAGGAAAGCATTGTATTCATGTTTTACAATGAGAAGCATTTGGATGCACACATGGCTCTTGCCTCACTTGTGCATCAATTTCCAATATTCTTCTAAGAGGATCATTGGATTGGCCATCACAGATAGATCTGATTGAAGTCTCATGAAGAGGATAAGTAAGTAAACACCTTTCTTTCCAGGTTTTTAGAGAACACTGGGGGGATCTAAAACTAATCAAGCACTAGGATAGTGTTATGAATACATGTTTGTATTTCTAACGCTATAGTGTTCATTAACTTTGTCCCCCCTACCCCTGCTACTTTATGGTTGTTAATCTCAGAGGAGCTAAACTCAAAAGGCAGTAATTGCTTAGAGCAACTGCCTTGTAATGACTTCTCACTAAGCTGCATTGCAAAGTCTGTGATTGGACAGGCACAGAAAGTCTGGGACGGGATTAGAAGGCAAGCTGCTTTTATATATACACCTGTTGAAAAAAATGCATAATTAAATGCATGTATGTTTTTATTGGGGGTATATCTACTAAATAGCTTCTTATTATTTATCTGTTTTGAATTTGGACAGTGGACAGTTTGTCAGACATATCATGATAGAAAATATTAATATTATTGTATTACACACAATTGTATTGCAGGTCACAATTAAGAAAAACAGCATTGCAAACATTTCTGTAGCAGTTTGAAACCAAATAGCGGATAATGTTTTTTTTTTTTTACATTAAAAAAGCAAGTTCTTCATGGACACCCAAATGCATTATTAGACTATGCTCTAAATTCATATACAACTTAAACCACTTTAACTAAGACCGTAAACAAATAGATTTTGTTGATTCTGCAGAATATGGACATATTGTTCGTCAGTCAAACCAACTACCGAACGGGAGACCACCCAGTGGAGTCGTGTGTCTCCAATTGAGGATTGTAACACAATGGTCGGATGGGTGGCCGGCATTCGTATGAAAGAACATGTGGCGGTGGCCATCTTTGCATGTACAACCAGCTGTGTTTGGTCGTCGAGTGCGTGGAATTAAAATCAGACACTCGGCCTCGCGAACACCGCTGGACTTCCACTGGCAAATCTTTGCATAAAAGCAGATTAATCATTGACCTCTCAGCACCACATTCCTCCATGGTTTCTAGTCTTAACTCCCTCATACCCTCAGAAGATGTTATGCTACTTGGGTTATTTGGATTGGAACTCAACTGCAGCTTGTAGAACTCCTTAATTACAATAGTGAAGAAACGAAGAATCTTTAAAGTATCAATACTGTAGCTTTAAGAAAAGAGAGGATTGCTGGCAATTTGAGAATCAAACAAAGTTTTAATGATCGATAAACTTAAATGAATTTCATATAGGCAATAATCCAATAAGAAGAAAGTGCGAGTTATCAAACAATACAAAGTTCATTAAAAAGTATTTCCTCAGAGAAGTATTAAATAAGTTTCTTTAGGTTGCTGGGAATAATCTTCAATAGAAACATTAAGCAGGTAGCAGAGAGTATTTGCAAAGCAAGAAACAGTTCATAGTAAATAAGCATGATGGGAGTTGTCCTCCATATAATTAGTAACTTGAAGCAGAGAAGATTTGAGCAAGAAGGAATTGGTTCATTAATAAATGATATTGCAGACAATAGTTGAAAGATATACTTAAGGTTAAGGTGAGTTGTCCTCCAAGAGTTCAGAGTTATAGTCCATTGTAAATTAGCAAAGTATTCGTTCTCCAGTAATCCTCTATGGCATGCAGCATAATCCTTGCATTGGCTAGGACGGCTTGTCAGAGCTTGTGGAGCCGGCGTGTATACCTGGAAGTAGGTCCCACAATCACCAAGTGCCTTCTCCCTGGCGCGGTCTCTCTAAATACTGTCAGAGCTGCGTCAGAAGTGGGCGGGGCCGGCTCCGAATAGCGGAAGTGCCGAACCCAGAAGAGATACCGCATGACAGAAGAGTTCTCATTACAATACTCCACCATTGACAATGTCATCTGGGCCACTCTCGCGGCTAGGGCTGGGGCATGGCTCAGCAAAACTGATATTGTCAATGCATTCAAATGACTTCCTATCCACCCCTCACTATGGCATTTGCATGGCATTAAGTGGCATGGTCTATATATTGTTTTCACCAGACTCTCGTTTGGTTCTAAGAGTAGCCCCAAAATATTTGATTTTTTTGGCGGAAAACCTATGCTGGTTGCTACATAATGTGTGCAGATGCCTGACGGTCATACATTTCTTAGATGTTTCCTCGCAATAAAGAGATAACTCTCATCCCCCTCACAATCTTACAGCTGCAATCGGTCATTTTGAAACCCTGGGGATACCCACAAAAGACTGAGGGTTCTGACACAGTAATTAGTTTTGGGGGATTCAACTTGACTCGGTTAATATACTATCCTGTTTTCGTCATGATAAATTTAAGAGAACTTTGTCAAGTATCAACCTTTACCTAAGATTGGGTTACTGCAACCAGAAGGAACTGCAGTCTCTGCTTGGCTTGCTCAATTTTGCCATGAGGATCATTCCACAAGTCAGATCTTTTATTTCCCTTCTACACTGTTTGCTCCTTCACCTTCCCTCGGACTGCTCACGCATCGCTTTGGACCCTCACGCAACTGCAGACTGACGCATGTGGTACAATTTCTTGCTACATTGGAATGGGAAATCAATGTTTATCCCACCAATCTCTGACAGTTCCCCGATAATCTGGACAGATACTGCGGCCAATACAGGATTCACAGTCACCTGTGGCAATACCTGGCTCTGGGGTCCTTGGCTGGTTGAAGTTGGGTCACTGCCTGGTTTTTCTAAGAGAGATGCTTCTCAGATAACATAACATTGTCAGCAAAGTTCGCTAATCTTCTTTGATTATCATGAGGTTTTCTAGGAAACTCAACAGTTTTTTTTCTCATGTATTCGCATCCTTTGGGTCTCTAACGTATCCGCTGATCACTTGTCTTGTTTCCGCTTGCAGGCATTTCACGAGGCTCTACCCACTGCCTGTCATCTAGCTACTCCTGTCCCCCAATTTCGAAACCTTTTGATGGATTAAATGTATTGTTGTCACACGCATGGAACCTGACCCACTTGGCACTCGTGGATATCACTAGAAAATCCTACGACAGGGCTTTTCACCTCTTCACTAAATTCACTGCTGATTTTAATATACACCACAAATTTGCAATGGTGTCTTTATTGGGTTTCACTTCTTTTTGCCACATTAAACTAAAACTGTCCTAGAACACCATCAAACTCTACCTAACAGGCATTTGCACCGCAATCCCACATTAATAAACTCAATACATTGTATAACTCGTTCTGCTGATTTGTGCTACAATGTAATTACAGGACCCACCATTGTGACATGCTAAAAGAATTAAACTGGCTGTCGCTGGAATCCAAATGCACCCTTCATCTTTCCAGCCTTGTGTTAAAGAGCTTTTCTGGGAAACTCCCACCCTACCTGAGCAAAATGCTCTCCTCGGCTGTTCCCACCTCCTACAAGCTCCAATCTAGTACCAGCACTTTATTTAGTCTACCTCAATACAAAAAGAAAGTGGGCTGATCCTCCTTCTCCTAAAGAGTGCCGCAATTGTGGAACGACCTCCGGCACACTTTAAAATCTTCTCCAAGCCTAAAGTTCTTTAAGAGACCCCTCTTTACATACATCAAAACAGAATGCATGTGTCATGGTTGATTATATATTTCCTACCTGTTCTATGTTAAATTTTGTATTTATTGTGTATTAATATTTGTGACGAAGTACCCTTCGCCACTTGGTCCTGGAGAGGCCTACTTGCCAGCCTCCTCCCCTGTAACTATGACTCTTTCATGTATCTGGCTTTAAAGCCCCTAGTCTACCTTCAGACAGACTATTTATGTAGGCTGCTTTATTTATCTTATGTTTTAGTCACCCTGTACCCATTATAGGTGCAGGGTGTGTGTAATGTAATTGTTTATAGTGTGTGTGTGTGTACTGTGTAATGTATTGCCTGCTCTCTTGTATTGCTGAGGTTTGCTAACCAACTAGGTGGGTTTGGCTATGGAGCTTGTCTAGTGCCCTCTGTTGGTAGCAACAGCAATATGCACTACCTGAATTGCAAGACTGGTTCATTTGCATATTTGGGTAGATTTGCATATTGCTAATTCTGCAGGCAGGTGAGATATTTACTGTTAAATATTGTCTCCCCCCACCCCTTTAAAAATGTGCCATTGTGTTGTGATAAGTCACTGTGTGTTGCTTGATATGGTTTGACTGTTTGTGATTTTATTGAGGTTTCACAACAATGTTATTGTGGTGACCCTATTGGCTGGTCCCAAGGGAAATAAAGGTTTTGACAGTTCTCCTCTGAGCTTGAGTCACTTAGCTCTTTTAAGAGCTTAAGAGCTTGTTCCTGACACTCTCTCCTTGGAGGAGGGGTCTTCACCACACAGTCCTGGATGCTGGAGGTTCATACAAGGTGGAAGGAAGAGTTCTTTCCCACACAGTCCTGGAGGACAGAAGCTGATCCAGGGTGGAAGGAAGACGGCGAGACTCCAGTCAAGATACGGCGGTTGCGGAGTCTGCGCTGGTTGTGGTGTCTGTTGCAGTGCTAGGAGTCCTCAGGAAGCGCTAGGAGCATCCGTCAACGGAGGGTACTCAGTCGGAGTACAAGGAGCTCCGTTACAATATTGTTTTTTTTATTTTATTGTAGCGTATTGTAACAATGCAATGTTTTGTGGACCCAGGACATATTTGAAAACAAGAGAAATCTCAATGTATCTTTCCTGGTAAAATATTTTAAAAATATTAACATGTTATATTATAACATGTTAATACTACACCCAAACAGCACAGGATTCATATCCTCTTACCAAATCAAAACCTTGCTGAAATGGATACAGAAATCTGAAAAAAAAAATATTACCCCCTAAGAGACTACCTATCCGTGCTAAACTATTGCAATCCCTATCCAATATTTTAGATGCTTCTCCTTTTGAAGCACATACCAATATAGTAATCAAAAAAGCCATATACTTAGCCTTGTCTGGCTTTTATGGCTTTCTAAGACCAAGGGAATTAACAGCTACCAATCTAATGGCCATGGATTTCCTTACAACTAGGAATATCACTAAAACCCAGGATCACTACATCCTGTCACTCAACCGTCCTGTCACTCAACCGTCAGATGGGACCTCCGGTCAATATACCATTCTACCCTACTGACTGACGAACAATATGTCCATGGTGCCCAGTTCTGGTTTTAGACACATGCTTCAGCACTTTTTTAAAAATTACCTCACCAACCACTTCTTCAGCTACAGGGTTCCACACTCACTGCATCTAAATTCATGCTGTACATTTGCATGCTACTAACCAGCGTTGGCCTTAATTCAAATCACTATTCCGGCCACTCTTTTCATATAGAGGCAGCCTCATCTGTCTCATCCAATAACTCTCCAGCACTTATCATTAAGGCCATGGGATGCTGGAAATCATCCACGTACACCCTATATATCCAGGAATCAGTTAATGAGATGTATTGTAGAACTAATAAAACCTTGTATGGTACACTTCCTTTTGCCCTCTTTTTTACAGGCCTACTGCATTGTCAGTTCCGGCACACCACAACCGACTGGTGCTTGTAAACTATGTTATTATTATTACTATTCATATGTTACTACTAAGTATATGTTATCTAACCATTATGGCAATATTGCCCTGACCCCAAATTTAAGTCAGGACCTGTAGTTGTGGGAGGGGTTTGGGGTCCCCTTTATAAGGCCCTCCAATCCCCTCTCACATACCGTGATTGGTCTGGCGAGTTAACCCTCCCACCACTGCCTCTTTCACCCTCTATAGGTGGGCCCTCTTTTTTATAGGCCTACTGCATTGTCTGTTCCGGCACACCGCAACCTACTGCTGTTTGTAAACTATGTTATTATTACTATTCATATGTTACTACTAATTATATGTTATCTAACTATTATGGCAATATTGCCCCGACCACAAATATACAATATATATATTTTTTTTTTCTATCTAATAAATATTGTCCATGCATGCAGTTATAGGGCACACTTTTATCACACATACATATTTAGATATATTAAGAAGTGTTGATACCTAATTAAGAAGATATTTTCAAAATCTTTTGAATTAATTATACGTCTATGTTTTTAGTCAATCTGTGGTTATAAACCTTGGAACTAAGACATGGTTAACACAGTAAAGGAGTTTAAGCATGCGTGGGATAGGCATAAGTCTATCCTAACTATAAGATAAGGCCAAGGACTAATGAATGTATTTAGAAAATTGAGCAGACTAGATGGGCTGAATGGTTCTTATCTGCCGTCACATTCTATTTTTCTATGTTTCTGTGTTTCTATGTTTCTATATGCACAGACAAACTACATTTCATTATTTGCCATATAGTCAGGAATAAGGCACATAGGAATTACTTACCTATATTCCAATAAACTAATTTAAATACCTATGTACACATGTCAGCATAATTATTATGAACAATTCCAGGAAATAGGACTATATTAAAATCATTCATAACAGAAGAGCCACACTTGTTGGTGAAGCTTTGGTAAAAGTTAAATAATCAGTGACATATTTCTAATTATCATATGCTAAACCCACCAAATCTGACTGAAGAATGTTAAATCCATAGTTGTAGGTTACCCGAGATAAGGAAACCAATATTATGGTATAGAGAATAGCGGGAAAGGATGACTCTTGACTATAGTCTATTGAATCACACTCTCCTGATTGATCACAGTCTCTTGATCAATCACTCTATTCAATCACTCACTCCTAAACTATCTCTTTCTCTTAAATCCTCATTCTCTAATATTGCATTTATTTCACCTATTAAACATAATTATTAATACTCAATATTCTCTTAAAAATCTAAGATATCTAGTCATTTCCATTTAACGTTTATATCAAAACTGAATTCCTTATCCATTGAGAAGTGAAAGAAAGCCAGCAACTTTGTGGCAATTAGGATTCATATAATGTTTATACCTTGTATTGTATGAGTCAACATTTGGAATATTTTATCCTTTTGGGGAAATAGTTCCTGTGTATTTAAAATCTGTGTCTGCAGCTCAGATTAAAAGTATGTAATACTTCTTAGGGTAATAATGCTGAAATGATTGATACATTTGTTTGTTGAATTCAGATATTAATCAAAACCTATTATTAAATACATAGTGCAGATACAGAGGTTATTTAAAATTTACCAAGTATTTATATTGAAAACTTTTTAATATTATTTTATTGTTTTGTTCTAAAAAAATATTATTTTATACTAATATAGTAAGATATTGTAAATTTTTCAAAAGAAAAAAAAGGGGGAGGTTACAGTGTTGAACTAGTCAGCACTGATATCCCCAAATATGGTTACGGAGGTACTCAAGAGGTTAAACCCTAAATCCAAATTGAAAAGAAATTAAATGGAGTAAGCGAAACACCTTACCAACAGGTGGGCGGTCCACGCTCCATTAAAGAGAACCTCCAATGGGTTAAAATCTCAAAACAGAGTGATCCTAGCCTTTATTAATAAATTGAGCTGAGTAAAAGTAAGAAACAAAAAGAATAAAGGTGAAAAACCTAAAAAATGTGAACAAATTAAATCAACCGTAGTGATAAAGATTTAAAATACTGGGGAGGTAGATCTCTAGTGTTATACTCATACAAACGAGGGACCTATGTATAAGGAGTATAAATACTAAATTTGATCAGTAATCAAGTAGGTACCTCTAGGGTTAATGAGTAGAAAAACTAATCTGGAAATTAGGGAGACTGTAAATGGTAACAGTTTAGACAGAGTTATTCACTTTGTATTAAATATAGAGAGTCACACTTAGTATCAGTGTAGACCAAAAAAATACATATGATACAAACAAATATGTATTATATGCGCTGTTAGATATAGATGGTATCCCTATCCAGACTTGTACTCCAGCAGTGGGGAAAAAAAAAAGTTGGCTATTGATCGTTACCAATATATAGTGAGTGGTACAGGGGTGAGCGGATGGATAGATAGCCACAAACGGCAATCAGGAGACTCATATATCCCAACCCCCTCTGAAAAAGCTCAAATGGTATAAACCTCCTGCCTCAAAAAAGAATGGCTAGAAGAGGTTTAGCGAACTCTCCACACTGGAAAAAAGTATGCAAAGAGAGATACACACCCGCTGCTTTGTGGCAGCCTAGTTACCCAGAGCCAGCTATATCTCAAGTATCGACTTATAAGAAAAGACGGCTAGTATAGGCTAAATAAGCGCTCAACGCTGAAAATCAGTCTGTTAAGTTTATTAAGGGACTAACATCTGCTGCTTCGTGGCAGCCTAGCTAACCAAAGTCAACTGTGTCTCAGCCAGTGACTATCTAAATCATACACCCAGATATAGACCACCGCCCCCCCCCCCAGCAACACACAAAGTAAAATCAAAGAAGGTGCCTCGGCAAACTAAACTGGCCCGACACGTGTTTTGGCGTAAGCAGTTCCGCGCAGAGTTTCTGTTTCCTGTCACCGGCCGGACTGACAGGAAGTGCACACTCAGTGTGCCCCTTCCTATCAGTCCGGCCGGGCACCGCGGACCGGAGTGCAGCTCGGCCACGCTACAGGGGAGGGGGTAAGAAGAGGGGAAGGGGGGAATAAGATGCGGGGAGGGGGGGAATAAGAAGAGGGGAGGGTGGAACAAAAAGAGGGGAGGAACAAGATGAGGAGGGGGGAATAAGAAGAGGAGGGAGGGATAAGAAGAGGGAGGGGGGGGAATAAGATGAGGAGGGGGGAATAAGAAGAGGGAGGATAAGAAGAGGGGAGGGGGAATAAAAAGAGGGGAGGGGACAAGAAGAGGGGTGGGAATAAGATGAGGAGTGGGGGAATAAGAAGAGGAGGGGGAATAAGAAGAGGAGAGGGATAAGAAGAGGGAGTGGGGGAGAATAAGATGAGGGAGGGGGGGGAATAAGAAGAGGGGAGGGATAAGAAGAGGGAGGGGGGAGAACAAAAGAGGGGAGGGAGGGAATAAGAAGAGGGGAATAAGATGAGGGGAGGAATAAAAAGAGGGAGGGAGGGGAATAAGAAGAGGGGGGAATAAGATGAGGGGAGTGGGGGGAACAAGAAGAGGAGGAGGGGGAATAAGAAGAGGGGGGGGGAAATAAGATGAGGGGGAACAGAAGAGGGGAGGAGGGATAAGAAGAGGGAGAGGGAATAAGAAGAGTGGAGGGTGGGGAAATAAGAAGAGGAGGGGGGGAATAAGAAGAGGGGAGGGAGGGATAAGAAGAGGAGGGAGGGACAAAAGAGGGGGGAGGGGGGGAATAAGATGAGGGAGGAGGGGAATAAGAAGAGGGGAGGGGGGGAATAAGAGAGGGGGGGAATAAAAAGAGGGGGGGAATAAGAAGAGGCGAGGGGGGGAATAAGAAGAAGGGGCAGCTCTATAGGACAGGGGCCAAGACAGGGAGCTCTTTCACACTACGCGCGCGCACACACACACACACACAATGCATCCCTATACATACACAGAAACACAACATGCTTCCCTTACACACAGAGAAACACACAGTGCATCCATTACACACACACACACACACAATGCAACCCTTACACACAAAGACAATGCATCCTTTGCACACATACACAGAAACAGACAATGCAAACCCGTACACACGCATGCAAACACACACACTTCTTTTCTTACATACACACAGAAACACAATGCATCTCATGCACACACATACAGACACACACCTTGCATCCCTTATGCATACAAACACAGATCCACACAATGCATCCCTTACACACAACCAGAAACACATAATACATCCCTTATACACAAATACACACTGCTTCCACTACACACAAACACACCGCATCACCTGCACAAACTGGTAACCCTAAACACTACATACCATAAGCACACATATTAGATCCTCTACAATAACACATAACACATCCCCTACACACTCCACTCCCTGTGAGCGAACTCATGGGTGGGTGGAACTTATGAGTGGGCCTTATGGGCATACTCACCGCCAGGCCCTGGGGCCCAGACCTTGAGCTGTGTAAGGGGCCCCAAAAAAATTGAGCTGCTTCCAATTCTCCCAGAACATTGAATTTTGTGACCACAGTTGCAAACAGCCTCCAGAGATCCTGTTCTACACCAGACCAGTGGAGCCAAACTGCAGCCCATCATCATCCTCATCTGCTTGTAAGTAGACAATCTAGTATATTATTAGTGACACTAATCTATATTTTACCTCACATTAAAGGGACACTATAGCTTAATGAAGTGGTTCTGGTGTCTATAGCTGGTCCCTGCAGGTTTTTTAATGTAAACACACACTGTGTGCAGCACTGGCGTTAGTTCATATGGCAGATCATATGGGTGGGGCATTGTGATGTGACATGTGGGGGCAGCAAATTTTATTTTGTCTAGGGCGGCAAAAATCCTTGCACCGGCTCTGATCCTGGGCAGGTGCACCAGTCTACTTGACTGGTTTTGCCCCCCAGGCCTAAGGCTGCCAGCCCTCCCCTGGCCGCTGGGGAGGTCTTTTGGCGGCCGCTGGCGGACTTGTCCTGGCGGCCGCTGAGGGAGCTGCGCAAGCTGCGCTGGCTCTGCTCCCCAGCACGCAGCTGAATGAGACCGGTGCCGGAATATGACGTCATATTCCGGCGCCAGTCTCATTCAGCAGCGAGGGCGGGAGGGCACTAACACAGGAAGCACCTCTAGTGACCATCTGAGTGACTGTCACTAGCAGTGTCACTTTGAAGCAATGTAAACACTGCCTTTTGTCTGAAAAGTCAGTGTTTACGTTGAAAAGCCTGTAGGGACATGCTATAGACACCAGTACCACCACATTAAGCTGTGTGTGCGCGTCTGCTAGTGAGTGAGCTTGCTTGCATGCGTGTGCCTGCTAGTGAGTGAGCTTGTGGTTTTATGTCAATGAGCTGATGTATATCAGTAAGATTGTTTGTCTATGAGGCTGTGTATCAATGAGCTTGTGTGTGTCACTGAAATGTCAGTGAAATTGCCTGTGTCTGCATGTGCGTATGCTTACTGTATAATTAAACGTTTTATCCTGAAAGGACCAATATTTTATATTAGAAAAAGCAATATATATATATATATATATATATATGTATATATATATATATTACTCAATCATCTGTCCTGGCAAGACATAGCCTTACATATTACACGCGACAATATATGGCGCAGTGACTTATGGGGCTGGCACAATTTTTTTTTCCAGGGCTGCTTTGTATCCCCAGTCCGGCCCTGCTCAGGAACCCAGGTAGTCTTAGGTAAACAGACCAATAGTCATCTGATCTAAACTGATCATAAGTTATGTCCACTGTATATTGCTAGTGTCACTCCAATGTGTGTCAAGATCTATACTGACTTAACTATTAAGACGTAATGATATAGTTTCTATTAGTGTGTCGGTACCGAGGATTCACACAAATAGGGGAGGGGCTAAAAATAAATGTACCCCACAAATCCCTTCAGAATATGTAATGAAAATCATGTTACATAATCCACACGAATGCTGCCAGAAGAACATGATCCGAGCGTATTGATAGATATGGGAATAAGTGGTCAGTGACTCCAGTAAGTGACTGTAAATAAGGTTCATCCGTAGAGAGAGAATATCAATCATGCTATTCCATAGACAACTGCTTTCCACATAGTAATTATGTATTAGGGGTATCTGAAGCAAGTATAAGAAAGCCAAATGATGATAATGATAATAATATCAATGATGATAATAATTAAATACACACATCACAATGTTACTGCCAGGTAAAGGTTAGGCTTGCCACGTTAATAAGAGAAAAACGTTCAGAAAACAGTTTCTTCACAAAGATGCTGGTTTGTATCCAATCTAAACTATACAGTATATACATAACAACACACAATAAACATGAAGAAAATTAAATAAAAGGAAATGGTACTATTGTTTATTTTTAGCACTATGTGTTTAAAGCATTGGCATTTTGTCCAAACTGCCACTTGTCTTACAAAGACATTGGGACTTCTGTGATTGGACAGCCACAGAAAGTCTAGGCTGGGGAACGGAGGAAGCCAGTGATATTTAAATAGGCTTAATTAAATGTGTGCATGTTTTCATTGGGGGTATGTCTACTAAATTATCATTTGCATGGATATATTTATTGGTATCTGAGCAGTGGAGTGGAGTGTGTTTTTTTAAGAGATATCTGGATACAATGCGTTTTGTTCTGATAGGTGGATGTATACTTTTCTTGCTTTCATTCTTTTTTTCAGATTGTCTTGAGGCTTGACAAGAACAAGACTTTTTTTTCACTGTCTATTTTTCTATTATCCTGGCACCTGAGCCCTGTCATTTTGCAATGATCTATGAAAGGCATTTATAATAAAAAAAAATACTTGTATAAATGTGAGAATACGTGAAGAGCCTGAATTACAATAAATAGGTTGGAACCTAGTCAAGAAAAATAAGAAAACAATTAACTGGAAGAGGTACTTTAAATGGCTTATGAACAAGGGCACAACAGTCCGGGATGTACAAGGTATTTTCTCCATGTGTTTTGATTCTTTACTGCAAGCATGATTCTATTTTTTTTTACTATGCAACAATTTACCCATTGAAATTTAGTTTTTGGTGACTAAAAATAAACAAATCCACCAATACCAATAAACTGTGTGAAAATGTAGTGATCCACACTTAAAACAAACAAACAAAAAAAGTAAATAATACTCATCTATACTCATCTATATGGAATGCTTCCACAAAGGACACTGCTGAAAATGCGTTGGTCAGTATAAATAAATGAACTATTCCTTTTAATAGCTCCTGACTGATTCCTCTTCTGCAACTGTCACTAGTCTAATACTATCCTTTTTGTGTCATTTTACCCCACTCCCTCTAGCATGTAAACTCACTGAGCAGGGCCCTCAATCCCTCTGTTACTGTCACTATACCCCACTCCCTCTAACATGTAAACTCACTGAGCAGGACCCTCAATCCCTCTGTTACTGTGTCACTATACCCCACTCCCTCTATCATGTAAGCTCACTGAGCAGGCCCCCAATCCCTCTGTTACTGTGTCACTATACCCCACTCCCTCTAACATGTAAACTCACTGAGCAGGACCCTCAATCCCTCTGTTACTGTGTCACTATACCCCACTCCCTCTAACATGTAAACTCACTGAGCAGGACCCTCAATCCCTCTGTTACTGTGTCACTATACCCCACTCCCTCTAACATGTAAACTCACTGAGCAGGGCCCTCAATCCCTCTGTTACTGTGTCACTATACCCCACTCCCTCTAACATGTAAACTCACTGAGCAGGGCCCTCAACCCCTCTGTTCCTGTGTGTCCAACTTGTCTGGTTACAACTACATGTCTGTTCGTCCACCCATTGTAAAGCGCTGCGGAATTTGACGGTGCTCTATAAATATCATAATAATAATAATAATAATAATAATAATAATAATAATATTGGCGACCTACACTATTGCAATGTTTCTACTCCACATAAACTTTCCCCCTCCAGACTATTCAGATTCTTTGAAGGAACCATACATTTCATTCAAGGTTTGTATTTACTCTGCGTTTGTGAGTGTTATATTTTATTATGCATATATAGTGGTGCTAGGGGTTACTACTCTATTGTTTGTGTATTTGTTTCTCCAGGACTTGCTATATCCCCATTCTTTGTTCTATATATACTCTACACAAGATACATGGAACCATAGTGACTTAAAGGAACACTCTAAGGTTACAAATACAAACATGTATTTCTAACATTAGAGTTTCTCCTTACCTATTTAAATTATTGCCCCTTTATAATAATAAAACACCAAAAAAAAATATAGGAATATATAATTTTATTCACCTTTATTCCTGCTTCATCCTATCTGAGATCATCAGTTAAGATGATCTCAATAAATACAGTACTTCCCCATATGAATGTTATGGGGGCAACTGCCCATGTGTGGTCATCATAGCGCTGCTCCAATCAGTAACTCCACACAGAGATGCATCAGCATGAATGAATCTACAACCTTACAATGCTGGAACGAGGTTGCAATTTAGAGATAATCTTATTGAAAACAGGTTAGTTGGAAAACCAGATGAGGTGTTCCGGTGGAGAAAGAGGTGATGGAAAGAAAGCAAGAAGCATGAAAATAGCACATAGATATCTCATAGTCATGTAGATGCATGTGGTAGACAGCACAATAAATGCTATGACTATTTCAGTTTATGCTTATTTCGATTGTGACTTTGGTGTTTGGATGGCTGACCATGATATGGATGCCCTACCGAAGACAATCATTAATTGTATGTGTTATTTTGTTTGTTTGATGAAACCTTTATATTATTAATTGATCCAATTTTTCATTTAATTATCCTCCAGTTTTTCTCTTTGTAATTTGGGGAGAAAATAGATCGGAATATCCAAAACCTGGCCATGATTATAAATATTGTAATATTATTTTATATTAATATAGTGCAAGATTTAAAAATATAACCTACTTGGTCATTGTTCCAAGTTATTGACTGCAGATGTATATCGAGCTGTTGATTATCAGGAGAAGATGTATTTAGGATTCCAACAGATTGGGCTTCCATTGCCAACTTATTGTCATATATTTCAGCCTTCCAATTCACAAGGCTAAGATGATCTGAAAATTCTCCTTTGGTATTAAAAAAAATCTCTTTTGCAAGTTTGTTTACATAATGGACTCTTCGTACATAATTATAAAGCTTTTAGAAACAAAACGGGAAAATCATGAATTTTTTTATATTCTATTAGATCTTGCTTACAGACAGTATCACAATTTATCATAAAGTAATTAATTTAGGATCATGTCTTCTAATCTAAAACTCACACAATGAGGTGCATTACAATTCAGCATTTATAAAGCACCAATGATGTTTTTGTCTTTTGGCTGATCAGAATACAAAATTCATGGACCTATTTTACAGCCAGTAATGCTGCCAGTAAACATCTATGGAAAACTGGTTCTAGCTAATAATTACCTCATTAAAGCTAAACAAATCTATAGATTGATATAGTCCAACAATATACCATCAAACGTATCTTGATATCCAAGCAGGACACTATATGACCGGCATCAACATGGAAAGAAGTGTGAAAGTCTGTAGCCAAAGTGAATCAATGAGCAAGAAAGAAAATGACTGGAGGGGGTCAAGTATGAAGAAAAGACAGTGAAGTGGCAGTGGTGTCGGGAGTGTGGCGAGTGAGAGGGGGATCATGAGTTTGACATGATACACACTTTGAAAGCTTGAAATATATATTTTTTCTTCTCGTGGTGCACTTGTCATGTATGGTTTGGGTAGGTAACCTGAAAGAGGATTGATGTGAAAAAATGAATTGCCTAAATGATAACCAGCATGGGTCGATAAAAACAGCCACCGCAAATCAGCTTGTGTCAACGTCTACAGGAAGTAATTGTGTTGACTTTAGAATGACTGATACATTACATACATGATTTTTTTTATTTATTTTTATGTTACCTACCTAGAAGCCTTCACAATCCAAAGTATTCAGAAAGTGGCATAACGAATATAAAACTGTCCTTTATTGTGAGTTTCTATCTGTTACGTGCACATGTATATTTGAACAATAAAATCGAGTCTAATAAATCCTTGGTTTCTTTCCATTAACTAAATTTGAAAATAACTCCACAGTTATATTTTGGAAAATGATTGGTTGATCTCAGCATTATTGAAAAATAAGATGGTGATTTATTGAGTGGCTATACCTGGGGGCCAAGACTTCAATGATTTTGGACCATGCACTGAAATCAGCAGAATAATTTGAGGATGGGTTTGTATGCATAATTTATCTTGTCATATTTAAACATAGGTATCATTATCAATAAAATAAGTGGAAAAAGTGTATTCTGCAGCAAAGAGTGCTTTCCCAACACTGAATAACACTGCCGCTTTGTGCTATAAAAAGAACACATTCGTTAAATTATTCAAAATTGTTATATTATTCTGGGATTCTATTATTTCCCATAATGCACCCATTTTTTTTCTTAATACATTTCTCTGTTTCTTCTTTGGAATTTATCAAAACTGAATAACAACCTTAAATGGACACAGGTGACAGAAATAAAGTATTATGGCTATTTTGCCTTCACACAGCAAACCCACACCAATGAGTGAATAGTCTGGTGTGAACACTTTTCTTGATTTAAAATGTACAGCTTCCTCCAAGGATCCTTTTAACAGCAAACTCAACCAAAAAATATATACAGAGGATACAGCTGTAGATCTACAACAAAAAATAGCATAATACAGTAAAGGACACACGTAGAATAACACTCACAGAATGAAGACATGTTATGTCGATTTGGGGTGCCTCCTCTAATAATTCGGGGGGCTAATCCAGGGTTTCTCCACTATGGGCGGCAGTCACCATCTATTTATGAAGACCAGGTTCCGTAAGTATAAAATGGAATAAAAAAAGTATAAAAACAAAATACAACATATGGTCCTACACGTTTCATCCTAAACAAAAAATCAAAATAACAAAAAAAACAATAAATCAAACAAAATAAAATTACAAAACAATAACAACAAAATTGCATTTAAAACAATCCTGAATAGGAGGAAGCAGCATGCTTCTACTTCCTCGTTCAGGATTGTTTTATATGTAAGCAGCATACTGCTTCTTCCTATTCAGGATTGTTTTATATGCAATATTTTTGTTATTTTATTTCATTGATTGTTTGTATTTTATTTGTATGTATTTTTTTGTAATAATTTTTATACCAAATTTATACTTATGCAATAAATTTGATCCTGGTTTGGAAAATCCAGCCCTTCATATAGAGAAGGTGACTGCCTTCAGGAGTGGAGAACCCAGAATTAGTCCCCCAGAATACTAAGGGGAGGTATCCCGAGGAGACACAATACAGCTTCATTCTGTGAGTGTTATTCTATAGGTGCACATAGTTTACTGTATTATGCTATTATTATATTTCTTCTTGTAAATCTACAGCTGTATCCTCTGTATATATCTTTGTAATGATTGTTTACCTTATATATACACATTATTCTTAATACATTATTTTAAAACTAATTTCAAGGCAATCACACCAGAAATAGTGTAACAAAAGGGGAATTAGAGGTGTTATCCCAAAGATACATTAAATTAAAAAATACCCCAACTCATCTATTTTACCAGCCTGACTATTTTAACCTACAATTTGCACATACCTGCTCAGCTTTTCCCATGTACAATCCAACACTCAGATATAGATATAAACATATATATAGTGACAAACTATTGAACTTGAGCTCTCCTGTTGCCTTCAATCAACCAGACACCAAAACCAAAATCTGAGTCAGTATTCAGCATTTTGAATCTTGAAAAAGTCCAGGAAGGACAAAATCAGCCAAGGAAGAGAATCCACAATGCAAGCTTTGGCCATCAGAGGGAGTAGTATTGGCACTCAACGCGACACTGTCCTTTCATTATTCTAAGACAATCTCTCCTTCCTTTTCTGATAACATCTACCCTCCTTATCCTATCTCTGATGGAGTTTCTCAAGGCTCTGTCTTCATAACACTTAGATTTGCTCTTTTTACTGCTTTGCTTTCAAAACGCACTAATTCTATTAAGTTGAACTATCACCTAAATGCCGATGACAAGCAGATATACCTGCTCTCCCCTGCTCTCTCTCCCTCTGTCTGATTGCACAACCTCAAACTTTCTAAAACTCAATCTGTGAAAAACAGAGCTTCTAATCTTCCCACTTTATGATACTAATCTTTTTCCCTTGACACTCTTCATGAAAGTTGATGGTGCGCACATCCTTGCCAGATTGCTGCCTTGGTGTTATCTTCATTCACCTCATGTCTAATCTGTCACCAAATCCTGACAATTCCACTGTAAAAACATTTCCCGCATAAGCTCCTTTCTTAAGCAAGATACTGCTAAGGAGTTGGTTCATTCTCTTGTAATTTCTCGTATTGACTACTGTAATTCTCTGTAAATTGGTCTATTCAGAAACCATACTCTCTACAGTCTATAAGGAAGCATTATCTCTCCAATCACTCCTATCACACATCACCCCTCTCTCAATTATTATTTTGGTTTCCTGTACTCTACAGGATTCGGTTTCAAATAATAACATTTACCTAGCAAACACTCAACAACTCTACTCTCAGGTACAGTTCTTCACTAATTCATAATTACATCCCTGCTCAGTTACTCCACACTGCCGGTATCTTCTGCTATTCACTGGTCACTTCCCTACTACTGCTAACTCATGCTTACAGGACATCATGCAGGTAGCTCCATTCTTATGGCACAGCCTGCCTTCTCCCATCAGACTCTCCCCCGGTCTTCAATCCTTTAAGAAGTCCCCGAAAAATCCACATCTCAACAATAACCTATGGCCTCCCGGGGTAATTGTAATTCCTGAAACCTATCACCTATTCTCTCAACCTAATTAGTAGGTCCATTCTCTCTTTTACTTAGTTGCTATCTGCCATGCTACCCTTCCTATTATGTTTTTATACCTTACCTCCTTTAGATTGTAAGCCTCATCAATCTATTGTGTCTGTCAAACAATGTAATAGCTGTGTCTCACTTGTTTGGGACACTATAGTCAACAAAACATATTTAGCTCAATAAAGCAGTGATGCACGTCATGCATCTGAAGTCTCCCTGCTCAATTCTCTGCCATTTAGGAGTTAAATCACTTTTGGTTCTGCTTACACAGCCCTAGCCACGCTCCCCCTGGCTGTGATTGACAGAGCCTGCATGAAAACAAAAGTGTTTATTTTTCAATCAGATGTAAATTATTTTAAAAGTTTTTATCTCCTGCTCTGTAAAATGAACTTTAATTACATACCAGAGGTTCCTGTAGGATCTAGCAGGCTATTAACAGAGGAGGAGATAAGGATTTCTAACGTAAACCTAATTTGCAATAAAGTTAGTGTTAACATTTGATGACTCTTTACAGGAAGTGTGACTCAGGGACTATGACTGCATAAACAAAGTAATTTAACTCCTAAATGGCAGAGAATTGAGCAGTGAGACTGGGGCATGATCTATACACCAAAACTGCTTCATTAAGCTAAAGTTGTTTTGGTGACTGTAGTGTCACTTTAATAATTTGGTAAAGCCCTACAGAGTAAGTGAATGGAAAAACATTACTAATAAGAATGATAATGATGCTATAATGGGGTCACTACTAAACTCCTCTTACACTGATGTGTCCTAAATATGGATTGCATGCAGTGTTCCACAATTGCAGATTTAATGAATACCTCTGCAAATATATAAACTTATGGGAATTTAAAAAAAAAACAAAAAAACTAACAAAAAAAACATACCTTGTTTCTATATTTGGTTTGTTTGGAATCAGTTACATCATACTTTATATTAAATTCCAAGCGCATAGTGTGCAGAGCCTGTGCAAAGGCATATACCGCTATGTAAGTGAGATAAGGAGAAGGAATATTTCGATATTCTGTAAAGTTTCCTTGCTCATTATTAGTGCAGGGGTAAGGAGAAACGTTATATAGGAACAGGAAAATCAGTGTCTTCAACATGTTTTTCAAACTGCAATTATAGCGTAACATCCAAATATCTTCAAGTAACGGATCTCCAGGGCGCATGGATGGGTTAGCCGACTGTAAAATGTTGTCTATTTGAGGGAAATAGTTTGTGATGGGTGCAATACTCAAACTACCATGAAACAGTCCTATGGAGCTTAAACCAGTGTACAAATTCAATGGCCATGAGCCTGGAATAACTAAGGTTACATTTTTGAAAACTGATCCAGAATTTTGAAAAAAGTGCAAGTAATTAATAGATATTGCACCACAAATGATTACAACCCGAGTGGTTGATTTCTCAATAACAGTCATGCTCTTTAGGTTACTTGGTAACGATTTGGACATTTTAATAACAAACTCAATGCAGATCTCATGGCGGGTGAGCTCCTGCCTTAACTCATTGAGCTCCTTCTCTCCACTTTCATCTTCTGTTGTAATTATTCCAACCCAGTTCCAACCAAAATATTGCAACAGTTTTGAAATAGATGCATAGAAAACCAGATCATCCTGAACTGTCCGTAAGAAATATGGATAAAGCGCTTTGTCACTTAGCAGCGGGTCGGTTGCTCCATAACTGATCTAGATATATAATATACTTAATTTAGTTTATTATCAAATAGCAAAAGGAAAACAGAAAATTATTACAATTTTTAGCTCAATTTACCAACAACAAACATTGAAAAACTTTGTATCACAGAAAATGTATACTACTCCCTTCCTCCACTGCAGCAGGAAGCATTATTTTTGAGCTAAGCGGTACAGGTCTTAGATCATTAACTTAAATTAATCAGCTTTCAGACAAAAATCCTAGTGCTGGACGGCAGGGTTTAGCTCAGGAAAGCTAATGGAAGCTCCCAAGTTGGGCCCCTTTGATGCTGGGAGGAAGTGACAGTCAGTCACTTCCTCCCAGCTTACTCCACACGGGAGGGAGGAAGAAGATAGGAGAGCCAGGCCAACTCCCAACAGCCCCACCCACTCTCCTTCAACTAAAAGGTAAGAAACAGGAAGGTGCCTGAAAAGTTACTTGTTGTGTGTGTGTCAGTATGTCTGTGTGTATATCTGTGTGTGTGTCAGTATGTCTGTCTGTGTATATTTGTGTCAGTGTGTCTGTGTGTGTATCTGCATTGCAGTGTGTCTGTGAGTGTATCTGTGTGTCAGTATGTCTGTGTGTATCGTAGTATATGTGTATACAAATGTGTTTTTTATTGCTCTATTCTCTACCAATGGTCTATACTATCACTGAACATAAACCCTCTACACTCTACCAATAAGCTATACTAGGGGTTCCCCAATTCATTTTTCCAGTGGAACCCTTTGACATAATGTGCTAACAACGTGGAACCCCAAACAATTTTTGGCACCGTAGCACAGATAATAACCCGATAGTAGAACTTAACAGCAGGAATAGAAGCTGATTGTGGTGAATCATTGAAAAAAGGTATTAAAAATTAACTTTTATTAACCAAGTTTAAATAGTAAAACCATCCCCAGTGCTAGAATTTTAAAAGCAATGAGACTTCAAAGCAGAACATAGAACAAAAATAATATGGAACAAAAACATTGTCTATCTAAACTAGACTGGACAAATAGTGAAATTGTAGCAAATAGTAGAATTTCTCAGGAATAACAATTTCTCATAACTGGATGCTCTGTGATATGCCAGATGCAACTAGTTAGTTTAGAAGCTGCTATTTTGGAGCAGAAACCAGAGAGAGATTGTAGCAGTTAAAGGAAAATTTATCCATACTTACTGTAATTTTCTTTTCCTGGTCATATGCCATGGCAGGACAACGATGAGTAGCTCCTCCCCTATCCCTAATTAGACAGGAACTAATTAAAATACATGTATAAGTATCTCCTCCTATCCCCTCCTCCCTCAGTCTTGTTACTAGCAATATCCCAGGGCGGGACATTGTGCTGCCATGGCATATGACCAGGAAAAGAACATTATGGTAAGTATGGATAAATTTTCCTTTTTCCTGGCCATATCCATGGCAGCACAATGATGGGTAATACCCAAGCAATAACCAAGGGAGGGAAGAAGAAATAAAGAAACCACAGACTCCGAAATATCATATGCAAAGTGTATTTGTACCACAAACCAAGTCACAAACACCAAGACTTCAGGAATCAAGGGTCTCACACAGAAAGGACACTTTTAACAAATTGGTCCGAATAACCAGCTCTGACATTTACTTGGTAATGTCTGATCAAAGTATTGGCAGAGGACCAAGTGGCAGCTCTACAAAGCAGCTCAGGAGAGAGCTTGGATGATGGCTGAAACAATCCATCTGCTAATGGTAGATTTAGGAGCCTGACTGCCCTTTCTACATCTGTTATAAAAGGACAAAGAGGCCTTGAGATAAACGCCAAGAGGTGGTTCTGTCAATGTGGATTCTGAGGCATCTCACCAAATCCAAGTAGGAAAGATCTCGGTCATCACCATCTATTTGTGGAACCGGATGCAGAGCTGGGAGAACAATTTTCTCATTAATATGAAAGGCGGAGGTGACCTTAGGATTTTCTGGGATAGTATGAAGGATGACCCTGTCCTTATGGAAGACTGTGAAAGGCTCCTTGAACGACAGAGCATGAAGTTCCGAGACCCTTCTGCCTGAGGCCAAAACCACCAGTAAGGCAGTTTAATGGAGGGGAAATGGAAAGGCACTGAATCCAAAGTTTAAATCTTGGAGAACCAGAGGCAAGTCCCAAGGTAGAGTGAACGGCTTAATCAGAGGTCTGATTTTTTTTAGTACAGCTTTACGAAACCTGGCCACGTCCGAATCAAAGGCCCATTTGTGGTTAGTTAAAGCCGACAAGGCAGATACAGGGAATGCAGGGAACTTCCACTCCTCTTGCACGTGGTCGCATTGACAATGGACACCCCAACCCCAATGGCTGGCATCCGTCGCTATTACTATCCATGGAACGTCTCCCAAAGGGAAGCCACCAAACCAGGGAAATGTGAACTGACAACAGAATCTTGATGGGCTGGAGTAAACTCTTTGAGGAGAATCGGAGGAGGAAGTTTGTTTGAAAGCTCCTCATTCTCCATTGTGCCCACCTTGTCAGTCCTATCGTGGAGGACATGGAATCCAGGAGACTCATTAACTTTTTCGCTGAAGTCACCATGCATGCCAATGTCTCCAGAACCTGTTTCCATATTCTCATGATCCTCTCTGGGGGAATCGTCCCTGCTAAAGTGTCGAACAGAGCACCCAGGTATGTCATGGACTGACTCGGGCAGAGATGACTCTTTTTGACATTGATCCTCCAACCGTGACGTTGTAGGAACTGAAGGCAAACAATTGCATGGGAGGATAAAATGTCCTTGTCGTCCGCCACGATCAGGGTGTCGTCCAGGTAATAGAAGATGGATATGCCCTGTTTTTTCAGTTCTGCAATGAGAACAACAAGCACTTTTGTGAAAGTATTTCTGATGTGCTAGGGCTATAAGGATGTGGAAATAGGAAAGCAACAAGTTTATTGATAACATCCACTGATTTGGAAAGACAGCCTTCACTATAAATTAAAGGGACTCCATCTTGAATCTGCAGATATGCAAGTACTCAGCCTCAGATGAGAAGTCAACAGCCAATTTAAAATCTTTTAGGCTGTCCAGTATGGAGGGACAGCTCCTGCCGTTCTTAATATCCTCATCCAAATTCTCCACCAAACCTTAAGCGCCCTGGATACTGACATAGGCCCGTACCTGAAGCTATGTAAAGACTGAAGTCCATCTTTCTGTCCAAAGGGTCTTTGAAGAAACCCGCATCATCAACAGGTAAAGTGGTACATTTGGCCAATCTAACCATGGCTGCATCTACCTTGGGAGCGGAATCCCATGTTTTAGCATCAGTGTCCTCAAAAGGATACAGTCTGGAAAATGTTCTTTTTGAAGAGGATTTTATGCCTGATCTGTACCATTCCTCTTTGATGAGGTCTTTTATAGTCACATGGACTGGAAAAGTAGTCCTCTTCCTCCTAAGGTCAGAGAAGTGGCAACTGGATGTGGAAGGTTCATCCTTAGAAGGTTACTTCAAACAGAGTCTTGCGGACCCTGGATATCAAATGGTCAATTGCAGCAGGTTCCAGGAAATCTGGAGCTGGAAGCACCACATCCTCAGAAGAAGAACCTAGATCTCTCAGGGATTCCATAGACATACACTCCACATCAGAGACATCTGGAGAACACTCAGAAGGTTCCAAACACCTTGGTCGCTTGCGGGACTTCCCAGCTTCCTGAATGCCCAGAGCGACTGCTTGTGAAATATACTGCATTATGTAAGGCGCAGGTTGGATGGAGGACTGCCTTTGAGATGGGCCCACAGCCACAGATAGGTAAGAAAAACAGAGATGTTTCCCCTCCAGGGCTCTGTTATCACAGGATACACATTGTGTCCTTCTGAGCGACTTCCCTTTGGAGGACACTGAAGCTCTAGTCCCCTTAGAACTGCCGAAACAGGGACAGAACAGTGTATCAGTGATACACACTCTTTTTAAATGTTAGATAAAACAAACCAGAAAAAAAAAAACATGGATTACCTTTTAGACTTAGGTTGTGACCTTTGTTTGGTGGGGAAGCTTTAGAATTAGAGGAATCTGACTTCCCTATCCATCTTCAGAACCAAATGCAAGAAAGAATCTCAAATTGAAATTCAGAACAAATTGAAGGATACCACTTTAAAAAATAAAAAGACAGGAGATAGGAGGAAGCAATGTAGCATTCGCCAGAACAATTCCCACCAGTATGTGAACCAGTGAATCAGGCGAACGAACAGGCAAACGAACAGGTGAACGCACAGGCGAATGAACAGGCGAACGAACAGGTGAACGAACCATTCGTATGAACAAACGGACGTTCACCAGAATTCATGCGAACAGCCAAAATTCAGACGAACTGCTAAATTTTTGGCGAACGGCTAAAAGCACGAACGGACACAAAACCAATCAGCAAACCATACAAACGCATGTGTGTTCGAAAAAAACGAGTGAAAATGAAATAAACCACAGGGACTTACCTCTTCAGAAGGACAGTGGGAAAGGCGGAGGCAAGCCGGAAACAGGCAGAAGTCCAGACCAGCAAGGTACACGTCCAGGTCTATATTCACCTGCCCACTGCTACCCCTAGGGGTCACTGCAGCATTAGGGAACCAGGCATAACAGCTTGCTACCCATTACAGCAAGTACCAGACCACCGGTCACTAAAGGGGTACTCTCCAGGGGGTCACCTTTGCGCAGGGCCGTGTAACTGGAGACTTCCCAAGGGAGAGAGGCTGAATTCCCAAGGGGCCAGGGGAACAAAGCCCAAGGTAAGCCATAAAAGAAAAATAATAGTTCCAAGGAAAAAACACATGTCATAAAGGGATAGGACAGGAACAAAAAGACGGAGGGAGGGGGGATAGGAGAAGGTACTTATACATGTATTTTAATTAGTTCCTGTCTTTAGGGATAGGGAGGAGCTACCCATCCTTGTGCTGCCATGGATATGGCCAGGAAATTGAGATTTCTCAGGAATAGCAGTTTCTCATTAATTAAATACTCTGTGATTTGCCAGGTGCAGCCAGATTGGTCAATTTAAAGGTTGTTACCTAGTAATTACATCTGAGACAGAGCAAAAATCTGAGAGAGGTTGTAACAGATGAGTGAGTTTTCTCAAAAATGGCAATTTATCATAACTGAGTGCTCTGTGATTTGCCAGATACAGCCAGATACAGCTAAATTGTTAAATTCAAAAGGTGTTAACTGGCAATAGCGTCTGTGTCATTGTAAAATCTTTTTATTAAAAAAAAAAAGATTTAAAAATGGTGAGAAAATATATTTTTTAGTAATCTTCCTATTCAGCTTCCTCGTGTGCCTCTTAGTGATGCCGGGGCCGGAGTGAAGTCATATTCCGGCTCCGGCATCACTGCAGTGCGCGCAAGGGAAATGAGCAGGGGAGAGTGCTCCCTCGCAGTCTGCCTCATTTATCAGCGGCACCTGACCGGGCCAAATTGCGGCAGCCATTTTGTGTGCCGAAATTACAGTGGAACCCTATTTTCAGTGTTCTCATATTCTCTGTTTTTGCTTTTTGCTCTGTGTATTTGGGGTGATAAATACTATAGCCACTGCTGCAACCCAAGCAGAACTTTCATATTCTTTTCACCAATGCATTTTTTGTCTTCCATTATACAACGAATATAAATACAATGTTAATGAATTACCTGTGTGTATCCATACATGCTGAGAATCTGAGCCATTGAAATGGTCGTAGAAGATTTGAGATCTCCTATAAATCCAGCAACTTTACCCTGTTCCTGGCAGGAGTAATTAGGCACTTCTGATGCATTTCCAGACAGTATTTGAAGGACACTTTGAATGGCTCTCTTCTCATCTCCACATGTATCATAAACATGGTATCCCAGAGTGACATTCGGTAAAATATCTGGGTCATTGTTTATTTCATCAATAGCAAAGATAGACGTTAATAGATTTATATATTGTGTAGGAGCAGGTCTGTGAAAAGAAATGAAAACCTCTAAAAAAAAAATACCTTTTAAACATTAAAACTGATGGGGAAGATGTATTATTAATTCATTCTTCAGACATTGATTGGGCCAGAAGGACTAGTAGTACAGTCAAGGGGAACATGTTTTTGAACCTGATAAAATATAATTCCATCAATTAGAAGAAATACTTGTCTGAACGTTGTCACAGCTAAAATGTTGACTTTCTTTCAAAAACTCATGTTAAGGAGCACTTGGGAAACAGTGACCATGATTTAGCATATTCCTCATACGTACTATTGGGAACAAATATAAAAGAAGCAAATTAAAACCCATGTACTTTAGTGCAATGATCAGTCAAATGATAAAATAAGAGGGCATTCAAAACATTTAAGTCAGAGGGGTCAAATGCATCCTACAACAAATATTAAGCATGCCAATACGGCTTGCAAAAAGGGCAATTATATAGGCTAAACTTGGAAATGAAAAGCTTGGTAGCCAAATAGGGCAGGGCCAACCTCTAAATGTTTTCAAGTACATTAATGTCAAAAGGTAAAGTGTGATACTGTTTCCATAGGAAATTGAGATGAGTGGGTTAATAAAGGAGGATCAGGACAAGGCAGAAATTGAAAATAATCTTTATTCAGTATATAGGGAAGAAGAATCTGTGGCTGTAGATTTGCGAATCCCTGTTACAAAAGCCTCACAGCAAATGGGTTATCGGTTAGCACAGGATAAAGTGCTTCAAAACTTAAACAAAGTTATTGTAAACAAAGGCCAATGGCCAGATGGTGCTTGGGGAAGTTAGAGTAGAAATATCCATACCCCTGTTTTAAAATTTTCAGGATTCTGAAAAAGCCACTTCACCACTGGGGTTTGGAGGAGGCTACTTGCCAGCCTTTTACCTGTGACTATAGCCCCTTTAATTTATTATGGTTAAAAAACCTATTTGCACCCATTATGACTTTGAACAATAATTCTTCGAACATTCGGACAGCCGGACCACACGCAAGTTGAGTGTGCAGCCTATTTACCTCCCAGGATGGTAGTTAACCACAGCCAAATTGCCGAACGGACGGGTGGTTGCCATTCGTATAGATGAACATGTGGTGGCAGCCATCTTGTTTAGTCAAACATGTTCAGCTGTGTTTTGTCATCGAGTGGAACTCTAACTGCTGCACAGTTACCTTCCATGAAACTTTGGCTATTTGAACGGGAGTCAAACAGCGTTCAATGGGCAGAAACCCATGAACAAGGGACATATACTGACTACATTCACGAACGGTTACGTTCGGTCATTTGAACAGCATTTCAACTATTTGAAATAGACCGGCCGCACAGCCCGATTCTCTGGAACTGTTTTGGGCATGAAACCATGCATGCGGTCAGTAAAAAAAGAGACTTCCAGGAATTTCCTGAACCCCTGCTATGATCTAGGTAATTTTTGGATATGTTGATCACCCAGATCATGGTTATTTAGGGGGATAGGTTGTGTATTGGGTACTTTTCATACTTTAAAAAAATTTGTGTTTTTCTGCCTGGAGATAATTAAGTTCATAAAGAGCTTGAGTCAATTTTATCCTAGGCTGAGGGGAGGGATTGTGTGTAATGTGTGGGAGTGTCACCTACTGTACTGCATTATCATTGGCTCATAACAATTGTCATCCTGTTCCCCACAAGGTCCAAGTGGGTGTTCTTTTGCATGGGGACTTGCAAATAAGACCAGCTGTGGCACCATTAAAAGAGAGTGGAGTCCTGCTTAGCCCTTTTAAATGTTTTAACTGCAATCGTGGGAAATATACGATTAGTAATGCAAAGGGTAATTGTCTAGTTAGTATTACAAATGTTTAGCTAGAACATGTTTATTAATATTTATATTTAACATATTTTTATTAAATATTATCTTTTGCTGCACTCGGAGTGATTGACATTTGGTTATTACATGTTAGGATTAGTGATGTCGCGAACCGTTTGCGAACTTGCCGCGAACGGTTCACCGCGGTTCGCTACGAACCGTTCGCGGCGAACTCCAGTCAGCTGACACATCTCTGCCAATCTCCAGCAGACCCTCCCTCCCAGACCCTCCCACCTCCTGGACAGCATGAGCTTCAACATGGATGCTGTCCAGGAGGTGGGAGGGTCTAGGAGGGAGGGTCTGCCAGAGATTGGCAGGGATGTGTCAGCTGACCGGAGTTCCCCGCGAACGGTTCGTGGCGAACCGTTCGCGGCAAGTTCGTGAACGGTTCACGACATCACTAGTTAGGATATAACTTTGCTGAAATACCTTATGCAGTTAATGATCTAAATTTATAGCTGTAAAAAATAAAAGGGTTGGTTTTGAATGTTTGCAAATATATGTGGACTTTCATTAACTCTATTGTTAGTGTAACTAGGTTACACCAGGACACATGACTGGCCATCTTGATGCTCTTTTAAGCACATAATTGGCAGCCATCTTGGTTATATGAAAAGTTTAACACAGTAGTTGTTGTGAAACCTTTTGAATTGCGCAAACTAATTCATCCAAAACCACGAACCACAACAGGTATGGAAAACATAAGTTAAAAGGCTAGAAAAACTGGAATTAGTTTCTTTAGAAAAAAAGACGCCTCAGTGGGAATATAATAGCACTATACATATATATTCATGGTCAGTACAACCTGCTATATGCTAACCTGTTTAGCAATATACAACAGACAAGAGGTGTCACATTACCCACCTCATGGTGCAATGCACTCATTACGGCACAGCATGTTCCCAACACCCGGCACTTCCTCTTTCCGCCTCCGATACTCACTTTTTTTTTTTCACGCCGTGCTCGTCTGCCCTCAACTGGCCCTGCCTCTATGGCTGAGATCATCAAGCTTGATGATCTCAACCAATCCAATGCTCTGCCATAGGATTGGCTGCAAAACGCTACACCAATCAGCATCTCCTCATAGAGATGCATTGAATCATTGTATCTATATGGGGAACGTTCAGTGCCTCCAGAGTCACTGCCTCCAGAGTCACAGTCACTGTGCAGCACTGACACAGGAAACACCTCTAGTGACCGTCTGAATGACTGTCACTAGAGGTGTCACTAGGAAGCAATGTAAACACTGCCATTTCTCTGAATTCAGACGAGGACCCAGTGAGCTCTTGCCAGCAGCTCCGTTGGGGTCCTCTCATAAGGCTGGAGCATTGCCACGGCAACACTCAGATCTTCTGTGAGTGAACTAACCACAGGCTAGAGTTCACTCTCACTAGGACCACCAGGGATCAGATATGGCAGCAGGGATCCCCCTCCCAGGTAAAAGGTAAGAAGGGAGGGGGGCTATTTCCTAACCTGTCCCCCTACTCCCACACACAATCCCTCCAAACAAATTTACACACAGCACACACATAGCACCCACACACTCAGCACCCTTACATACACACTCACAGCACCCTCACACACAGCACACTACCAGCACACAACACCCTTACACACAGAGAACCCTAACACAACACACAGCACACTACTAGCACCCTCAAACACAGCACACTACCATCACCCTGACACACACACACAGCACCTTAACAGCACCCTCACACACACGTCACCCTCACACACAGCAGTGTATGTATGTTTGTATGTATATATATATATATATGTACATATACACGCGGTGTGTGTGTTTGTGCTTTAGGGTGCACATCCTTATGCAATAGGCTGTGCATGCCTTTGGTGTCTGCATGCGAGTATGCTTACTGTATAATTAAATCTTTTACTCTAAAAGGACCAATATTTTATATTACAAAAGTCTATATATATATATATACACACACACACACACATGTAAAGGCTTGTTGTGGGAGGGGCTTGTTGCTCCTAATTAAGCAATCCCCCCTCTACCTGCATCACCGTGGATTCAGACGTTCTGCAGGCGATTACATCCAGTTCACTACTTCCGGGTCACGATCCTGTTGCTTGGTCTGTGTGTTCCACGGTTGGCAACCAGATGCTCTTTTGCTAAACCACTTGGGTGCTCGGTAAACCGTAAGTTTCCGGTCCCTTCATCCCTCTTCCACATGCTCGTGGTCCGCTCTGTGGGGGGCGGTATTCACACACGGACGCAGACCACCTCCTCATTTGATGACTGTTTGTTTACTTCTCCCACGTTGGAGAAGCTCCTGTCAGTACAAGTACATGTTACATATGACGGTTAACGCTCGCATTGCTGGGCATACTGTATACTACTGGGTTACAGCACTGGGACCAATACAGTACTGTACTGTTAAACTAACTCCCATGTGGCAAAGCTATTACGTACTCAGGCATTACTGGGAAGTCTGCCCTATTGCATATACTTTACACAGGGATGGCTCAGCTTTTAAGTCACCTCACTTATGGAGGATTTTACACTGGGAGACAGATTAGGAAAATGCCGGTTTTTAAAACTATTCTAACAGACAGGTTTTCCTCCTTCCCTTTCTTTCGTTCTATATATATTTTATGTTTATTGCTGTTGGTAAAATAATATATATATATAAATTTCGTGTTGATTAGCTAAGGGGAGGCAGTTACAGAAAATTATGTGTACACATGGTTATCCATATAGAGATATGGAGCTGCTTCCAAATTTAAAGAATGTTAAATTATTGAAGCTCTTACCTTCTACAACATATGACCTCTTATTCTTCGTATGGTTAATCACCAGGAACACCACGCGTCAGTACAGGCAAAAAACCATTTGAGCAGGTTATTGAACCATGGTCATACTCACGTATATTATCAATTATATAAACTTTGGTTAAGATGGTTATTCTGGTCATATATTTTATTTTACTCACTTCGGTAATGTACTAAGGCTAATAGTTTTCAGAACAAATACAAATAACACTCTTCATGCTGGAATGAAAATTCTGCAGGAGAATGTCAGCTGGAAATCTTAGTTTACATGAAAAAAAAATAGTAAATAAATAAATGCTTATCAAACCAACTCCATATTATAACCAAAAAGTGGTGGTCAAAGACAGAAAAAAACATAACTAAAGCCAAGTGGCTAATCCTCCACATGCTCTGCTTAAGAGATTTCCTGGTGTTCAGACTCTTGACTTTAATAATATGGTGGTCAATGTCTGAAGTGGAATCGTATTTTATGCGTGAGCAGAGAAAAGTGTCCAGACAACACTAATCTGCATAGACTTCTCTAAATAGATAGCTTTTTCCAAATCACGTTGTATTTCACTATAGCTATCTCTTTAGTCCAGGTAAAAAGTCTTTAAAAATAGTGGTAAGTGGAGAAGAAATCATTGTGTGGATAATTAATGTAAAAAAATCACACAGTGAGAATGGATCTAGACAATGTTATTAAGTCTGTCAGACAAAGTTACAAGTATCTACAGTCTCAAATGTGATAGATGAGAACTAGCCTTGCCAGGACAAACTACGATTCAGCCTGTGTAGAAGTATATAAAGTAGATATCAGTTAATCTCAGATGCTTGAATCAATAGTCTAGGTATCCCCATCTCATTAGACATACTCACAAGGCTGTGAGTGCTCCTCCACTTAAGTAAAAGTGTAGACTGGCTAGGAGGAATGAAAAAAAGGAGAGAATAGAATTAAGTGCAGAACCATGCATAGAGTGCTGGTTGCCTGCATGTTTGTGATAGAGTGCCCTGTGCAAACATAGAAAAGCCCGACGCTCGGTTCGGTGCCTTGGATTTGCACCTTCGTCAGGGGTAAAAGCTGTAATGACCGAGAGGGCTCTTATGTAGATGAATGCCTTGCTGAAAATGATGTGTTGAACCAATCGCTGGTTAACACGTGTCTATCTTTTGGTGCCAAGATAGTGATGTCTATTTCAGATTTCAGATTTCAAATTGGTCCAGTCAAAAGAGTAAGCCCACGTCACATGTTAAAACCTGTTTTTTTATCTGGGAAGGTTCGGAGAACTCCCTGAATTCTTTTATTACTCACCTCAACACAAATAACAGAGGAATCATTTTAACATGTGAGTACAGTAGGGAATCCATGAATTTTTTAGATTTACAAATTTTTATTAAAGACAATAAGCTTAATACTAAAACATTTTTTAAAAAAGTCTGCACTAATACAGCCATGGACCGATCAAGCTGTCACTACAAACCCTGGCTTGAAAGTGCCCCCAAGAGCCAATTCCTACGTCTTCGTCGAAATTGCACCCTAATAGACAATGTTAATGACCAGGACAATTTAAAAAAAAAAATATATATTGAAAAAAAATATTCACCCAGCAGTTTAAATAACACTATCAATAAAGGCAAAGATCGAGAGAGAGACAACCTGCTAATATATAAAGATAAAAACACTATAGACCCTCCATCTATTCCCATGATTTTTAATTTCAATGATAAAAGTGTCCCTATTAAAAGAATTGTGAAAAAAACACTGGCATTTATTGAAACAGCATGAAACACTAAAGAAAATTTTACCCAAAAAAACAAATATCATTTTTAGAGGAGCCCCGAATTTCAAATCCATCCTGACTACAAATTTTACAAGAGAACTTAAACCAAACAAACAAAACACAATTTCTCTTTTCTGACATTAAAGGTTTTTTTAAGAGCCAACGATGTGTAGTATGTTAAAGCACAGATAAATCTGTACCATCCAAAACCACACATTTTAAATGTGAACAGAACAAAAAAAACCTATAATATCAAGGATTTTATCAGTTGTAACACTAATTGTTATTTATCTGCTGGAGTGCCCATGTGGCCTCCAATATGTAGGGATGACCACAAGGAGCCTTAAAGTTAGATTAAGCGAACACTGTAGGAATATCACTAAAGTCTACCCTAACCACCCAGTGTCTAAACATTTTATAATACATAATAAGGACCCAAAATTACTGAAATGCACAGGTATCAAGAAATGTAATGTTCCATGGCGAGGAGGAAATATAAAAAATATCCTCGGAAAATCAGAAATGAAATGGGTTTTTAACTTACAGACACTTGCTCTAAATGGTTTAAATGTAGATTTTGACTTACATAATTTGATTTAATTTTTTAACTGTCTAATTATTTTTTATTTCTCTTTTTTAATTACTATTTTTTACTCTCATACACATTCATTGCATTCTTACTACTATCTAAACAGACATTATTGCTTTTTAATATTTCAATTATTCATTTGGACCCCAATTAATAATATCAATAATATCATCCTATATGGTGACTTTATACCACCAACCCTTACACAATTGACATTATCTATAAGGACAGATTAGAGACTACCCTAAACATAGTTGTTTCAAACTCCGGCATTATGTTCAGCAGTAGCCCCTTATTATGCCCATTGTGTACAATGTATAATTCACCTTTCACTACCTATTGTTTTATTTAAGCTATTTCTGTCAACTCCTGTACTGTCAAGTTTTAAAATTACTGCTTTTAATGCTATGCAGACTCTTACTCCCTCTCCTTCATTTTTATGTCTCTATTTAATTTATTCTAATCTGTCTTTTATCATTCAGTACTTATTTTAATCTATTATGGTCTTTATTCAGCACTTAAATTATTTTGTACAATCAATACTATTAGGGTGTTCCCCTTTAAATATAACTATCAAAATGCTCCCCTCAAAATATGGCCACCGTGCCCCACTTTCCCTGTTAATCACATTCACTTTCCTCTACTAAGATGGCCGCCATACTTTTATTATAGTGCTTTATTTTATGCCTAAATGTTTCCTCCATTTTATTTTCTATTTTTTTAATAACCATGTTTAAATACTTGTTTCCCACTCCCACTTCCATTTAAATTCGGCTGAAAATGTTTTGTATTCGCCGAAAACGGAGATCACCACCTTTTAAACTACACTTCCAATCAGACCTTGCGGCCGGTAAGCACAGCCGCGCACGTGACCTAGGTCATATGCTTTGGCCTTAAACAGCTGAAACAAGCTATATAACGCTTGTTTTTTAAATTCAACATTATGTCCATGGTCCCCATGACTTCTACTATTTACCCACACCATTATTGTAAGAAAAATGGCAGCAGAGAAGAAAAGACAGAGAAAAGAAATTGGGAAATTATGCAAAGAAGGGGTCAGATGGATACTCTCAAATTAGCCAAATTGATTAAAAATGTGTCTAAATATGATGAGCAGAGAGGACATTTTTACAATATGAGTGTTTTTGAAGGTGAAATGACTAAGAGAAAATTTGATGCCGTTTGATCTGGCTGCCAGCCTCATTAAGTGAAAGGGTTAAAAATGATTGATGTGTAGGAGGATAAGGCGAGTGAAAAGCCCAAAGTTGAGTTGGAGGAATAGTTTCCAAATAATACACAGAGATTGCTAATGGTTGTACAGCGTGCAATTGGTGTGAATAGTTTTAATTTTTTACTCTTGATTTACAGGGAGTGCAGAATTATTAGGCAAGTTGTATTTTTGAGGATTAATTTTATTATTGAACAACAACCATGTTCTCAATGAACCCAAAAAACTCATTAATATCAAAGCTGAATATTTTTGGAAGTAGTTTTTAGTTTGTTTTTAGTTATAGCTATGTTAGGGGGATATCTGTGTGTGCAGGTGACTATTACTGTGCATAATTATTAGGCAACTTAACAAAAAACAAATATATACCCATTTCAATTATTTATTATTACCAGTGAAACCAATATAACATCTCAACATTCACAAATATACATTTCTGACATTCAAAAACAAAACAAAAACAAATCAGTGACCAATATAGCCACCTTTCTTTGCAAGGACACTCAAAAGCCTGCCATCCATGGATTCTGTCAGTGTTTTGATCTGTTCACCATCAACATTGCGTGCAGCAGCAACCACAGCCTCCCAGACACTGTTCAGAGAGGTGTACTGTTTTCCCTCCTTGTAAATCTCACATTTGATGATGGACCACAGGTTCTCAATGGGGTTCAGATCAGGTGAACAAGGAGGCCATGTCATTAGATTTCCTTCTTTTATACCCTTTCTTGCCAGCCACGCTGTGGAGTACTTGGACGCGTGTGATGGAGCATTGTCCTGCATGAAAATCATGTTTTTCTTGAAGGATGCAGACTTCTTCCTGTACCACTGCTTGAAGAAGGTGTCTTCCAGGAACTGGCAGTAGGACTGGGAGTTGAGCTTGACTCCATCCTCAACCCGAAAAGGCCCCACAAGCTCATCTTTGATGATACCAGCCCAAACCAGTACTCCACCTCCACCTTGCTGGCGTCTGAGTCGGACTGGAGCTCTCTGCCCTTTACCAATCCAGCCACGGGCCCATCCATCTGGCCCATCAAGACTCACTCTCATTTCATCAGTCCATAAAACCTTAGAAAAATCAGTCTTGAGATATTTCTTGGCCCAGTCTTGACGTTTCAGCTTGTGTGTCTTGTTCAGTGGTGGTCGTCTTTCAGCCTTTCTTACCTTGGCCATGTCTCTGAGTATTGCACACCTTGTGCTTTGGGCACTCCAGTGATGTTGCAGCTCTGAAATATGGCCAAACTGGTGGCAAGTGGCATCGTGGCAGCTGCACGCTTGACTTTTCTCAGTTCATGGGCAGTTATTTTGCGCCTTGGTTTTTCCACACGCTTCTTGCGACCCTGTTGACTATTTTGAATGAAACGCTTGATTGTTCGATGATCACGCTTCAGAAGCTTTGCAATTTTAAGAGTGCTGCATCCCTCTGCAAGATATCTCACTATTTTTGACTTTTCTGAGCCTGTCAAGTCCTTCTTTTGACCCATTTTGCCAAAGGAAAGGAAGTTGCCTAATAATTATGCACACCTGATATAGGGTGTTGATGTCATTAGACCACACCCCTTCTCATTACAGAGATGCACATCACCTAATATGCTTAATTGGTAGTAGGCTTTCGAGCCTATACAGCTTGGAGTAAGACAACATGCATAAAGAGGATGATGTGGTCAAAATACTCATTTGCCTAATAATTCTGCACTCCCTGTATTTACAATGGAGAAAAATGACGATATACATGTTGTGCAAATTTATGGAATAAGGCCTGGAATTTGATTACAGACACAGAACCGTTTGCTATATCTGAAGAATAACATAGGCAGAGTGTTAGTGAATTTGTCTCTGGAATATCAGGTTACCAAATGAGATAAATGAAGAGATTTTGATGCACCAACAGTAGATTTTACTGCTATGGAAATTATGAAATCATTGCAATTGTTAAAAAGGAAAAACACAGTAACAACTAAAATGTTGCACAGACACACTTTTGTCTTGAGATTCTTCAGCAGGACTGGCCCCTATTAAAAATGTGTCTAGTGAAGAAGACAAAAGGAGATATAAGGGTATTAATTGAAATGGTAATTTTAGAGGGAGGTTTATGGAAAGATCACAAAATTAACAAAATTACCGGGGTGCTAAAACCTATTCGGCCACACCCCAAGATAGATATTAAAGGCTTTTATTAGGGTAATTCTATGGTATGTTATAATTATAACCAAGAAGGAGATATTGGATTAGGAGGATAGGAGATATTGTCCTAAATATAAAGAAAAACCTTACCCAGTGAAAGGGAAAGAAAATTCAATTTTCCCAGACCATAAGAATCTACAGAGAGTGGCAGCTGTAGAAACCGAACATACACCTTCAACCCCCCCTCACATTTCAAATTCATGTGAAGAGTGTAAACTGATGTTAAATGCCATTGAAAGAAAGGTGGAAGCAGTCACAAGTCCACAAGTAAAATCTGCCTAAACCCACCAATAAATAGGGTTGTGTAACCAATAGCTATTATCAGATCTATCTTGCTGGTATAACTAAGTGAAATCTGCCTAAACCCACCAATAAATAGGGATGTGTAACCCCCAGTTATTATCAGATCTATCTTGGTGATATAACTACGTGAAGATGGGCGACCATATATTTATGGAAGACTAGAGGGAAATATAACAAAGTTTCATTAGAAACAGGAGCAGCAGTGTCTCTAATAACACACGCTCGCCTTTAAAAATTTCAGCATATCACCAAATCCCTTCTAAATGTCAATGGGACACATGCACATGCAACTCTATCCATTGATAATGACATTGAGTTTGAAGGAGGAAAAATCTATTGTGATTTATGGGTGCACCCCTCCTCACACTGTATTGTTATAGAAATGGATGTTATTAATGGAAAAAAGTTGTATGTGGATTTATAAAATTTGGTTTTATGGCAAGCTCTGGGTGAGAGCAAAACAGGTTGAGTGGTTAAACCTAATGATTTAAGATAACATAGCCACGATATGACTGTAAAACAGAGTGAAGTGTCACCTTCTATGCAACAAGATGATGAGGTCAGGGCCGTCTTTAATATTGATTGGGCCCTGGGCAAGCATTTGATGGGGTCCCCTACTCCCTGACATGCAATCACGCTCTCTGACATGCAACCTTATGTATACACCCCTTTGTAACTGAATTTTAAACCTATAAAACTGATTGTAGCTAAGATTTTGTTACCAATACCTTTAACATCAAAAATGGATACCATCTTGAACATTGCTCTGTATTGGACAAAGACATTTAAAGACGTTTGTATGTTATTACTAGATGATGTTTTGAATAAATATATGTTTTAGCTGCAATACACTCTGATTCGAGTTGTTAAGAAAACTGGTGTGTGACAAACAAACATCTCAAGAAAAGCTAATTTCCTACACTTATCATTAGGTTAGACCTCTCTTCCACTATAGTAGTGGTGGAAGTCTCTGGTTCTGTGTTGGGTTGTGACCAATTTCTGACCTGGCCAAACACTCAAGGGGGCCTCAGGTAAGTTTTGCCTAATTCCCCCCTTCAAGATTGTGATTTGAGTGTTACTGGCTTACATAGTCTAAGCTGCCACTAGTACAGGGAGTGCAGAATTATTAGGCAAGTTGTATTTTTGAGGATTAATTTTATTATTGAACAACAACTATGTTCTCAATGAACCCAAAAAACTCATTAATATCAAAGCTGAATATTTTTGGAAGTAGTTTTTAGTTTGTTTTTAGTTTTAGCTATGTTAGGGGGATATCTGTGTGTGCAGGTGACTATTACTGTGCATAATTATTAGGCAACTTAACAAAAAACAAATATATACCCATTTCAATTATTTATTATTACCAGTGAAACCAATATAACATCTCAACATTCACAAATATACATTTCTGACATTCAAAAACAAAACAAAAACAAATCAGTGACCAATATAGCCACCTTTCTTTGCAAGGACACTCAAAAGCCTGCCATCCATGGATTCTGTCAGTGTTTTGATCTGTTCACCATCAACATTGCATGCAGCAGCAACCACAGCCTCCCAGACACTGTTCAGAGAGGTGTACTGTTTTCCCTCCTTGTAAATCTCACATTTGATGATGGACCACAGGTTCTCAATGGGGTTCAGATCAGGTGAACAAGGAGGCCATGTCATTAGATTTTCTTCTTTTATACCCTTTCTTGCCAGCCACGCTGTGGAGTACTTGGACGCGTGTGATGGAGCATTGTCCTGCATGAAAATCATGTTTTTCTTGAAGGATGCAGACTTCTTCCTGTACCACTGCTGAAATATGGCCAAACTGGTGGCAAGTGGCATCGTGGCAGCTGCACGCTTGACTTTTCTCAGTTCATGGGCAGTTATTTTGCGCCTTGGTTTTTCCACACGCTTCTTGCGACCCTGTTGACTATTTTGAATGAAACGCTTGATTGTTCGATGATCACGCTTCAGAAGCTTTGCAATTTGAAGAGTGCTGCATCCCTCTGCAAGATATCTCACTATTTTTGACTTTTCTGAGCCTGTCAAGTCCTTCTTTTGACCCATTTTGCCAAAGGAAAGGAAGTTGCCTAATAATTATGCACACCTGATATGGGGTGTTGATGTCATTAGACCACACCCCTTCTCATTACAGAGATGCACATCACCTAATATGCTTAATTGGTAGTAGGCTTTCGAGCCTATACAGCTTGGAGTAAGACAACATGCATAAAGAGGATGATGTGGTCAAAATACTCATTTGCCTAATAATTCTGCACTCCCTGTATAAAAATTTCTGGCCTCTTCGCCTTAATCTCAGTGGTCCCGCGAGGCCAACCCATTTCCTCCACACTTGAGGATATTCGTCCCTCGGGCCAAATCATAGTTAGCCCCCTTGCACGGTTGCATAGAGAGAGCCACCCTTGTCACTCCCTTTCCATTTTATGCTTTTATTTGTCATCGAGAGGCCCCGCCACAACGTTTTGGTAGCAGCAATTCCCTCGCGCCAGTCGATAGAGCCTCTCAAGCCACTTGGCATCTAGTAGGGCCTCACCTGTCACCACACTTAGGAAATTGTTTCACCACTTGGCCTTAGTTAGCCAGCCAGTAACCAATATGGCACAGTTGCTGATTATGTCTTGACTATTTTCTTTTAGTATGTCTCATCTACATGAAGATACAGACAATTTGTCTCTCCCCAGTTCTCCGGTCAGATCCTTGTCACCTTCATGAAAAGGCGACATCGGTAGTCCAACTTCTATAAGATCATGGACCATTCCTCGTATTACTGCCGAACTTCGTAGATGCAGTATTCCTTCTCCTGCCACCGCCAGGAAAGCGGAGCTGTTCAAGCTAATGTGGACGAACACCGATAACTCAGGGGATGGAGAGGGGACAAGTGGTCCAGGCAACTCAGACCTTCATACCATGGTTGCTTCACTAGTAGCATCTATGGGTAAGGTCAACGATAGACTTGATAGGATCAAGGCTCGGAGTCCTCCTGTTATGTCTTCTATGCCCTCGGCTACTGTACTCCCCGGTGCTCCACTATTGCAAACGGGTAATTACGTAATGAAACCCACATTATTAATCCGTTGCATCTGGTTCCAGCAAACATTAAGAAATACATCTTGGAGGGGAAAGATGTTAATCTTGTTGCACTATTTATTGCTTCACACAATGTTATCGAGAACAGCACTTATGCTTATGGTGATATTTCAGTGGTGCTAAAGGCCAGGGACCCTAGACTTAATAAGAAACTGTATATACACTATTTTGTCATAGTATTTTGTATCTACCAGGATGTAATTTGTTCAGGATACCCGCATAGACAAGAGGAACTCGACCTCTATTTGCACAAACTGGTGGACTTAGGAAATAAATATGGTGGGTCATCCTTTTATGATTACCACCGGTCCGTTTTCGGTGAGGGCGTCTGCAATTTTGGCTCAGTACAATGTTAAAACTGACTGGAGCCGTATGGATACTGAGCTATTTTGCAGACACTTGGCTGGTCTGAAGACACCAGCTTGTGCAATTTGTGCATCCACCTCACATGCCTCAGACTATTGTCCCATCATGCCAGAGTCCATGCCTGGGACTTTCCAGGAGACACAGACTAGGATGGACAGATCAGGCAAGGACAAACTCGGTCGTCCTATTGTTTACCTTGGGAAGTCGCAGGTGTGCAACAACTTTAATGTAGATAAATGCGGATATAGTGCCTGCATTGTTTTAGGGTTCATGCCAAGTCCATGTGTCCTAATAAAAAAGTAATGCTAAACAGTATTTGACATCCATAAACATTGGTTCTTTGGCTCACGCATTAGCTTCTTACCCATCCAAACATCTAGTGGATTTCTTGATTGATGGTTTCACAGAAGGATTTCATACAGGTCTGGTACATATCCCTGCTGGCATTTACGAATGCAACAATTTGCAATCAGCATTTTCTGACGTGGAAATGGTTGATGCTCTTTTACAAAGAGAATTGGAAGATGGGTTTTTGTTGGGACCTTTTCAGGCGCCCCCATTTTCCAATTGGAGAACCAACCCTATAGGATTAGTCACCGGGAAATCCTCAGGGAAACACAGACTCATTTTAGATCTATCCGCACCTCACTCCTTGGCCATACCTAGCCTTAATTCTCTAATCCCATCCGAAGAATTTTCCCTTCACTATGCCACCATAGACAATGCCATACACACCATTATTACAGCTGGTGTAGGGGCTTGGCTGAGTAAGATAGAAATCATCAATGCATTTAAATTACTACCCATACGCCTGTCGCTATGGCATCTGCATGGTCTGAAATTTATATTATTTTTTACAAGGCTCACTTTGGGGTCAAAAAGCAGCCCGAAAATATTTGATACCTTTGCTGAAACCTTATGTTGGCTCCTGTTTAACAATTGCAGATGCCATGCGGTGATACATTATTTAGACGACTTTCTGTTTGTGGAGAATAATTCCTCTCCTCCCAGTGATCTAACTACTGCCATTTCGTGTTTTTTCATTCCTTGGGTGTGCCAGTTTCTCCCAAGAAAACACAAGGCCCTGACACATTAGTTAATTTTTTTTGTACCCTGCTCGATTCAGTGAGCATGGAAGCGAGCCTGCCCTCAGGCAAACTTGATGGTCTCCTATGAACCATAAATTACTTTCTGCATAATAGGACATGCAAAGGAAAGGAATTGCAATCTTTGTTGGGCTCACTAAATTTTGCAATACACATCATTCCGCAAGATAGAGCCTTTATTTCTAGACTTCTTCCACTATTGCCAAATTACTTTAGCCGTATTTGCCTGGATTCACAGGCTACTGTTGATTTATTAATGTGGCGCAAATTCTTGTTGCAATGGAATGGCAGAAGTATGTTTTTACCACAATTGTCTATCCATTCTTCTGTCATTTGGATGGATACTGCAGCATCAACAGGTTTTGCTGCCATATTTGGCAATGAATGGCTCTGGGATGGTTGGCCAGAGGAGATTCAGCACATCGAAGGGTTCTCACACACCTCAGACTTATTCGAAGTATACCCTATCGTTGCAGCATCCGTGGTATGGGGTCAGTCTTGGGCAGGTAGCTCGGTACGCTGTTTCTCCGACACCCTAGCTACCTGCCACATCATAAACAGGGGACATTCCTCATCTCTGACGATCATGAGATTCATGAGAAGACTGACCTGGCTGGCTGCTTGTAATCAGTTTTATTTGGTGTGTTGTCATGTACCAGGGATCTATAATACTGCAGCTGACAAATTGTCTCGCTTTGAATTCCAGGCCTTCAGAGACACTTTAACCACAGCCTCCCCAAGAGACACTGCAGCACCGTGTTTTCAGGAACTTGTAATGGACTAAAAGAATTGGCAAGGCATAGTCTCGCCTTTGCTAGTTTGGCCCTCTCTGAAAACACAAAACTGTCTTACAATAGAGCCTTCACACTGTATAAGAGATTTATGTTAGAACATAACTTGGTTCAGTTTTTTACCATTTCAATGCTGGTAGCTTTCGCATCCTTTTGTCATCTCAAACTAAAACTATCACACAACACCATTAAATTATATTTAACTGGCATCCAACACCACATGTATACCTGATACCTAGATAATCCTAGTTTTTTATCATCTTAACCCATTAAAAACATACTAAAAGGCATACAGAAAACCATTATCACTCCTCCACCCATACCATTACCAATACATAAACAGTTATTTAAGGACATGTCTGACTTATTGGATACTGCCCCTTTTGAATACACTACAAATCTGGTAATTAAAACGGCCATTTACTTGGCTTATTACGGTTTTCTTAGACCTTGCAAATTTACCATACATGGTAATAAATACACCCGAGACTGCCTCAAACGTTCCTGTCTCATTAAATAACAAGATCACTATATCTTGTCCCTACCCATTACTAAAACAAGACAGCTTGGTAAAGTAGTGCATATCACATATTATCCTACTTCAAGCTAATGGTGCCCGGTAAAAGTGCTGGATACATATCTCCAATCATTACCGCCTCAGTCTAACATCCCACTGTTAGTCCTCCACAAAGCTGTATTAACAACAGTAAAGTTCATGCAGTACGTACGCATATTACTGACCAGACTAGGTCTGAATGCTAGCAAATTTTCTGATAGGGGCAGCCTGTTAAAATCACAGTGAGAAGATGCTGACGTCCATAGGAAAGCATTGAGAAAGGAGGGGTAAAGTAGTCAGATGGGAAGCGGTGGGCAGAATATCGCGGAATGCCCCCAAGTGGAGACAAGACAGGTGATTAGCCAATATCTTAGTAACCCCCGGGATGTGAATATAAGTGAGGAGAACTGATAATTGGACGCTACCCAAGTGAGTCTCCTCATAACGACCAAAATGAGGCTGGTCTTTGTTTACCATGTAACCAGCAGCTAGGTTGTCTGAGAATCATCTGACTGAGTGACCTGCTCAGCCAGGACCCCAGATATTTGCTGCTACCACTATTGGGTAAGGTTTGAATAAGGTTTTTGTTTTGGACTTGACTTCATTAGTTCCAGGACCCCAGAACAATTGATTGACACAAATGGTTGTGAAACACGAATTGGCAACAGCATCTGTCCAAGTGTCGAAGTGTTGGGGACTTGTCAGAGATTGGGTAATAAAACTTGCTTTCCCCTACCATGTCGTGAGAAGAGTGAGCCACATTAGTAAGTCAGCCATCACTTGTGGGTCTAAAGTGATGGGGGTATTGTGTAAGGGAACGTCACGAAATAAAGTCAGGAAATAAATGATCTACCTTGTGGAATCATCCTCATGGCAAAATTGAGCGAACCAGGTATAGACTGTAGTTCTTTATGGGTGCAAGAACCTAATTGTAAGTATAGGTCAATGCTTCGGAGGTTGTGCTCAATCTTACCATGAAGAAGAGAAGACTGCATGTTGACAGAATCTAGTTGAATACCCATAAAAATGGACCCAAGCCCAGGATCCAGCTTCCACTGGGTGGACCTCTCCTACTCCAGAGAGTCTAGCAGGTATAGCGGTGTAGCTCCTACACAGCTATACCTGCTGTATATCAGTATAGCAATCCAAAGCTGGTATAGCTGTTCCATACAATTACGAGACAAGAAAGATTCTATGTACAGGCACTCTTTCATCCGTATTGGTGCAAAGTATCAATGTGGCCCATTTACCTCAAAAAATACAAAATACCAAAAAATGATACTGCACTCAAAAAAAACTTTAGATAAAGTTCATTACTTCATTTAATAATTCATTGTGATATTATATAGACATAATTCATTGATTACAAAAAATATACTCCTAAATCAATAAATTGATAATATATACACTTGAAGTTACGAGACAAGTCAGTGTTTGGAGGGAGAAGTGAACTGACTAAAATGGGACCACACTTGGCCTTATATGCAAGTCTCCATGCAAGGGTCACTCCCCCCTGGACCTGAGAGTAAACCACAGAAGAAACAAACACATAATTACCTCCAATTAGAAAAAAAAAAAACACTTTTTTCCAAAAAACCCAAAAGTACCCAAAAAACACATAAAACCCCACAAAATTTACATCAAGCTACCGAACAGACAGGCAAATGGAACAGAAAGCTTTTTAAATCCAGGGACAAGGAATCTGTCACAGGGGAGACCGGTATACCCATGGATTCAAAAAGACAGATTGCTGCTGTCAGACTGCAAGTGGTTTGGAAGATGTCTTCAATTGTGTGGAAATCATCAAAATAGTGTATAACAGTCGGGCATCTGCACACATCAAGTAGCAACGAGCACAACGTTTTCGCAAAATATTGAATATCTTGGAGCTACCTTGGAACTGAACGTACGCCGGGAGAAAATAATATAAACCCTGCCACTGGATGTTGTGCAAATAGTAAATAAATTGTAAAAAATAGGAAATAGTTTAAACGCATATGACAAAATCAGATTTATTGAGCCATGCACCCACCCCAGCTTCAAGAATGGCGCAGATGACCTTGTCAATGGTGTAGCATTGCAAGGAGAACCTTCTGAGGGTATGAGGGAGTTAAGACTAGGAACCATGAAGGAATGTGGTACTGATGTGGTCAATGATCAATCTGTGTTTATGTGAAGATTTACCAGTGACTATACCAATAGAGTGTGTCCCCCAAGAAGTAAAGAAGGGGAACTGAAATGCCAAGAAACAATTCCCTGTTCCAACTCAGTCTTATTAACTTATCTGCACAAAAAAAGATCAAGTAAAGTGGCGCTACAATATTATTCTAAAAGTATTAAAGAGATGTAAAACTATTGTACAAAAAAAGCAATACCTTAAGTGCAATAGCCCATAAATACACTCATTCAAATATAAAACAACAAATAAAGTGCGCTGTGTCTTTAATACTTAACACATTTTATAAAACAGTGCAAATAATTATTTTAAGTGCATACACATATATAAAGTGTCAATGTGCAAATATTATATTAGCGATGTGCACTCCTTTGCCTAAGTGCTTCAAGTGAAATGAATAAAAACTTAAGTTGTAAGAGCGCGTTGAGTGGCAGTATTTGTTTGAAGGACCATGTTTCAGTTATAACCAGAAATGTGAGCTGATGGTTTAAAGGACCACTATAGTGCCTCCTCCTATCCTCCTCCGTTCCTCCCATTCAGCTGAATGGGCACGCGTGGCAAGAGCTGCACGCGCATTCAGCCGGTCTCATAGAAAAGCATTTACAATGCTTTCCTATGGACGCTTGCATGCTCTCACTGTGATTTTCACAGTTAGAATCATGCAAGCGCCTCTAGCGGCTGTCAACGAGACAGCCGCTAGAGGAATTGGAGGAAGGATGAACCCATTTGTAAACATAGCAGTTTCTCTGAAACTGCTATGTTTATAAAAAAAATGGGTTAACCCTAGAGGAACCTGGCACCCAGACCACTTCATTAAAGGACCACTCTAGGCACCCAGACCACTTCAGCTTAATGAAGTGGTCTGGGTGCCAGGTCCAGCTAGGGTTAACCCATTTTTCATAAACATAGCAGTTTCAGAGAAACTGCTATGTTTATGAATGGGTTAAGCCTTCCCCTATTTCCTCTAGCGGCTGTCTCATTGACAGCCGCTAGAGGCACTGAAAATCACAGTGAGAGCACGCCAGCGTCCATAGGAAAGCATTATGAATGCTTTCCTATGTGACCGGCTGAATGCGCGCGCAGCCAGCCGACGGGGAGGAGAGAAGGAGGATCGGAGGAGGAGAGCTCTCCACCCAGCGCTGGAAAAGGTAAGTTTACCCCTTTCCCCCTTCCAGAGCCGGGCGGGAGGGGGACCCCGAGGGTGGGGGCACAGGGCACTATAGTGCCAGGAAAACGAGTATGTTTTCCTGGTACTGTAGTGGTCCTTTAAGCTGAAGTGGTCTGGGTGCCTAGAGTGGTCCTTTAAGAAAAAAATCTAGGGGAAAGGTTGTCTTATTGCACAATAATCTAGCCATCCAAAATTAGAAGGGGAGCTTGATAGTAGAAGGTAAGTAGTACAGAGCAGTCAGATTGACCTGGTAGCTGGAGGGTAGAAGAGATTATTTACATTTGCATGGTGTTTATTAGACTATAAACACTGTATTATATTCAATAATATTTGTATATTAAATATATAATATATAAAAAGAGATTTTTTTTATTTTATTTTTTTTACAATTGTTCACTTCTCCTTAATCTGTGAATAAAATCAACTTTTTTTTCCCCCCATCAATTAACTCGTTTTTTGGTGGCAAGGGCAGAATCACCCATCAGCATAAATTCAGACATATTGCAGTTTGGAATGAAGTCTAGCGTTGATAATGTGCCTTGTTTTAGGGATGGGGATTGCTGCACGAGGCATAGTAGGCTGAAGGGAAGTGACATATGATGAAACTAATTTAGTTATCTGCAATCTCTCCTTTATCTTTTATTAGTACATTAAGCTGTGAGACAACCTGGAAGCCATCTGGAAAGGTTGGGGAGTCTGCTCACATGATTGAGTCAATTAGTGAGGTGAATAGATCATTGGATTAAGTAGTAGGTGTTGGTAAATTGATCGCTATTGGTGCACATGATGCTATTAACTCTATAAAACAAAACAAATCCCCGGGGTGGGTTGGTGTGAACCAAGTATATACCGCATCAGGTCTACAGGGCAATGCTATGTTGTTTCTGATTATTTTTTTTCTCTGTGCTATCATTAGAAAAAAGCAGTGCATTACATAATCTTCAAAGCAGGAGGGAGGGATAGAGATATGTGGAATCACTGGTGAGAGGGTACGTAATCATAGGAATATATTGAGCTAATAACAGGTTTGCTAATAAATGGTTTCATAGTGAACAGTAATAGAGTTAGAATAACGAGGACAAAATTCTACAATGGATTAAAGAATTTAGAGCATGGGTCCTCAAACCCCAGCGGCAGCTCTGCAGGCTCTCTGTGTATCTGTGTTCAGGGCTCTCTCTGTATTAAACCCTTAGACTCTGTCCTTCTCAGTGCTGTGATTAGTGACAGCTCTGCAGGCTCTCTGTGTATCTGTGTTCAGGGCTCTCTCTCTGTATTAAACCCTGAGACTCTGTCCTTCTCAGTGCTGTGATTAGCGGCAGCCCTGCAGGCTCTCTGTGTATCTGTGTTCAGGGCTCTCTCTGTATTAAACCCTGAGACTCTGTCCTTCTCAGTGCTGTGATTAGCGACAGCTCTGCAGGCTCTCTGTGTATCTGTGTTCAGGGCTCTCTCTGTATTAAACCCTGAGACTCTGTCTTTCTCAGTGCTGTGATTAGCGGCAGCTCTGCAGGTTCTCTGTGTATCTGTGTTCAGGGCTCTCTCAGTATTAAACCCTGAGACTCTGTCCTTCTCAGTGCTGTGATTAGGGGCAGCTCTGCAGGCTCTCTGTGTATCTGTGTTCAGGGCTCTCTCTGTATTAAACCCTGAGACTCTGTCCTTCTCCGTGCTGTGATTAGGGGCAGCTCTGCAGGCTCTCTGTGTATCTGTGTTCAGGGCTCTCTCTCTGTATTAAACCCTGAGACTCTGTCCTTCTTGGTGCTGTGATTAGTGGCAGCTCTGCAGGCTCTCTTTATATCTGTGTTCAGGGCTCTCTCTGTATTAAACCCTGAGACTCTGTCCTTCTCAGTGCTGTGATTAGGGGCAGCTCTGCAGGCTCTCTGTGTATCTGTGTTCAGGGCTCTCTCTGTATTAAACCCTGAGACTCTGTCCTTCTCCGTGCTGTGATTAGCGGCAGCTCTGTAGTATCTCTGTGTATCTGTGTTCAGGGCTCTCTCTCTGTATTAAACCCTGAGACTCTGTCCTTCTCAGTGCTGTGATTAGTGGCAGCTCTGCAGGCTCTCTGTGTATCTGTGTCCAGGGCTCTCTCTCTGTATTAAACCCTGAGACTCTGTCCTTCTCAGTGCTGTGATTAGCAGCAGCTCTGCAGGCTCTCTGTGTATCTGTGTTCAGGGCTCTCTCTGTATTAAACCCTGAGACTCTGTCCTTCTCAGTGCTGTGATTAGCGGCAGCTCTGCAGGCTCTCTGTGTATCTGTGTTCAGGGCTCTCTCTCTGTATTAAACCCTGAGACTCTGTCCTTCTCAGTGCGGTGATTAGGGGCAGCTCTGCAGGCTCTCTGTGTATCTGTGTTCAGGGCTCTCTCTGTATTAAACCCTGAGACTCTGTCCTTCTCCGTGCTGTGATTAGCGGCAGCTCTGCAGGCTCTCTGTGTATCTGTGTTCAGGGCTCTCTCTCTGTATTAAACCCTGAGACTCTGTCCTTCTCAGTGCTGTGATTAGCGGCAGCTCTGCAGGCTCTCTCTGTATTAAACCCTGAGACTCTGTCCTTCTCAGTGCTGTGATTAGCGGCAGGCTCTGCAAGCTCTCTGTATCTGTGTTCAGGGCTCTCTCTGTATTAAACCCTGAGACTCTGTCCTTCTCAGTGCTGTGATTAGCGGCAGGCTCTGCAAGCTCTCTGTGTATCTGTGTTCAGGGCTCTCTCTGCATTAAACCCTGAGACTCTGTCCTTCTCAGTGCTGTGATTAGCGGCAGCTCTGCAGGCTCTCTGTGTATCTGTGTTCAGGGCTCTCTCTGTATTAAACCCTGAGACTCTGTCCTTCTCAGTGCTGTGATTAGCGGCAGCTCTGCAGGCTCTCTGTGTATCTGTGTTCAGGGCTCTCTCTGTATTAAACCCTGAGACTCTGTCCTTCTCAGTGCTGTGATTAGCGGCAGCTCTGCAGGCTCTCTGTGTATCTGTGTTCAGGGCTCTCTGTATTAAACCCTGAGACTGTCCTGCAGGCTCTCTGTGTATCTGTGTTCAGGGCTGTATTAAACTCTGAGACTCTGTCCGTCTCAGTGCTGTGATTAGCGGCAGCTCTGCAGGCTCTCTGTGTATCTGTGTTCAGGGCTCTCTCTGTATTAAACCCTGAGACTCTGTCCTTCTCAGTGCTGTGATTAGTGGCAGCTCTTCAGGCTCTCTGTGTATCTGTGTTCAGGGCTCTCTCTGTATTAAACCCTGAGACTCTGTCCCTCTCAGTGCTGTGATTAGTGGCAGCTCTGCAGGCTCTCTGTGTATCTGTGTTCAGGGCTCTCAATGTATTAAACCCTGAGACTCTGTCCTTCTCAGTGCTGTGTTTAGCGGCAGCTCTGCAGGCTCTCTGTGTATCTGTGTTCAGGGCTCTCTCTGTATTAAACCCCGAGACTCTGTCCCTCTCAGTGCTGTGATTAGGGGCAGCTCTGCAGGCTCTCTGTGTATCTGTGTTCAGGGCTCTCTCTGTATTAAACCCTGAGACTCTGTCCTTCTCAGTGCTGTGATTAGCGGCAGCTCTGCAGGCTCTCTGTGTATCTGTGTTCAGGGCTCTCTCTGTATTAAACCCTGAGACTCTGTCCTTCTCAGTGCTGTGATTAGTAGCAGCTCTGCAGGCTCTCTGTGTATCTGTGTTCAGGGCTCTCTCTGTATTAAACCCTGAGACTCTGTCCTTCTCAGTGCTGTGATTAGCGGCAGCTCTGCAGGCTCTCTGTGTATCTGTGTTCAGGGCTCTCTCTGTATTAAACCCTGAGACTCTGTCCTTCTCAGTGCTGTGATTAGTGGCAGCTCTGCAGGCTCTCTGTGTATCTGTGTTCAGGGCTCTCTCTGTATTAAACCCTGAGACTCTGTCCTTCTCAGTGCTGTGATTAGCGGCAGCTCTGCAGGCTCTCTGTGTATCTGTGTTCAGGGCTCTCTCTGTATTAAACCTGAGACTCTGTCCTTCTCAGTGCTGTGATTAGTGGCAGCTCTTCAGGCTCTCTGTGTATCTGTGTTCAGGGCTCTCTCTGTATTAAACCCTGAGACTCTGTCCTTCTGCAGTGCAGCTCTGGCTCTCTGTGTATCTAGGGCAGCAGCTCTGCCTTCTCAGTGCTGTGATTAGCTCTGCAAGCTCTCTGTGTATCTGTGTTCAGGGCTCTCTCTGTATTAAACCCTGAGACTCTGTCCTTCTCAGTGCTGTGATTAGCGGCAGCTCTGCAGGCTCTCTGTGTATCTGTGTTCAGGGCTCTCTCTGTATTAAACCCTGAGACTCTGTCCTTCTCAGTGCTGTGATTAGTAGCAGCTCTGCAGGCTCTCTGTGTATCTGTGTTCAGGGCTCTCTCTGTATTAAACCCTGAGACTCTGTCCTTCTCAGTGCTGTGATTAGTGACAGCTCTGCAGGCTCTCTGTGTATCTGTGTTCAGGGCTCTCTCTGTGTATTAAACCCTGAGACTCTGTCCTTCTCAGTGCGGTGATTAGGGGCAGCTCTGCAGGCTCTCTGTATATCTGTGTTCAGGGCTCTCTCAGTATAAACCCTGAGACTCTGTCCTTCTCAGTGCTGTGATTAGCGGCAGCTCTGCAGGCTCTCTGTGTATCTGTGTTCAGGGCTCTCTCTGTATTAAACCCTGAGACTCTGTCCTTCTCAGTGCTGTGATTAGCGGCAGCTCTGCAGGCTCTCTGTGTATCTGTGTTCAGGGCTCTCTCTGTATTATACCCTGAGACTCTGTCCTTCTCAGTGCTGTGATTAGTGACAGCTCTGCAGGCTCTCTGTGTATCTCTGTTCAGGGCTCTCTCTGTATTAAACCCTGAGACTCTGTCCTTCTCAGTGCTGTGATTAGTGGCAGCTCTGCAGGCTCTCTGTGTATCTCTGTTCAGGGCTCTCTCTGTATTAAACCCTGAGACTCTGTCCTTCTCAGTGCTGTGATTAGTGACAGCTCTGCAGGCTCTCTGTGTATCTGTGTTCAGGGCTCTCTATGTATTAAACCCTGAGACTCTGTCCGTCTCAGTGCTGTGATTAGCGGCAGCTCTGCAGGCTCTCTGTGTATCTGTGTTCAGGGCTCTCTCTGTATTAAACCCTGAGACTCTGTCCTTCTCAGTGCTGTGATTAGTGACAGCTCTGCAGGCTCTCTGTGTATCTGTGTTCAGGGCTCTCTCTGTGTATTAAACCCTGAGACTCTGTCCTTCTCAGTGCGGTGATTAGGGGCAGCTCTGCAGGCTCTCTGTATATCTGTGTTCAGGGCTCTCTCAGTATAAACCCTGAGACTCTGTCCTTCTCAGTGCTGTGATTAGCGGCAGCTCTGCAGGCTCTCTGTGTATCTGTGTTCAGGGCTCTCTCTGTATTAAACCCTGAGACTCTGTCCTTCTTGGTGCTATGATTAGTGACAGCTCTGCAGGCTCTCTGTGTATCTGTGTTCAGGGCTCTCTCTGTTAAAATGCATGGAACGTTATACCATCATCAACAAAACTCACACTTTACCAATTACCTGTGACAGGATATTCATTAGGTCTAAATATTGTCATTTTAAGGTTATATATGTGTATTAATATTTTACTAAAGGTGCTAGTTTAAGAACACTTTAATGTATTAAGGAAGAAAATCAACACAATAAAATGTTTCTATAACAAATTTCAGAATGTTAAATAAAACACAAACTGTCCATGGATTAATACTTACAATGCACAAATCTTTAATTGGTAGGTCCATGTGCCGTCATATAAAAAGCCTGTCATCAACGTATTCACTGTAAACAGCCCTCCTATCATTATGTCTCCTTCTTGATAATATTCATATTCAAATAGACATTTTTGCATTGAGAGACTACATATAGAATGGGAGTTCTGAATTTCAGGTGTTCCGGCTGTTACCCACAGTACGATCAGACAGAAAATCACGGCGAATGCATGAGAAATAGATTGGGACAGACATTGCTCCATTAGAGAGATTCTGTCCATCTGGCAAATCCTATGGTAAATCTTAGACCATATCTTATATAAAGAAATGATTCATTACACATGCCGTTTATAGTTTTCTTTTCCTGAGAGTATTAGAATTCCCCAGCAAAACACCTATAATTAGTGAACCAACTCTAAAATTAAAACAGACCAAACCGTAATTACTAAAAATTGAAAAAAGAGCGATGCACATTTGAAAATAGAATGTTTATTTTTTCCTTTACATTTCATTAGAAGTTTAAACTATCAACTTGGTTAGTATCTTAATAGATACTAATAGATACATAGAGGCTGTCAGCTACCCACTGCATATTATACTTCTAACTGGGCTTTGCCACCTTCATTCCGGTGCAATATATACAGTTGTGCTCAAACGTTTGCATACCCTGGCAGAAATTGGGAAATTTTGGCATTGATTTCTAACCCCTTAAGACCGCAGGGCGTTCTATGCCGTCCTTATTTAGATGGCTCTAAACGCCGCAGGGCAGCAATGAACGCCCTGCGATCTTTTGTACTTACCCGGTCGCCGGCGATCACGGTATGGGGACTTACCTGGGAGCCCAGGGAGTCCCCCTCCATCCTCTTTGGCCCCCCTGGGCCATGTGATCGTGAGGTCCTTGCGAGGACCCCGCGATCACATGGATGGCATAGCCGTCCAAGGCATTGCCAGCAGGGGGAGTGCCTGTAATGAGAGGTACTCCCCCTGCTGTCTGAAAATAAAATTAAAAGATGTTAAAACAGTGTAAAATTAAATAATATTTACTTGGATTATATATATATATATATATATATATATATATATATATTTTATAAACATGATCTAAGTATATATATATAATATATACACACACACACACACACACACTGTCTACGTGTATTTTAATATGAATATATACATAATTATATATTAATATCAAAATACACATACAATGATATTGATTCAATATATATAAAATGATATATATTTTCATTATATATATAATATATAAATACGTTAAAAAATAAAATTAAAAAAATTAGAAAAAATTAATAGATAAAAATATACATGCATAATTTCGTATTTTAAAAAAAAATATATATATATGTGTATGTGTGTGTGTATATATATATATATATATATATATATAGATATCAAAATACATGTAGAACGAAATAATATATATAAGTATATACGTATATATCACTATATATATACACCTATATATAAATAAAAAAAAATGATATATATACACACACACACACACACACACACACACATATACATACACACACTGTGGCAAACCTAGCCACTTTAAGACTTATTGTATAACATCAGAAGGTTGTCTGCTTTTATTGTATATAAGAATGTATTTGTGTGTGTTTGCAATAAAGAGTATTCGTATGCTAACGGCCGAAAGCCGCTAGCATTCATATGGTAGTTTCACGAACAGTGACTTTAGACACTGTTCGTGAAACGAATAAGGTACCGAGCAGGAGCCCACAGACAGAGGGTGGTGTGGCTCCCATGAACCGATTGCAATATTGTTGCAATCTGTAGTTAATTGCTTTCCTAGGTGGCCGTCGTTTGGCTACCGACCACGCGGCAGTCGGCCATCTTGGATCCTTTGTTAGCCCAGCGGTGTTTGGTCGTCGAGCGCCTGGAACTAAAATCGGCTACTCGACGGCGCGAACACTGCTGGACTTCCAGGCCGTTCGGGAACCCCGGTCTTTCGGTAGTTTGGTTCCCAATAGGTATTCTGTACTTCTAGGAGAATGTGATGTAAAAGTATGTTTCGTACGGCGTTCGGTTATTTATGCTGGGATCTGAGCGGTACTTCCATGAAGTGTGCGCTCAGACCCCAGCTATCTACCGAACGGTCATTTAAGGAAATCCCACAAATAATATTAAAGTTATGTATTTTTGTGTTAAAACCCGGTTCTGCTGTACGGAGGGATAATCCAGGATATTCTAGTGGGAGTATCCCTCACGTACAGCAGTGCATGGTGGGAGAAATGCTCTGCATATTCAGTTCCCCATGTAGTCCTCTACTGTAATACCCCTGTGAAGTGACTAAGGAAACCCCTTGCATGGGGAATTGCATAAATACTGGAGCTGTGAATAAATCTGTCAGTTGACTCCCATAACTGTGTTTCGTCCGGTTACTTGCCTACTTGGTTACTTGGGATATTGCCTTCTTTTCCAGCGCTTTACTTTGGATTACTTTCTGTACCAGCGGAGATCTTGGGATTTAATATTGCAGCTCCGCTACAATTGGTGGCAAGCGACGGGATCCAGCCTTACAGTCGAAAAGCGGTGTTCGGGTAATTGAAACTACCGAACAGGAAAGTGAATAGCAATTTGGTTGAACCCAACTCAGATGTGAATGGAGACAGACTACACTGCATTGAAATGGCAGACGTTAAAGGAACTATTGGAAGCCAGGGGTAAGATAGCCAGCAATAAGTCAAAAGCTGTGCTGATTGCCGAATTGATGGAGGGAGACAGAGCTTGCAGCGTTACGCCCCCACCAGTCATGGAAGAAACCCCCTTCCAAAAGGAAATGAGGACCAGGATGGAATTTTTACTCCAGCCAGTACCACTGGAAACACTGACCGTACTGATGGTGGATGTGCAGAAGTATGTGATGGCACACAGACCACAGGATTCCCCTTCCAGAGCAGAATCCATTACTGCTTCGGTTGTCAGCTAGGTAAAGCCTAAGATCCCATACCATGCTTTTAAAATGTTTTGTGAAGAGAAAGACGAGATTGATGGGTATCTACAAGACTTTGAGAAGCTATGTGACTTGCATGATTTGGAGCAGGCAGTGTGGGTACCGTTACTGGAAGGCAAACTTTCAGGTCGGGCAGCAGAAGTCAATCGGGCTGTACCCAGGGAGGACAGCAAATATTATGCCCGGGTAAAACAGGCTATACTAGAAAGATATGCCATTACCCCGGAGGCATACCGGCGCAAGTTTTGAGGGTTGCGGAAACCAGAGAAACATTCACACACAGAGTGGGCCCTCAAACTGGACCAAGCCTCCCAGGGGTGGATACAAGCCAGTGAAGCAACCACCATGGTGGAGTTACAGCAATTGCTGCTGTTGGAACAATTTTTCAATGGCCTGTCCCCAGAGGCACAGGAATGGGTGAGAGACAGAAAACTCCTCACCCTAACAGAAGCTGCATGACCAGCCGGCCAGCACTATGACGCCAGGAGGCATCAACTGAGGGTACCCTCGACCCACCACTCAGCCTCATACAGCTACCCCTACTGCACCTACATCAACCCCATTCCAGCCAACCCTGGGGGGCACACTCCACCATCCAGATATAATGGCAGAGCGAATATCCAGTGCCATACGTGCAAACAATGGGGCCACATGGCGAGAGAATGTACCCAGAACCGGAGCCGTCAAGCATGGTGCCAAGTACAGCCGAACCCAGCACCAAGAGCCGCCGCCCACCACTACCAAGCGGAGCCAGCAACCCAGGAGATACTCTTTAAACAGACAGAAGAGCCCCTGGGAATACTACATGATGTGATGTCAGTACAAGCCACAGACAACCGGCAACACAATCGCCAGCTAGTAACCCTGGAAGGGAAAGAGGTCCAAGGGCTCCGGGATTCGGGGGCCACTCTGACTCTGGTTGCCCCTCATTTGGTTCCAGGCTCAGCACATACCGGCGGATCCGTAGCAGTGCGAGTAGCAGGGGGAGCGGTATACAGATTACCCACCACAAAAGTACATTAGAATTGGGGTGTTGGGGAAGGGATGGTAGAGGTGGGCCTGATGCAGAAGCTTCCGGTGGATGTCGTATTGGGGAACAACCTGGGTCGAATGACTTCCGCCTTTATACCTCAAGCTCCACTCCAAGAGGCCCACCCAGTAACCACAAGGCAACAGGCTCGCACCACGGCTCCATCAACGCACTCTGAGGCTCAGGTAAGAGACAGTAACCCTCCTACAACCCGTGTTACCTGGGATACCCCTACTGAATTTGAGGCCGAGGTTAAGATAGACCCTCAGGTTAAAAGTGTACAGGGATAAGGTGATCTCCGACCAGGCCGGATTAGAGGGAGAGCGGTATACCTGTGAAAATGGGTTACTGTACAGTATTGCTGAAAGGGTGGTAGGGGGATCGGTAAATGTGACTACTAGACAGCTAGTAGTCCCCCAGAAATATAGGCAGGAACTTCTTCGGATAGCCCACGACATCCCCTTGTCTGGGCATCTGGGGATGACTCGATACCGCTTGAGTGCGAGTCATCCAAGGATGTGTGGCAATACTGCCAGACATGTGACATCTGTCAGCGAGTAGGCAAGAGGGGTGACCGCCACAAGGCCAAGTTATGCCCACTGCCCATGATAGAAGAACCATTTAGTAGAGTGGCTGCAGATATAGTAGGACCCTTACCAAAACCCAGTCCCTCCGGCAAGAGATATATCTTAATATCATAGTAAACCCCAAAGCAGTAGCCCTCTCCAATATCCACACCGAGACAGTGGCTTAGGCCTTAATGAAAGTATTCTCAAGAGTGGGGTTCCCCCTGGAGATCGTATCAGATAGGGGTACGCAGTTCATGGCCGAGGTGACCCACCAACTATGGAGAATATGTGGCATTAAGCCTATTGTGAACTCTGCATACCACCCTCAGTCTAATGGGTTATGTGAAAGGTTTAATGGGACATTAAAGCAGATGCTCTGTACCTTTGGAGAGGCCCATAAGGACTAGGATCGATTCCTACCCCATCTGCTATTCGCATACAGAGAGGTACCCCAAGAGTCTACGGGATTTTCTCCCTTTGAATTACTGTTTGGAAGAAGGGTGCGAGGGCCTTTAGATTTAATTAGGGAGCAGTGGGAGGGGGAAAGTAGAACAGATGGGACACCCATTGTACCATATCTGCTGGAGTTCAGGGACCGCTTGGAGGCACTAACACAGACCGTACGGGTCAACCTCCAGGCGGCTCAACAATACCAGCACCGATGGTATGATAGGGTAGCCAGGGACCACAGCTTTCAAGTGGGACAGAAAGTCTTTTAAAACCTGTTCGCAATGACAAGCTGCAGGCCATCTGGCAAGGCCCATACCAGGTGGTGGAACAGAGATGTGACACTACCCATGTCATTGGCCCCTGCTCAGGGACAGGGAAGAGACGCATGCTCCACGTGAACATGCTCAAACCCTACCATGAGAGGACAGAGGACGTGGCGGCGATATGCGCCTCAGCCTCTGAGGATTAGGAGAATCTGCCGCTACCTGACTTATTGGAGCGAGAAGATCAGGCAGAGCCATCCACAGGTGTTCAGCTGGTGGAGCGGCTAAGCCCCCAGGAGCGTGCCCAGGTACAGGAGTTAATAGCGGCTAAGGAAGCCACTTTCTCCAATTTACCAGGGTACACCCCGCTAGCTACTCACCGAGTCGAGACCCCCGAACAGCTACCTATGTGGCAGACCCCATACCCTATCCCGGAAGCAGTCAGGGAACAAATGAGGAAGGAAATTGAGGAAATGTTGCAGCTAGGGGTTATTGAACATTCTGATAGCCCCTGGGAATCGCCGGTAGTGCTGGTACCCAAGAAGGATGGCACAACACGCTTTTGTGTAGACTACCTGAGGCTAAATGACAAAACAGTGTCTGATGCCTACCCAATGCCCCGGATAGACGAGATGCTAGACAAAATGGCACGAGGCCAGTACCTCACTACAATAGATTTATGCAAAGGGTACTGGCAGATTCCACTAGCCGAGGATGCCATTCCCAAGTCGGCATTTGTCACCACGTTTGGCCTGTACCAGTTTCGAGTCATGCCATTTGGGATGAAAAATGCTCCGGCTACCTTTCAACGGATGGTGGATTGGCTACTGGATGGGTTCCAGGAGTATGCATGTGCATACCTGGATGATATCACCATTTACAGCCAGACCTGGTCAGACCACCTGCGACATATTGGAGCAGTCATTGACCGTATCGGAGAGGCAGGGTTGATGCTGAAGCTCAGCAAGTGTCACATAGGGATGGCAGAGGTGCAGTACTTGGGGCACCGGGTAGGGAGTGGACAGCAAAAGCCCGAACCAGCAAAAATCGAAGCAGTAGCTAAGTGGCCTACCCCCCGGACAAAAAAAACAAGTGCTAGCCTTCCTGGGTACCCAATTATAGTGCCCTGGCCAAACCACTGACTGACTTGACCTGCAAAAACCTTCCTCGATAGGTCATCTGGGCCCCAGAGTGTGATCAGGCATTCCAACGACTCAAGACTGCGTTAACCAATGCACCTGTTCTTGCTGCTCCTGATCCAACTAAACAATTTCTTGTCCACATAGACGCTTCAATGTTTGGATTGGGAGCAGTGCTGAGCCAAGTTGGAGCAGATGGCGGAGAACATCCCGTAGGAATTTCAATGTGAAAAAACTGAAATATGTAACACGCTATATTTGACCCTGTAACTTACCAAAACACCATAAAACCTGTACATAGGGCGTATGGTTTTACACGTGAGACATTGCTGAATACAAATTTGTGTATGTTACTGCAGTAAAAGCAAACAGTATTTTGACATTCACAGTTAAAATGTCACGTAGACATTGGCGGATCCAGGGGGGGGGGGCAACGGGGCAATTGCCCCCCGAGATTCCCTGCCCTAACGCAGGGCTGGCATTGCCCAAGTTAATATTTATTTTATTAAAAAAAATTATTAAAAATGATTATTAATTATTATTAAAAAGCCCCCCCCCCCCCCCCCCATTACACACACTGCCCCATTACAGGGGCTCAGTGTGTGTGTGTATGGGGATAGTGTTTGTGGGGCAGTGTGTGTAATGGGGGGGGGAGGAGGTTTTTTTATAATAAATTTTTAAAATAAATATTCTGCCCCACAAACACTGTCCCCATACACACACTGCCCCCATACACACACTGCCCCACAAACACTGCCCCCCATACACACACTGCCCCACAAACACTGTCCCCATGCACACACTGCCCCACAAACACTGTCCCCGTACACACACTGCCCCCCATACACACACTGCCCCACAAACACTGTCCCCATACACACACTGCCCCACAAACACACACTGCCCCACAAACATTGTCCCCCCATACACACACTGTCCCCCATACACACACTGCCCCACAAACACTGTCCCCTATACACACACACACTGCCTCTATACACACACTGGCCCACAAACACTGTCCCCTATACACACACACTGCCCCACAAACACTGTCCCCATACACACACTGCCCCCCATACACACACTGCCCCACAAACACTGTCCCTATACACACACTGCCCCACAAACACACTGCCCCATACACACACTACACCCCACAAACACTGTCCCCATACACACACTGCCCCCCATACACACACACTGCCCCCACAAACACTGTCCTTACACACACTGCCCCCCATCTACACACACTGCCCCCACAAACACTGTCCCCATACACACACACACACACTGCCCCCCATTCACACACTGCCCCACAAACACTGTCCCCATACACACACCGCCCCCCCATACACACACTGCCCCACATGTCCCTTCTACACACACTGCCCCACAAACACTGTCCCCATACACACACTGCCCCCATACACACACACTGCCCCCACACACGCCCCACAAACACTGTCCCCATACACACACTGCCCCCCATACACACACTGCCCCACAAACACTGCACCACAAACACTGTCCCCCATACACACACTGCCCCACAAACACTGTCCCCATACACTGTCTCCATACACACACTGCCCCACAAACACTGTCCCCATACACACACTGCCCCAAAAACACATACAGTGCCCCCATACATACACTGCCCCCTAACACACACACTACAACCCTGACATACACTGCCGCACTCACACACTTTTACCCTTAACACACACCACTGCTCCTATACCCTATATCCCAGCAGATCCCAGGTAAGTTGTCAAACTGTTCTTAAACGGTATGACTACTTACTCTGGGGTGGAATCCTGGCACTACTGACACCATAACTACTACACTGAGCTGTAGTGGTTATTGTGCCTGGATTATTTATTTAAATAATCTACAAGTGCCCCTCCCGAGATCAGGCTCTGGATCCGCCACTGCACGTAGAACAAAACAATATTTAAAAATTCTTATTTTCTCCCATTTTTTTATATTTATTTCATATTAAATTAGGTTTCATACCTAAATATTTGATGTTAAATGAAATCCCTGTTTCCCCTGAATAAAATGATATATAATTAGTGTGGGTGCATTTAATATGAAAGAGGTGAATTATGGTTGGAAAGACATACAGCACAAATGCCAGGTTTTGTTTACGTTTTGTTTTGATCACAACTTGTACATTTGGCTGCGGTCTTAAGGGTTTAAAATATGTCTGATCACGGAAAGGAAATGTATTCTATTGAAGGATAGTGAACATATAAAGCCATTTATTATCACATAGTTGTTTGGCTCTGTAAAGGCTACCCCAGTTGGTGAGGGGGTATCAGCCGTTGGAGATGTCCTTTTTCCTGGCAAGCCACTGTTCAGTAATGGAGTTCCTTATTCCCATTCACTGGATCCAAGTAAGAGCAAGGCAGAGCTCTTAAAAGAGCTAGGTGATTAAGCTGAAGATTCACTTCCAAGAACGAGACAAGGCTATGTTTTGAAGGGTCAAGAAGAACTGAATTTTAATGGCAGGTACTCTCCTTTTATGCGATGCTTCCCATGCAAGGGAGCCACCTACATAATTATTACAGTAACCAATACAGCACAAGGTACAACCCACACATCTCCTCCCCTTAGATAAGCATTTAACATAATTAACAAGCACACATTTTTCCCCAAGTTTTGGATGTACCCCAAATATCTGGTATCCCCTGATAGCCCTAATCTGGGGGAGCAACATATTTAATAATCACCCAGATCGGGGTCAGGGGTTCGGGAGTTATGGAACTTTAAAGTTTTGACCGACCGCACAGGCACAATAGCCGAAAACAGTTCCATAAGTTTTGGCCTTGCGGTCGCTCTGCATTCGTGGATTAAAAGTCCCGAAATGCTTGCCATCCGTGAATATCCTGGGGTTCGTTAGAGTCCCCATGTTTAACTTAGTCTGTCTACCGAACAGCGGGACGTTCAGTAGTTTCGGCACGAATTTAAGTCTGGAGGTCTCAGCGGTGTTTGCCTAGTCGAGTGTCCGATTTTAGTTTCAGACACTCTACGGCAAAACACTGCTGTTCAGGAGTTTAAGATTGCCGCAGCCACGTGTAAAACTATTGAAATAGCGGCCACCCAGGGACTTTAACAAAGCATTCATGTGTTTTCAATATGACTGTATTAGCCGAACAGGGAGGTAAATTGAAGCACAATTAGGTATCAGGGTGGTCCCGTGTTCGGTAGTTTTCCTTCGTACGGTGAATGCAGTGTCAATATAGTTTCGGTGAAAACAATTAAACGAATGCTTTAATCTACCGAAAGTCTTTAAAGAAAATCCACACGAAAGCAGGTAAGCCATACCATTTTCAAACAGCTTGATGTCCTTTGCTGGATAAGAGGTATATATATATATATATATATATATATATATATATATATATATAATCTGTGGTCTTTGTTACTTTATATGTCCCCGGCTAGTTCTTAAAGGGCCAGTAATGCAATATACAAACAGTCTTTGTATTTATGTGCAGGGTAAAGTGGAAAAAGGCAAGAAAATGGTGGATGTTCCCAGGCACCTTGTAGGGATTTGTTACAGGCTCCTTTTTAAATCATAATAATACCAGATATCACCCAGATGGCCCTGGTCAAAACTTCACATACCCTTGCATGTTTGGCCTTGTTACAGACACACTGTCACATTTATCAATGATACTCATCTGTCCCATGGCATCCACAATGCCCTGTAGGTCAGTCTGCAGTGGTTATAGTGCCTGTGGCTGCTGCACGCCAGTCTGCATCCTCTGTGCATCGAATCACAGCCAGGAAACTCTGATTTCTCCAGCATTCCAAGATGGCAGCCGCTGCATGAGGAGACTGGTCTGCACGTCAGTAGTTGGAGGAGGTGTGGCTGAGGGGCGGAACCTCCAAGATGGCAGCCGCTGCATGAGGAGACTTTTCTGCAGGTCAGAGGTTGGAGGAGGTGTGGCTGAGGGGCAGAGCCAGTACAATGATGCATCCAATGTCATCACATTGACTTCAGGTAACCCCTCGTACAGGTGAGACCAGGTTATGTGATTGAGCCACTCCTTTATAAGCAGAGCACACCTTCCAGTCAGTGCCTAGCGTTTGTTCCCCTGTATTTCCTGTCCTTGCTGGTTTCCTGACTTTGCCTGCTCTCTAGATTTTGCTGATTGCCGACTGCCCTGACCTCTGGACCGTCTGACTCTGATTTTCTGCCTGACCCTTCTTCGGATATCTTTGTCTTGAATTTTGTATGTTATTTTATTAAAGCCCCCATGCCATCACTAAACTGACTGAATCCTGTTCTCAACCTCAGGATCTCTGTGGATTGCCCCCAGTGGTTTGTTACACACACATTATCATGAACTTACTGCAGTTCATGCCTCACTGTAATATCACAGAGCATGCTTCAATTATATTGTAAGCTAAGTGTTTATTATACTTTTTATGGGCTTGAATCCCTGATGTTTGCAACAGCGAGTTACAGTTGTGCTCAAACATTTGCACACTCTGGAAAAAATTGTGAAATTTTGGCATTGGTTTTGATAATATGACTGATCATACAAAACAAATGTATTATATTTAAGGATAGTGATCATATGAAGCTATTTATTATCACATAGTTGTTTGGCTCCTTTTTAAATCATAATGATAATAGAAATCTCCCAAATTGCCCTGATCAAAACTGTACATAACCTTCAATGTTAATTTCCCACACCTGTGTATTTTAAATTGCAATCAGTGTCTGTGTATAAATAGTCAATGAATTTGTTAGCTCTCATGTGGATGCACTGAGCAGGTTAGATACTGAGCCATGGGGAGCAGTAAAGAACTGTCAAAAGACCTGCATAACAAGGTAATGGAACTTTACAAAGACCTAAAAGGATATAAAAAGATATCCAAAGCCTTGAAAATGCCAGTCAGCACTGTTTAATCATTTATTAAGAAGTGAAGAATTTGCAATCTCTTGATACCAAGCCAAGGTAATGTAGACCAAGAAAGATTTCAGCCACAACTGCCAGAAGAATTGTTGGGGATACAAAGAAAAACCCACTGGTAACCTCAGGAAAAATACAGGCTGCTCTGGAAAAAGACGGAGTGGTTGTTTCAAGGAGCACAATACGACAAACAAAAACGAGCTGCATGGTCAAGTTTCTACAAAGAAGCCTTTACTGCACCAATGCCACAAAAAAAGCCAGTTACAATATGCCAGACAGCACCTTGCATGCCTCACAGCTTCTGGCATAGTGTAATTTGAAGTGACAAGTCCAAAATAGAGTTTTGTGGTCACAACCATAAGCGCCATGTTTGGAGCGGGGTCAACAAGGCCTCTTGTAAAAAGAATAAAGAAGATCATCTCCACTGTGAAGCATGGTGGTGGCAAACTGATTTTCTTTTTTTTTTGGGGGGGTGGGGTGTGTGACCTCTAAAGTTATGGGAATGTGAAAATAGATAGCAAGATGTGCGGCATGTTATCAGAAAATACTGGCAGACAATTTGCATTCTTCTGCATGAAGGCTGCGCAAGAGACGCTCTTGGACTTGACAATGACCCTAAGCCCATGTCCAAATTGACCCCCAGTGGTTACAGAAAAAAAAAGGTCAAGGTTCTGGAGTGGCCATCACAGTTTCCTGACCTTAATATCATCAAGCCACTTTGGGGAGATTTCAAAAGTGCGGTTCATGCAGGACGACCAAAGATTTTGCATGACCCAGAAGCAATTTGCCAAGGCAAATGGGCAGCTATACCACCTGCAAGAATTAAGGGGCCTCATAGACAACTATTACAAAAGACTGCATGCTAAAGGGGGCAATACATATTATTAAGAACATGCAGACTTTTTTAGGTAAATGTGAAATGGAATGGGTTTTTAATTTAAAAACACTTATCCCTAATGGTTTAAAATGTATTTAATTTTATTTAATTATATCATTTTATTTGTTTTATATCATTTTATTTACTATTATTATTAGGTTCTTATTATGTTTTTACTATGATACTATATGTTTAACTTTTAATGCATTAGTAGTTTTATTGTTTTAAACTTTATTGAGGTGCTTATATATGCCACCAGTAATATGGCCACTTATTATGTTATTTCTTAATAGTACATTCTCCATCCAAGATGGCCGCCGCCATTATTTTTACCTCCCAAGTCCCTCCCAAGTGTTCCCTAACCACTCCTCTTCCCTTTCAGCCCAATACAGGGCTTTATAAACATGTAGTTTATCTTTTAACTACATGCCCCACAATTCCGTGCGGCCGGAAGTGACGTCACGCTTATGACGCGCGTCACGTGATCCGGCCAAAAACATGTTAATTCTTAACCAATAACGCTCGTTTTTGTAAAACAATTATTTTAAAAGCATCAGATAAGCTATATCTATCGAATTCTTACCATTAAATGCTGTTATGTATGTGCAAAAATTATCTGTTTTACTATTGGTTGTACAATTTTGGCGCCAATTTTAAATTATCTCTATACCTATATAAACTCTAACCAGCCAGGTTGAAATGTTTGCTATCCATTGATAAAGCCTTATACTGGCGAAACGTGTTTGGATACTTTTACTGTTTTTATATAATGTTAATAAAAAGATTTTGGTCATTTTTACGTTTAAACCATCATCTTTTACTACTACCTGGCTTTTATATATATTTTATACTGTATACTTCTTTTATTATTTTTTATTTCCTGGATATAATACTCCAAAGAATCCTAGGTTGGGATTATACCACCTACGCTGTTACATAGAGCAGTTAGTCTGCCCTATATATTGTGAGTATATTTTATTATTTTATTTTATCACCAAAGATTTTATTGAGAGCACTATCGCTGTTTTATCTTCTCTCCGAGCTACTGATATTCGCGTCAAGATCACTTATCCCATATCCTACAAGCGGGGATTATACCGCTGCACGCCTAACAAACTAGAGCTAGCTGAAGCTCTACCGAATAAGAGGACACTTGCCGTATATCCTGCAAGCGGGGATAATACCGCTGTAAGCCATTCACACCAGAGCTGGATTAAGCTCTGTCAACTGTAAGTAAGAACTCTATTTTTTTTATATATTTGGATTATCCTCCACATCATTGACATCTTCTGGATATCGTATAAAGTAGAACTTTGGATACAACGATATAGATCCCATTGGACTTAATATCATTATCTGTTGTGCACAGTGGCGCAGACCCATCCCCCATTTTCTTGCTTTGTCTATTTATTTCCAGGGACATTAGAGGGAGTCCTTGTTTGGGACTGCTGCCTTCCTGATTAGCGCTGACTCTACTCCTTGTTTTGTAGACTTTTGAACAGGGGTCTTTTTCTTTTTTTCTTTATTGTCATGTTTTGTTTTATGATTGTGTCATTCTGTTAAAACCTAAAGATGAATATGAATTCCATAAGAAATAAAAGAAACGTGTTTTGCCTGCTCACTCATGTTTTCTTTAAAAATGGTACATATATTACCAATTCTCCAAGGGTATGCAAACTTTTGAGCACAACAGTATAATTTTGTGGAATAAATTCTTTGCACCTGGTGTTCCTGAGTAGTCCTGTGGAGAAAGACACATGGATGAGGTGTATTGACAGTCCCCTGGGAAATTCAGAGAAGGCTATTAGGCACATTAGCATCATCTGTCTTGTTAGTGCATTCTCTGCTCCAGCAGTTATCTTTGTTTTAGCAGTTTTACAGTATTGTTGTATCTGTGTTTATTTAGGAAACGCTGAAATCCAGTTTGTCCTGTACTGTGTATACTTGGTATAGAGAAGACTTGGGCGGAGAAGCCTTAAAAGGAAAGCTGCCACTACAACTGAGGCCATAAATAGGAAATTAAGTATGTATATATAAATATATATATATATATATATATATATATTATTTTTTATTTGTATTTTTTTACATATTTTTGTCTTTTTCTTTTTTTATGTTTAGATTGATGTACATGTCATTTACACAGAAGCGATATGGGAAGCCAAAAAGCTGAGTAGTATTATAGATAACAGTTTTTAGAACAGTAGGGCAGAACCTTGGAGGTTTCAGAGGAAACAAGAACCAGAAAATAATTAATTTAGTGCTGTTAAAGGTAGGGGAGAACCAGGACATAGCCTGTGACAGACCGCCTGGCACCTCCGTCAATCGTTGCTTCCTAGTACTTGCGAGCACCATAAGAACTGCACTGGAACACCATAACCACCGTAAATCCCACAAACCGCCACAGCTTGGTTGGGTTCTCGCTGTACTTCCCCCACCCTTCACTCATCCTGGATCCAGCTTCCAGTGGGTAAACCTCTCCTAGTGCAGAGAGCAAACCAGGCTGCTCTTACAAGAGCAATCATTGTGATCCAAGGGAGTATAGTGATTATAGCAATCCCCAGAGTGTGATTATAGCTCTCAAATCCCCCAATCATGAGCCTGGACTTCAAGAAGGGTAAAATGAATCTGGTTTAATGGTAGCCACAACTGGCCTTTTATGACCGTCCCCATCCATGGGGCATTCCCCCCTGGACCTGAGAGTAAACCACAGTAAAAATAAATACACAATAACATTGGCTCTTAGGTCCAGGACACTCCCAAACAATATCATATAAACCATCCTGATTGGATCAGGAACTGTACTAATCTAATCCAATTATCTCCAAGCACAGAAAACACATACATTTTTACAACCCCCAAAAAAAAAAAAAAAAATTAAAACACACAAACCCCCCACAAATGTTACATCCTCTGATAGCCCTGATCTGGCTGACCAATATATCCAAAAATCACCCAGATCGTTTCAGGAAGTTCCTGGAAGACTTCCTTTTGACCGACCGTGTGTAACGGAGTCTTACCTGATAGGGAGTCCAGCTCGCAGAGTTATACACTCACCCTTGCAAAGTAGACACAGACCAGGGTGACCAGGTAAGACGCCACCTGGCCTGTGAGTCTGTGCACGGGGGCTTTCCAGGAAAAGTGCTCCAAGTCTCAGTACAACAGGGAAAAGCAGAAGCGTGGTCAAGGGAAGCCAAAATCAGGGAAGCCAGAGGTCAGAGTAATCCAGGAGGAAAGCCAAGGTCAGAAGCCGGAATAGACAGAAATCACTGGAACGCAGGTACGGAGTAACAGGAACCAAACAAGGGAACCAGAGTCAATGAACTGACACCCCTCCCAGGGTGAGGCAGGCTTTTACTATCCTGTTAATTAGGATCAGATTCAGCTGGAGAGTTACTGACAGATCAGAGCCTTTGGTGAAGTCCAGCCCCCTGGTGCTGCAGGCAATACAAGAATAAACAGGGAGTTATCCAAAGTCCTGAAATGGCTCAGAGGAAGAACAGCAGGATATGGTCCAGAAGAACCACAGTTCAAATCCTCTATCGGGCGCTTCCAGAGCGACCACGTCTGGCAGACTGGATGTCACGGTGTGGACCGTGACAGTACCCCCCTGTCAAGAACGCCCTCCGGGCGTGAACAGGCTCTTCCTGGAAATGGTACTCTTCATCTTTGGTATCAGTATCACTAAGATAGTCTTTATAATTAAGGTATCCTTTTACGACCTGAGATTTTATGGTACCAGTTTCGGGTGCTATAGGGGATGCATTTCCAGCTTTCAAAGCTTTTTCGAAGACTTCTAGATCTTGTTTGCACACAACTGTGCCATTTGAGGCATAGGTGCAGTCAGGAGGCAGAACTGTTTTGGCAAGGCAGGAAGTGGTGATGGTGCTTGCTTGAACAGAAGTGTTATCAGGAAGAGGTCCAAATGTTTCTAGAGCAGGAGGTGAAGTTTCCACAGAGGTACTGGTAACATTAACGGTATTAGTTTGGGTACCCTTTTGTGTCACAGGACGGGGACAGGGCTGGCAGTGTCCAGGCTGTCTTGCTGGGATGACAGGGTAAGTCCATATGGCACCAGACAGAAGGGGTCTTGGCCTAGGTGGACGAGTCGGGCAGAGCGATATGAAATGCCCTCTTTTCCCACAGTATAGACATAGACCATGGGCTCTCCTGCGGTCTTTTTCCTTCGGGGGCAATCTAGTTCTGGTGAAGCCAATCTCCATGGGTTCCTCCATGTCGACTGGAGTTTCACTGCTAGCGCGAGTGTAAACAGGGTTACAAGGCGGGTCCCTGAAAGTGGGTTCATGCTGCAACATGATGGGATTTTTGTATCCATAAAACAATTCCTCTTCTCTAGGCAACCGGGTTCTGCGAGGACCTGAAATGGGTTTGGAAGTTGCTTTTCTTGCTGCAAAACACTGAGAATCCATTGCGGACATAAACAACTCCCAGGAGTCCAAGACAGTACTTCTCTCCTGCAACTTCTGGTGTGCCCACGCCTTAATTCGCCCGGTACATAGGTTAATAGCGGAGCGTACTTTGATAAAGTCGGTGGCGTAGGTTCTCGATTTCAGGGCAAATAGTAGCTCACAATCCGTCTTGAACATCGGAAAAGCAGAACGGGAACCGTCGAACCTGTCAGGCATAAAGACATACGGTTCTGGGCATACATGTTCCGGGACTGCAAGCGTTGCTCCTTTCAATGCCAATGAATGTCTCTGCAATTCTGTAACATTCTGGGACAGGTTGGAGACTTGCTCGGCCAGGGAGGTGAGTAACTTGTATAACTCTGCAGACTCCATTGGTCAGTTCATCTGTAATGGAGTCTTACCTGATAGGGAGTCCAGCTCGCAGAGTTATACGCTCACCCTTGCAAAGTAGACACAGACCAGGGTGACCAGGTAAGACGCCACCTGGCCTGTGAGTCTGTGCACGGGGGCTTTCCAGGAAAAGTGCTCCAAGTCTCAGTACAACAGGGATAAGCAGAAGCGTGGTCAAGGGAAGCCAAAATCAGGGAAGCCAGAGGTCAGAGTAGTCCAGGAGGAAAGCCAAGGTCAGAAGCCGGAAAGACAAGAAATCACTGGAACGCAGGTACGGAGTAACAGGAACCAAACAAGGGAACCAGAGTCAATGAACTGACACCCCTCCCAGGGTGAGGCAGGCTTTTATATCCTGTTAATTAGGATCAGATTCAGCTGGAGAGTTACTGACAGATCAGAGCCTTTGGTGAAGTCCAGCCCCCTGGTGCTGCAGGCAATACAAGAATAAACAGGGAGTTATCCAAAGTCCTGAAATGGCTCAGAGGAAGAACAGCAGGATATGGTCCAGAAGAACCACAGTTCAAATCCCCTATCGGGCGCTTCCAGAGCGACCACGTCTGGCAGACTGGATGTCACGGCGTGGACCGTGACACCGTGCACATGGTCCTATGCCCAAAACAGTTCCAGGGAATCAGGTATAACAGTTGATCTCTCTGTCTGGAGTACAAAAGTACATAACTCACATGAACAGAGCCTTTTAAAGTGCAGTGGGAAAGGCATATTGCAGGGCCCATAGTCCTGAGGCAAAAGGCTGGCCAGCAGCCCCTGCCAAGAACCCATGATGAGGTTTAGTTTGTCACATAGCCAAATCTATGTGACGAACATAGCCAGATCAAGGATGTGAAGGATGAAAAGAAGTTGATGATCAACATTGTCAAAAGCAGCAGAGAGGTCAAGGAAAAATAGTAGGCAGTGATAACCATTTCCTTTTGTAGCAATTAAGCCATTGAATACTTTGGACAAGGCCATTTTGACAGAGTGATGCATGCAAAGTCTAGACTGAAGTTGTTCAAACATAGTTAGATTCAAGTGAATTGGTTAGTCTGGTACAAAACTCTCTCAAGGATCCTGGAGAGAAACAGCAATAGGGTGATAGAGTGGTAGTTTGGTCAATGATGGGCTTTTTTTTAGAATTTTATGGTTGCATGCTTAAAGGGTACAGGAAATTCTACAGAAAGAAGTAGAGGTGAAGTATTTTGGAGAGAGGCATAACATGAATAACATAAACCTGGTTTGATTTAAATGATTCTCCTCATTGGAATGGCAGACTTAGTTCAGTGTAATAGTTGTTATGCATTTGTTTCACGTTCCATTTTTTGGAGGTTTGGTTGTTCTCTATTTTGCGGCAGGAGATTGTATTTTTTAAGTCTGAGATTTGTATATTATCTGGTGAATAAACTCAGACTGGAACTGCTGCAAAGCCACTGCCGCAGAGAAACTAGGAATGGCAGATGGATTACTGTAGGATCTGGTAGACTTAGAGTTGTGGATAAAAGGCATTTTGCACAGTCTGTTGCTCTTCATAATTCATTTTCTGCACTTTCAGAGTGTAATGGTGTTGTGGCGAGAGGCACTGAGGCTAGTGGTGTTGTGGAGAGAGGCACTGAGGCTAGTGGTGTTGTGGAGAGAGGCACTAAGACTAGTGGTATTGTGGAGAGAGGCACTGAGGCTAGTGGCATTGTGGAGAGAGGCACTGAGACTAGTGGTGTTGTGGAGACCGGCTTGGAGACAGCTTATTCCCATTCCAAACAGAGCTACCACGAGAAATAAGCCAAATAGACTAATAGAAAGCAGTTGTTGTTGGGGGATTCCATCATAAGAGGTGTGGAGATGGACAATGGTGGTCTTGTGAGGTGTCTTCCCGGAGCTACTGCTCACAGAGACAGGAGACATATCTGTAATATTGTTAAGCAAGCAAAGCAGGAAGGGGAATTGGATGTACTTGTCCATCTAGGGACAAATGACTTGGCTTGCAATGAGGTTTCAGAGGTTAAGGAAGTTTTTAGTGTTTTTGCCAATGATATACGGCAGGTTGCTTCCACACTGTCATTCTCTGAAGTTCTGCCTGTGCATAAAACTCAGAACGACAGGCGGATGCGTATTAGGGACTTTAATTTGTGGCTTGGTGAATGGTGTCGGGAGCAAGGATTTGGCTTTATTTCTCGTGGTAGCTCTGTTTGGAATGGAAATAAGCTGTACAAAAAAGATGATTTGCATCTTTCTCAAAAGGGAACAAATGTTCTCAGTGAGCAGTTGAGAGGTTTTGCTAGGATGTATTTAAACTAGGAGGGGGGCAAAAGGGTGATAAAACCTCAATCCAATTGTCCCCCAAAACAAGGAAAGAAGGTGCCTGTAGCAAGTGTGTTAAAAAATGATAAGCTTAGAGTCATGTCTATAAATGCTCGCAGTTTAGGGAAAAAGATCCATGAACTTGTGGCAATAATGGCAACTGATATTGTAGATTTAGTCGCTGTTACTAAGAGATGGTATAATGAGAAAAATGACTGGGACATAGCAATACCAGGGTACTCTTTATATAGAAAAGATAGGGAAGGCAAGAAAGGGGGAGGGGTGGCCCTGTATGTGAAGGATAGCATCAAATCTAGCCTAATAAAAGTTAGTGAGGCAAACATAAAGTCCGTTTGGGTTACGTTAGAATTTGGTAATCACACAGTAACTCGTGTAGGTGTGATTTATAGGCCCCCAGGACAAATTGAAGAGTTAGATAATCTACTAGTTGAGGAAATAGCTAAAATGACAATGAAAAAATGACAATGAAGGGGGAAGTTATCATCGTGGGTGACTTTAATCTTCCTGATGTAAATTGGAAAACAAAAATTAGCTACTTGTGCCAGGAGCACACATATTCTAAACTCCCTACTGGGATTGTCTCTAAAACAAGTTGTTGAGGAGCCAACTCGTAAAGAGACCATACTAGATTTAGTGTTAACAAATGGAGATTTGGTATCAGATTTTACTGTAGGTGAAAGTTTAGGATCCAGTGATCATCAGTCAGTGTGGTTTAAAATAAGAACAGTGACTGAGTCACACCGCACAAAAACAAAAGTTTTAGACTTTAGAAAAACAGACTTTTCTAAAATTAGAATATGTGTAGAGGAGTCATTATCAGACTGGAGCAATTTAAATGGAGTCCAAGAGAAATGGGATTATTTAAAAGTTGCACTATTGAAGGCAACAGAAAATTGCATTAGGCTTGTCAGTAAAAACAAAAAATTCAAGAAACCACTGTGGTACTCCGCAGATGTGGCCAAAATAGTTAAAAACAAAACGTTAGCATTTAGGAATTATAAAAAAAACCAGAGTGAGGAAGACAAAATGATTTAATATATTAGGCAGAAAGAGGCTAAGCAAGTTATAAGAGCTTCCAAATCACACACAGAAGAGAAAATAGCACAGTCAGTAAAAAAGGGGGACAAAACATTTTTTAGATACATAAATGAGAAAAGAAAATTATAACTTGCTTAGCCTCTTTCTGCCTAATATTATAGACCTGTCTATGTTCCTCTCGCTGTCTTTTTTTTATAATTACTAAATGCTAACTTTTAGTTTTTTACTGTTTTGGCCACGTCTGCAGAGTACCACAGTGGTTTCTTACATTTTTTGCTTTTACAGACAAGCCTAATGCACTTCTTTGTTGCCTCCAGTAGTACAACTTGTATATAATCCCATTTCTCTTGGACTCCATTTAAATTGCTCCAGTCTGATAATGACTCCTTCACACATAATTTAAATTTTATGACATCTCTATTGACAACTAAGCAAATCCAACGATTGGTTATAAAAGGTGCCGTGAGCATTTCCTATGTATGATTTTATATCTCATTTCTCCGTGATAATATAAAATTAGAATTCATGTTTTAAGTAGAAACATAAGTTACAATATTGTAAACACAAAGTGTATGTTTTTAAATGAATTTCAATACAGTTATATAGTAGTCCGATATCTTAATTATTTATCTTGTTGATATTTTCTTTATTTGCTGTGGATTTTTACATTTATATTCCACAAGTTTGGACTTTCTATTATTATGACGGTTCCAACATGTCTTGGCAACCGGAATCGCAAATAAAGAGAGACGCCTGGACGTGATTACGCAGGACGCGTCCTAACGTCAAACTCGGAAATGAAGTGCCGCGAATGTGGCGAAAAGTGCGCCAAGAATGGATTTAAAAAGACTGCACACCAGAGTCACTTGTATCACCTCTGACGAAGGCACATCGCCGAAACGTGTTAGGTGCACTATTTTGGACTATTCTATGGGACTTTCCTATAATTTTATTTATTTATAATCTTTTGTGATTTTTATTGAATTTTGGAGTAATAAAGAATTGTGGAACCCCCTGAACCTGCCTTCCTGGTGGTTCATCAGATCAAGTTTTGGGAAGAACCCAGCTAAAGTCCAAGCAGTGATTTGCTTAAGGCTTGCAGTCCGAGACAGCTTTATAAGTGGCTCCACGTATGTGAGTGAGACTAACACAGACATTTAAAAAGTGTCTTATTCATAACGTTATTACCCTATGATGTTTTCTTTTTATTTCAGAGATTTATTAAATTAAACTGGTGTCTTTAAGGGAAACCGCCGCTTAGTTAACCTTCCCCCTTCGCAATATCAATAACTCCGTTCGCATAGACTGCAGTATACAAACCACCAACAGGGGAAGCGGTAATCTCCTGAATGGGATCCGTAAGAGGCTCCAAACTCCCGAACAGAAATCCATGAATCGCCACTAGCCGCCGAACAAATATATCCACCAAGCGGCTTGCGGCTCCAGCAGTCAGTCCCTAGTCGTCGGTAATAAATCCCCCCAATAACGAGACTACGCTTCGCGTTAGGGGTCAAACAGGATCTGGCTTTACTGTGGGCTACAAGCACGTATTTATGCAGGTCTCCCACTAGGTGGACACTCCCCTAGGGGACCAAATGGGAGACTGTAATAACAGATGGACATGGGGACATTACAGACATACAGTTACAACCTTTTCCCACAATGCAGTATGGTTTCCTCCCCTCTGCCCTGGAGATAATTGAAAAGTAATTCAATTATCTCCAGGACAAAGACAAATCGCCATCTTAAATAAAATACCAGAAAACACACAAAAATATATAATTTCACAACCACCGAACACTGCATTCGTATCACATATCCCCAGATAACCTGGATCTGAGTGCATATTATTAGCGAATAACGCTCAGATCCCATATGCATCGTTCAATCGCCATGGAGTCAAAGTTCTTACAGTCTTTCGGTATGCGATTGACTCCATGGGAAGGCTATCTGGGTTAAGTCTTTTCGTGTGATTCCAAACTCCCGAACGGCCGGTGTTTGCATGCTTTCATCGATGGAGCAGGGCGACCCGTTGTTTCAGCAGTGTTTGGCAGAAAAAGTGTCTGTAGCGGAGATGCAATATTCCCCAGGTTATCTCCGCTTATAATCCAAGTGAGACTCAGGAACAAGTAAATAGTAAATCCACAGGCAAGGTTTCCAGCAGGTAAAATACAGCAATATCCCCACAGCAATCCCAATAACTGGACGACACACAGTTTCAGGAGCATAACTGAAAGCTTTAATCCACAGTCTCCTTTTAAAGCATGCTCCCATGCAAGGGAGGGATTTACAATAATTATTACAGTAGCCAATCCTGTCCTAGTAACCTCCCACACATCTCCTCCTCTCAGCCAGCATCATAATCCCCTTATCCAGTACAGTAATTCCCCCCGTTTCTGGATGTACCCCTAAACGTAGGGGTACCGCTCTAAATCCTACATCCCCGGATACCCCTGATCTGGGTGAACAACTTACTAGGCAATTGCCCGTTCACAACAATGTTGCAACGGGTAATTGAGGACACACTTCACACAGAGGAGGTCTGGTTGTTCGGTAGTTTCATTCGAATGAACTAAGGGAATGAAACTACCGAACAATCAGAGGAATACAATTCTTTTAAAAGACATATAACACACCAGATCACACAAATGCAGTTATGTACAATATATTTGCAGGACAGCCTGGTGCCATCCGCTACAGTGTCCATTTTTAGTTCCATGAAATCAATGCCAAACACCGCTGGTCTTTCGTGCGAGCTAAAATGGCCGCTGCCTCGTTGTCGACATGCGAACGACGCCCACCCTGTATTCGGTTTTAATTGAGAAGTGTCTGCGGTTAACCACAACATTCTAATTGGGATCAAGAGGTTAACCAGCAGCACACTTCTATCCTGGGTGGCCATCTGTTTGGTAGGTTTGTTCGGTAAAACGGGACGAAAGGAAGGCAAAATAGACGAATCCACCACAAATAGGCATACAGATGGTTCTGTCACATGGGTAATATCATTTTAATTTCTTTTAGTACTCTCAGCATTCTTTCTGTTAACTAATCACTTGTGTTTAGTGGCCCACTAAGGTGATTGTAGCACCATCATTTTATTTACTTTTAGGAAATTTCACTTGTGTATTGTATTAACTAAATACAACTTAAAACTCAGATGGTGATATCCACCCTTGTTACAGATCCTGTATTATAATGACTGACCCTGCATTATAACGACTGGAAAACATTCAAGATCCAGATATGGTAAAAGAATGGCTGAACATAATTAATCTCATAGAAATCTGAAAAATAACTGGAAAAAGTTAAGAAGCCTCTCGTCTGCTCTCTGTAACCTCCTCCTTTGGCCTTACGCAATGGTCCAATCTAGCAACCCATACAGCGTGAAACACTCTTGATCTTGCCTTCACCAACCTCTGTACTGCCTCTAATCTCTCCAATATTCCTTTTCCTCTGTCTGACCACCATCTGCTGACTTTTGACATTGGCATACCTAAGACCCAATTGACACCACCGTCTGAACATCACTCTCACAAAAAAACCTTGAATGTCTTGACCTAGAGCATTTCTCCACTAAACTCTAAACTCTCCTTTTACCTATCTCATACCTCACCTGTCCTAGTTCTGCAACCTCCTTCTACAATTCCACCCTCTCCTCTCAACTAGACATGGCACCTTGTACATTTAAACGCCGCAGGCCCCCCAACAATAACCCTGGCACACCAAGCTCACTCAATACCTCCAAAAATGCTCCAGAACTGCTGAATGCTGTTGGAGAAAGTCTCACTGTGCATCTGACTTTCTCCACTATAAATTTATGCTGAGCTCATACAGCTTAGCTCTTTCCTCTGCAAAAGTTAATTACTTCAATACCCTCATAACCACACTCTCCCGCGAACCCAAACGACTATTTCACACATTTAACTCTCTTCTTCGCCCTGCTGTTCCTCCTCCATCTACTAACTTGACCGCCTCAGATTTTGCAACTCACTTCACTGACAAGATCTCTACAATCAGAGACGAGATCTGTCATCTTTCTTCTTCCCCTTACAATTCTTCCCCTATCATCACTCCCTCTGCTGTTCTATGTTCATTTGCACCCACTACATTGGAAGAGGTTTCTGCTCTGCTCCAGTCCTCCTGCACCACCACCTGCTCCCTAGATCCAATTCCCTCGCATCTCATCCGTACTCTGTCTTCTTCTCTTTCTCCACCTCTCACTAAAATTCTCGATCTCTCTCCCTTATAAAGGTAAGGGAGGGGGAAATGTATCTAGGTACAGAGATGAAGAGATGGATATTCAAATAAAAACAAACATATCAATAAGAAAAGGGAGGGGTCAGAGGTCAGTCATAAATCAGAGGGGAAATAGAGGAATGCATATAGGTGAATAAAACAATTACATACAGGGCTAGCAAAACTACACTTTAGCATAACAGACAAGATATAAATACAAGAAAACAAGAAAATATACAATGTACACAGGATATATTAAATAAAATAAAATAAATGTACAGGGTGGTTAAGTTCAAAATAAATGAAGGTGTACAGGATAGAGTCTGAGTGTGGCCTTCCAGAAGGCTACCTTTGCAGACGATCAGGCTTGCTCACTGAAGGAATGGGCTTGCAAAGTATCTAACCTGTGGATACACCAAAGAAATTTATTATCCACATAGTGGTTAAACTAAAAGAGATTTCTGTAAAGAAGAATACAAGATAACTACTGATAATTCTCAGATAAGACTAATTTCCTTCTTCATATACCATCTTATGACTAAAGTCTTATGTTTTACTTTTTCTTTTGTTTCTGATGGTTGGCCTTTTTTGGGGGGGGGGGCTATATAAAATTAAGTATATATATATAGACGCTAAAAAGAGAAATTAATAGATTGGTGATATTTAGCTTCCTATGATTGCTCTGAAGGAATCTAGCAACTGAGATAAGAGAGAGCAAAGAATCAAATACACAAATATATATATATATATATAGATATTTTCCTGTTTCTGTGTAGATATTAACTCTGATTATACGCCTACCTACGTACCTATTTAGCTATTCATGATATAGACTTCTGATCGAAGTTTGAGCATTATTATATTTAATTGGTCGATTCATTAGAACTATAGGTGTGGGTAGAAGATTGTTTAATTCATAGGCCAATAGCCAGTAAAGATCAAATTAAATCTCTGACAAGGAGAGACAGAGAAAAGATAGAAAAGGAAATATAGCAAAAAAGATAAAAAATCTATCAGAATTATTTTTCACCAAACTCACAAAGAGATAAATCAACCTCCTTAAATTCCTTAAATGGTAGCACCAAAAGATAGACTATCATCTAGGAAAATACAAGTCTTACACTTTCCACAGACCCTGAACAAACAGATTTTTAAAAATCCTCATTGGAAATACAATGGGAACGTATAAGATCTGAAATCCAACGAAATGCTCGGGAAATAAAAAAAGCTATAAAAGCTGACTGCTTGATCTAGGAATTAGAGTCCAGTCCCTTGAAGGGAAAATAGAATCTACACAGGCTGCTTTCCATGAAACCAAAGATCAATTTAAACAACTTGAGGTAAAAGTATCTACAATGCAGACCAAGATAATAGATCTAGAAGATAGGTCCCGAAGGAACAATGTTAGGATAAGGAATATACCGGAATCTATTACCACAGAATATTTAGAGTAATATCTGTCTGAATTCTTTAGCTCTATGGGAATTACAATTGAATTTTCTCAGATTATTGAAAGGTTTCACAGATTATTGAAAGGTTTCACAGATTACATAAATCTCCATCAGTACCTGAATCTCTCCCCAGATATTTAATTATAGCCTTTTCATCACTCAGGATCAAATCCCTACTAATGAAGGCGTTTATAGAATTCAAGCAAAAACCTGAGACATTTAAGGAATTGAAGATCTTTTAGGATCTTTCTTATTCAACTAGGTCAGCCAGGAAAAACATTAAAAAAAAAGCAGAAGGAATGCGAACAAAAGGAATTAAATACAGCTGACAAACACTAGCCTGATTGTATATAAAGATGGAGCCAGGATTATACGTAAAAATCGAGAGAAAGCTAAAGCATGGCTAGATAAACAATAATGAGATATAGACATAGGAATAATTTATCAAATTTGAAAGGAGAGGTGTAATAAACAGCTTAATTGAAAAACTATTTTCGGGAAGTACTATATAGAGAAATGTTTCCACTTATGACACAAACCTATTATAATTATAATCCTATATTTATTTAAATGTTCATGAATTATTCTCTTAACTTCACTCATAATACTTTTTATATGGATATCAAAGAAAAATGGAGAATATATTACATTTAAATGGATGGTTAATATATGAAGATGAAGGAGAATGTGATATATTAACTAACTTTTTTTGCACTGACACTTATAATATATTCATTTTGGATGACTGAATTTCACATTAAGATATAAAGATAAATCATGAAATAACATATAAATAACCTGCACTATATATATATATATATTTAAGAAAATATACTGTTAGATATTAATGAATTGGTTTAAAATCATGACATTAGTACTATGTACTAAAATATTGGTTGGAGACTTTTACACTTTATCACAGAATGATTAGATACAATACAAAATATTGTATAAGGTTTGCACTTTAATTATTATATTATTTAAACACCCTTCTTCCTTTTGTATAGATTTGCCTCTGATTAATATTCTCTCGTAATCTATAATCTTATTCCATATGGGGCTCCCCAAGAGGGAAGCCTTCCCTGCTAAAGGTCGTTAAACCATTTTTTTGTCTTATTATGCATTGCAAAATGTGGGAAAATGCATTAGCCAAAATCTCTTGGGTAAATGGAGAATTGTTTTTTTTATGTTAATTGTTATTTGTTGTTTGTTATGGATGGTAAAAAAGAAGTGTTAATTTTGATTAAAATATCTGACAGTATGGCTCAGAGGGGAAAGGAGAGATGGGAGGAGTAAATGGGAGAGATGGTTAAGTTTTTATCTCTGAATATTCAGAGATTGAATTCACCCAATGAAAGATAATATCTTACCAACTTATTATGGAAGAAGAAAATAGATATATGCATGATCCAGGAGACGCATTGGCTAACAAAAGATCTGGATAGAATGAAGTTTCAGTGATATACAGTTTTAACAAGCACTTCAGAAGGGAAAAAAAGAGGAGTTTCTATATTAGCCGCCAATACATTAGCAGTAGAAATACTGTACTAAGAAAATAATGTAGATGCAAAATATAATCTTCTTGTACGCAAGATAAACCAAATAACAGAAATGCTAATAAATGTATATGTCGCAGCGGGTGAACAGATAAGTACCTTGAATAAAATAAGTAAGACGATTGATAAAGTTAAAAAAGGACCGGTTATCTGGGCGGGAGACTTTAATATGGTCATGGAACTCTCCTTAAATAAAGTATTACCCAAAGGTGCTGAATTATCACAAGAGGTAATTAAGCAGGCACAAAGCCTTAATAGATTTGTTAGAAGAAATGGTCTCCACGATACTTTTCACCCAGATGAAAGAGATTTTACGCATTGGTCAAGGGTGCACAATTCATTCTCCCGATTAGATTTGGTTCTCTGTGATTATATATTTTTACAGAAGATAAATAAGATTGGCCTCATCCAAATAACCTGGTCAGGCCATAATGCAGTCTTTTGGGATTTAAAGATCCATGGTGAGTCAAGGCTCAGTACATCTTGGAGACTTAATGATACCTTTCTGGAGTAAGAAGTTAACTGTAAATATATGAAGGAAATAACCAAATTCTTTTTTGAAGAAAATATGACTCCGGGTATTTCCTTTGAAAATATATGGTGCACCTATAAATGTGTGGTCAGAGGTCACTTGATTAAAATGGGGACAAGAGCAAAAAGAATTAATGGCATGGCCATAGCAGATCTGTATATAGCACTCTCAGCTGAAAGGGAAAAAACAAGGTTAATCCTTCTGAAGAAATAGTGTCACAAATTGGGAAGATTAGGGAAGAAATAAATCAAAAACTTTTAGATAATGTTAAGGTTGCCTTAACAAAACTAAATCAAACCTATTATCTGAATAGAAACAAAGCAGATAAAATCCTGATGGCTAAATTAAAAAAGCGTACTGCTACTCAAAGAATTTATAAAATATTCAATAATGGGAAAACCATATATTCTCCATTAGAAATCGGGGAGGCTTCTGGATCCTACTATCAGAATATGTATAATTTAAAAATGTATAAAACGAATGTAGAGACCCAAGAATATTTAAATAAATGTGGTCTATCTGTTCTTACAGAAGTTCAAACTAGGAAATTAAATCAACCAATAACAGAAGAATGAGTGGCTTAGCCATAGATAAAATAAAAAAAAAATAAAGCACGTGGTCTAGATGACTTTCCTGGAATATTTTACAAAATTCATTTTCAGATAACAGTGAAATCGGTGCTGAATTACTTCAGGCAAACATAATACCTATTTTAAAAAATGATAAAGATCCTTCCCTGATTGAAAATTATTGTCCAATATCACTTATCAATGCTGATATAAAATTATACTCTGCTGTCATAGCTGATAGATTGAAACCTATTATCCCATCTTTAATTCATCTAGATCAAACAGGCTTTGTTGTCGGAAGATATCCCTCGGATAATATACGAAGAGTTACAGACCTGATTGATCTTACAAATAGAAGATCGGATCAAACTATTTTACTTTCGCTTGACGCAAATAAAGCCTTTGATCGTGTAAATTGGAATTTTATGTTCCAAACATTGATCAATAGAGGCTTTAGTGGCTGGATCTTTAGGGCCATATCTGCTCTTTATACTAACCCCTTAACAGGATTATTTACTCAGGTATTACTTCTTCTTGGTTTAGAGTTCGAAAAGGGACTAGGCAAGGCTGCCCTCTCTCCCCAATGTTATATATACTCACCTTAGAATCTCTCTCCATAGAGAGACAAAAATAAGCCTATATGCGGACGATGTCCTACTGACAGATCCTGTAATTTCCATAAGCCACCTTCTTAAGGAATTAGAAAATTAGGGAAATATGTCAAATTATAAGCTTAATACATCTAAATCAAATATTATGAGCTGGAATATAAATAAGGCTACTAGGGATTTATTAGAGAGAAAATATACTTTTAAATGGGAAACAGACAGCATTAAATACCTAGGAAAAGTATTCACCTCTCAGGCAAAGAACTTAAGCAAGGATAATTAAGAAGGTACTGTTAAATCAGAGAAAAAAAGGAAGAAAAAAAAACCAAAAAGGGATGTCTTATATAAAGACCGCCCAGAGGGTAAATACCCAGTCCAATCTCAACAGTAGTGTAGTTGCCAAAAAATAAAAAATCCTTTATTGAAATCTATTAAAAAACCTGGGTAATCAGTGATGGACAGAATAATATAGGGAGAAATATGTATGGTAGGAACAAGGCTAATCAAGAGCCAACCCTCACAAGAAGCAGAGAGGGGATAGAAGGCAATATGTACCCCCATACATAACTCAGGTAACAAAGCAGTAGGAAAGAACAGGGAAAGGGAGAAACACACACTCCCAACCAAACAGTAGTGCTATGCTAATACCCTATCTTCTATAAAACACCTTCGTGGGTGTTCTAATCTAAATGCTGTCATAACATCTGAAGCCCCAGGTTACACACACATACTAGAAAAACATAAATGAAAAGGTGCTCAGAGCAAAGTGCTCAAGAGAGTATTAAAAACACAGAAGAACCCGACGTACGTTTCGGCGTGACCACACGCCGTCCTCAGGGGTATCAGCAGTGAGCAAAAAACTGTCCGGGTGGTAAATTTATACCTTAAGCTCATAAGCTTTATTGTAATCACCTGTGATTGTGTCTAAATTGCTCCGGTCCTCCTGCGAATGGGGCTGTGGGGGTGTGGTGTAACACACCATAGTGTCAGCCCACATTTCTATGTCAGAGGTAGCCAGAACAGAAATCAGGTGAAAGGGAATTAACCCTTTGAGTGCCCCGCCCGGAACAGATATAAATGGATACTTACTATATCTAAAAGGCAGTATCCATAGCTTAACAATTAACCCTTGGAATGTCCAAATTGTATCATATAGGTCAAGTGTGTGGATTGATTCTTATGGCTGTATTGTGTAGCTTTAGTACAATTAAAGAAACAACTTATAACCGTTGTGAACCAGTAAGGGATAAGTACAATGGCTATATGGGCAGTCATACACAGAAGCCGACAATTCTTTTATTGCCACTGTAAATAGTAACCCATTAGTTTATGCAACACAAAACAGACCCCTAAACTCTTAGACCTATAATGCAGGTAAAATTAATGGACATATGAACACCAAATATAATAGAAATAAATAAAGAATATATACATATATACAGGCATAACTTAGGATACCATTTATTATCAGAATTATTGCAGTACTTTAAATAAACGGGGAATATGAAAACCCTTCATTTAGCCCCAGGGGAGATAGCGTTTTGAGATGGTAAATCCAAAACGCCTCTCTTTGTCTTAGTTTTAGGTCCCAGTTTCCTTTCCTAGGAGGCTGTGGTACATGTTCAAGACCCATGAACCGGATGCCTGCCGAGGAGTGATTGTGATGTAGATGTAAATGCCTTGAGACAGGTGTTTCCAAACGTCTCTTGACAGAATTCACATGTTCACGTATCCTTAGCCTGAAGTGGCGAAAAGTCTTGCCTACATATTTTAGGCCACAGGAGCAAGACAGTAGGTAAACTACTCCTGTTGTGTTACAATTAAAGAAGGAACGTGGTTTGAAATTCATTAAGCCCTTGCTGTCAGAGGCCCTCTTGGTAATAAACGGGCATGCACTGCAGTGACCACATTGGAAAGAACCCATTGGTAGGTATTTTTGAAAATAACCTGACGGGGACGTAGTTGAGAGGTGACTAGGTGCTAGGATATCTCTCAAGTTTTTGCCCCTCCGTGCTGTAATTGAAGGGAGTGATGGCAGAATTTCCTTCAGATGCTTATCTGATTGGAGGATAGGCCAGAATTTTTGAAAGACATTCAGCATAGTGTCCCATCCTGCATCATATGTACCTATGCAGCGTATTTTATTTTCCTCAGTCTTACGACCCCCATCTGTAATTAGGGTTTCCCGTTCAGTGTGGATTGCCCTCAGATAGGCTCTTTTCAGAACCCTATTTGGGTAACCTTTGGCCTTAAACATGTGACATGTGTATTTTAATTCTTGAGACCATCATGTTTCTGTTTTTGTTTTGTTTTTATGTGATGTAGTATGTTAAGGCCTTGGAGGCACTGGATTTATAACAGATTGATATGTGTTTTGAATAAGAAGGAAATGGAATAAATGGCCTTTAGGAGACTATTAATGTACTGTATCTTGATGATTTGTGATTGTATGTCTTGTTTTGGTAAACGTAAAATACGCGGGGGTGGTATACAGATGGGGCCCCCCTGGAACTCTGTTAGCTACATACAACAGGACTGTTCGCACGCTAGAATCTGGAGCAGACATACCCACTTTCCTTACATCATTAGGCATAGAAGACCAGACCGTAAGCGCACCTTGAGACAAGCCACCCAACACATGGGACCTAACAACCACAACCACGTTCACACCAAGAGCCACCACATCCGGGGAATCTGAACCCTGGCAGGACTGAGCATAAATCACCCTGAAACAACTAGACAAGGCGGCGAAAACCGGCGCATAGCTCAACATATCACAATATGTTTTATAATGTGTTTAACGTTTAACATTTTCAGTTCATGTATATGTCTTTAAGGCGCACAACAGCTAGCTACGAATGTCCCAAAACTGGGCTAAAAGTATAAAGAATCGAGATGGCACCCACACCCCACAATACCCCACTAACACCCCTCTCAGAGGAGGGCGAACCACTCTGAGGGGCCCACGCACCCACACTCCCCCCCTCCCTCTGACACAGCGGGGTCTATGCTAGCCGACAGGTACGGGAATAACTAACCCACCTGCCACATGATAACCTACCCTACTATCACAATCCCTAACAGTTGGCTGCATATGGAGCCTGCTCAGCCAGATGTACATAACGCTCCACACATTGCGAATCCATATGCACAACTCCCCCAAACCCCTAAGGAATGATCCATACCCCCTACGGAACCACTATGTAGCACCTTTACAGGGGCCCCTCAGCCTCCACCATCCAAACGTAAGCTGACAAACAGCTTAAACCCCCGCAGCACCCGCCTAGACCCTCTAAGACAAAACAACACTACACACCCACCCACCCAATCTAGGCATACCTGACTAACATATAAGATCTATAAACATAATGGAGATTCTTTAACACAATCCTATTATACAAACCACTAATTGTAAAAATGTGCAAGTTTAACGCATAACGTACCTATATTCAAATACTATTGCGCTTGTGGTTTAGGTATCCAGGAATGCCAGAAATTGTAATAGTTGCATAAAAAATAGGGATTGGGACAAGGAGCAGTCAAAGAATGGTCAATAACAAGAAATATAGGCCACAGCACTGATATAGAAATTAATCATGGATAAATCTTTCCAGAGTTGAGCAAACCCAGACTGTAAAGTTCGGGTTCTTACCGAACATTACGTTTTTGGACCCCGGACCCAAACACAGACATATCAGTGTATGCAGGGCAGCCAATCAACAAGCGTTTGACTCGTGTGCCCTTAGAAGTCATCACAGCCATGCCTACTAATGGCATGGCTGTGATTGGCCAGTGCAGCATGTGACCCAGCCTCCACAGGGAGTGCAGAATTATTAGGCAAATTAGTATTTTGACCACATCATCCTCTTTATGCATGTTGTCTTACTCCAAGCTGTATAGACTCGAAAGCCTACTACCAATTAAGCATATTAGGTGATGTGCATCTCTGTAATGAGAAGGGGTGTGGTCTAATGACATCAACACCCTATATCAGGTGTGCATAATTATTAGGCAACCTCCTTTCCTTTGGCAAAATGGGTCAAAAGAAGGACTTGACAGGCTCAGAAAAGTCAAAAATAGTGAGATATCTTGCAGAGGGATGCAGCACTCTTAAAATTGCAAAGCTTCTGAAGCGTGATCATCGAACAATCAAGCGTTTCATTCAAAATAGTCAACAGGGTCGCAAGAAGCGTGTGGAAAAACCAAGGCGCAAAATAACTGCCCATGAACTGAGAAAAGTCAAGCGTGCAGCTGCCACGATGCCACTTGCCACCAGTTTGGCCATATTTCAGAGCTGCAACATCACTGGAGTGCCCAAAAGCACAAGGTGTGCAATACTCAGAGACATGGCCAAGGTAAGAAAGGCTGAAAGACGACCACCACTGAACAAGACACACAAGCTGAAACGTCAAGACTGGGCCAAGAAATATCTCAAGACTGATTTTTCTAAGGTTTTATGGACTGATGAAATGAGAGTGAGTCTTGATGGGCCAGATGGATGGGCCCGTGGCTGGATTGGTAAAGGGCAGAGAGCTCCAGTCCAACTCAGACGCCAGCAAGGTGGAGGTGGAGTACTGGTTTGGGCTGGTATCATCAAAGATGAGCTTGTGGGGCCTTTTCGGGTTGAGGATGGAGTCAAGCTCAACTCCCAGTCCTACTGCCAGTTCCTGGAAGACACCTTCTTCAAGCAGTGGTACAGGAAGAAGTCTGCATCCTTCAAGAAAACATGATTTTCATGCAGGACAATGCTCCATCACACGCGTCCAAGTACTCCACAGCGTGGCTGGCAAGAAAGGGTATAAAAGAAGAAAATCTAATGACATGGCCTCCTTGTTCACCTGATCTGAACCCCATTGAGAACCTGTGGTCCATCATCAAATTTGAGATTTACAAGGAGGGAAAACAGTACACCTCTCTGAACAGTGTCTGGGAGGCTGTGGTTGCTGCTGCACGCAATGTTGATGGTGAACAGATCAAAACACTGACAGAATCCATGGATGGCAGGCTTTTGAGTGTCCTTGCAAAGAAAGGTGGCTATATTGGTCACTGATTTGTTTTTGTTTTGTTTTTGAATGTCAGAAATGTATATTTGTGAATATTGAGATGTTATATTGGTTTCACTGGTAATAATAAATAATTGAAATGGGTATATATTTGTTTTTTGTTAAGTTGCCTAATAATTATGCACAGTAATAGTCACCTGCACACACAGATATCCCCTTAACATAGCTAAAACTAAAAACAAACTAAAAACTACTTCCAAAAATATTCAGCTTTGATATTAATGAGTTTTTTGGGTTCATTGAGAACATGGTTGTTGTTCAATAATAAAATTAATCCTCAAAAATACAACTTGCCTAATAATTCTGCACTCCCTGTATATATAAGCTAGAGTCGGGTAGCGCCGCACGCACATGAGCTCTTATCAGTGTAGGGAAAGGATGCTGCAGCTGTGAGGGACAGATTAGGAAAGAATTATGGTGTTGAATCTGCAAACTACAGCGATTATGTTTGTGGGTGCAATAATACTACATTTTTGTACCCTGCCCTGAGCCCAGTGCCACAGAGAGTGAAGTGCACTTGCAACTGCATGTGTGCCAGGCACATTACTTTAATCCTTTGACACGCAAATCTACCTGTCCTCCCCTGATCGCTCTCCGCCCACCTTGACTCATGTTTCTGACTGCCTTTCTGCTGTTTCCAACTGGATGGCTGCTCACTTCCTTAAACTCAACCTGTCCAAAACAGAACTTCTAGTTTTTCCTCCCTCAAGTGCTGCTATTCCTGTGTCTGTCGCCATCCAAGTCAACGGCGCTACTATCACCTCTACCTCCCAGGCTCGCTGCCTAGGAGTTCTTTTTGATTCTGATCTCTCTTTTACTCCCCATGTTCAATCGATAGCCAAATCCTGTCGCTTCCAACTCAAGAACATAGCGCGCATCCGCCCATATCTAACGCCGGACGCGGCTAAGGTACTGGTTCATGCTGTTGTTCTCTCTCGCCTTGACTATTGCAATCCCCTTCTCACCGGTCTTACATGTTCCCAGCTTGCACCGCTGCAATCTATAATGAATACGGCTGCGAGGCTTATTTTCCTGTCCGGTCGCACCTCCCACGCCTCCACGCTCTGTCAGTCCCTGCATTGGCTTCCAGTTAGATATAGGGCCCAATTCAAAATTCTGGTGCTTGCTTACAAATCCCTACATAATACTGCTCCAACATACCTATCCTCCCTCATACACAAGTATGTCCCGTCGAAACCCCTGCGCTCAGCCCAAGACCTACTCCTATCCTCTGCCCGGATCCCCACCTCTGATGCTCGCCTTCAAGACTTCTCCAGGGCTGCACCTATTCTGTGGAACTCCCTTCCCTCCTCAATCAGACTTTCACCCAGCCTCCATTCCTTCAAAAAATCTTTGAAAACTCACTTCTTCATTAAAGCGTATCAATTAAAAGGTCAGCAGGTTTCTCATACCCCACCCCATGACTCCGTTCCTTCACCTGTCAAAAATGACCTACCAAGCACTCCATAAACCCTTCTGTAACAAACTATTTAATTCCCCTACTTTAACCCTTTGTGTCACTATGCCCCACTCCCTCTAGCATGTAAGCTCATCGAGCAGGGCCCTCAACCCCCTCTGTTCCTGTACGTCAGTGGTCTGATCTCAGTTATGTGTCTGTTAGTCCACCCATTGTACAGCGCTATGGAATTTGTTGGCGCTATATAAATAATAAAATAATAATAATAATAATAATCCTGTTCTGGTAGCTCAGTGGGCAACATCCAGGCATTTTTAAATACTGCAATTTTTTTGGTGCTAAATAGTACATTTGCTTACTGCATTTCTTGCAGTCCAATAAAACCCTTAAATACTACTGTTACATTGTTGGTTTAAAAAAAATCTAACTTATTGGTGCTAAATAGTACATTTGCAGCCTGCGGTGCACTTAATATCTGAGAGTCAAATAGAACCGTCAAATACTGTGCTTACAGTGCAGTTTTAAAAATTCACAATTTTTTGGTGCTAAAAAGTAAATTTGGGGCATGCACTTCATATCTGAGAGTTAAATAGAACCGTCAAATACTGTGCTTACATTGCAGTTTTAAAAATTCTAATTCTTTAGGTGCTAAAAAGTAAATTTGATGCCTGCACTTCATATCTAAGAGTCAAATAGAATCGTCAAATATTGTGGTTACATCGCACTTTAAAAAATTCAATTTTTTTGGGTGCTAAATAGTACGTTTGTGGCCTGCGGTGCATTTCTTGCAGTCCAATAAATTAATTTTTTTTTTTTTTTTTAAATTGTTGACTATTGGCGGTTACATTGTCACCTGACATAAACCATCTGTTAGTTTGGTGGGTGAACGCAAAGAATGAGGAGAGCGTCATATAAGGGACGTGGCCCTAGTCGTGGTGCTGCTGGTGTTGGTGGAGCTCCTGTTGCAAGGAGAGGACTTGGTCGATTTGTGCCAGCTACACGCACAAGTGAAACACCTTCCTTAGGTGCGAGTACGCAACAGAACGTTCAGCGTTATATGGTAGACCAGAATGCCGTTCTTTGAATGGTGAGGCCAGAACAAGTACAGGCGATAGTAGATTGGATGGCTGACAGTGCCTCCAGTTCCTTCACATTGTCTCCCACCCGGTGCCCTGCTGAAAGCTCAGAGTTGGCACCTGCAGCCCATAACCATCTCTCTTTCACCTCACCCCCTTGAAAATTAGCCAAGCAGTCTGAGCCACAAGTCATGCAGCAGTCTCTTATTCGTTTTGATGACTTTGCTGGCGGGGTTTCCGTGGGCCATCCACCTAGCCCTGCCCCAAAAGTGGAAGAGATTGAGTGCAATGATGCACAACCACTCATCCAGGCAGCGTAACACCTTCACCACCAACTTCAGCGCAGTCAGGTGGAAATGACAGCAGGCTGTTTTAAAACTCATATGTTTGGGGAAAAAAAAACCACACCGTGCAGGAGCTGTGGACATGGTACAACAAACCGATGAGTGGTTGTTGCCACTGAGCCTCAAGCCCAGCCTGGTGGTGTCTCGTAGCAGCTCTGGGCCTAGCCGGTTTGCCACACATCCCTTGCCTGGCGCATGTGCTGAATTTGGTTGTGCAGAAATTCCTTAAAACCTATCCAGATATATCAGAGCTGCTGCAGAAAGTGCGGGCCGTCTGTGCGCGCTTTCGCCATTGTCACCCTGCTGCTGCTCGTCTGTCTGCGCTGCAGCATAACTTCGGCCTTCCCGCTTACCACCTCATATGTGACATGCCCACAAGGTGGAACTCCTGAGACTGTGCGAGCAGCAGCAGGTGATAGTGGAGTTTCAGATGCAGCACACACGGGTCAGTCGCTCTGCGGAACAGCACCACTTCACCACCAATGAGTGGGCCTCCATGCGAGACCTGTGTGTCATTTTGCACTGTTTTGAGTACTCCACCAACATGTCCAGTGCCGATGACGCCGTTCTCAGCCTTACTATCCCGCTTCTATGTTTCCTTGAAAAATCGGTTCGGGCGATGACGAAAGAGGATGTGGCACAGGAGGAAGAGGGGTCATTTCCACGGTTATTAGGCCAGTTCACAAGTGGCTTGGAGGGTGGGTTCTTGCACCAGCATAGGCCAGGTACACAATTGTCCAGCCAGGGCACAGTTTTGGAGGATGAGGAGGAGGATGATGAGGATGAGGATGAGGAGGAGGAACCGTGTTCACAGCAGGGTGGCATCCAACGCAGCTCGTGGGCATCACTGGAGCGTGACTGGGGGGATACAGAGGACACAGACGATAAACCTCCCATAGAGGACAGCTTGGCCTTGCCTCTGGGCAGCCTGGCACACATGAGCGAGTACACGCTGCAGTGCCTGCACAATGACTGCCGAGTTGCCCACATTCTAACTTGTGCTGATTACTGGGTGGCCACCCTGCTGGATCCTCATTACAAGGACAACGCTCTGTCCTTAATTCCCTCACTGAAGCATGATCGGAAGATGCACGACTACTAGCGCATGCTGGTAGACGCGCTACTGAGGGCATTCCCAACTGACACCGGGGGCTCAGTGGAAGCACAAGGCGAAGGCAGAGGAGGAGGAAGAGGTCGCCAATGCAGCTGGGGCACCGCCAGCACCTCAGAAGGCAGGGTTAGCATGGCCAAAATGTGGAAAAGCTTTGTCAGCACGCCACAACAACCAGCACCACCATCTGATATGGAACATCTTAGCAGGAGGCAGCATTTCAGCAACATGGTGGAACAGTACGTGTGCACACGCCTAGACGTACTGACTGATGGGTCTGCCCATTCAACTTCTGGGTCTCCAAATTGGGCACATGACCTGAACTTGCCCTTTATGCCTTGGAGGTGCTGGCTTGCCCTGCAGCCAGTTTATTGTCTGAACGTATGTTTAGCACGGCAGGGGGCATTTTCACAGAAAAGCACAGCCGCCTGTCCACAGCCAACGTGGAAAAAGCTCACATTTATTAAAATGAGCCAGGCATGGATCCCACCAGACTTGTCTGTACCTTGTGCAGAATAAGCAGCCATTGCCTCAAGCAGACATTGTTATACTCAAGTGCACTTATTCTTTGTTTTATTTTTTTATATGTCCTAATATTTTGGGGGCTACCCCAATAAAAAATTAAAAAAAAATTAAAACAGTGTTGGCTACCTCCTCCTCCTCCACCACCGCTTCCACACACACCGCCATGTTCACCGCCTCCTCAACCTATGGGTCACTTAGTATAAACTATGTACACAATAGCAGAGGCTTGTGAAGGCCTTTTCTCCATGCATCAGGAGTTGAGCTCATTTTGAACAATGAAAGAGAATACTCTGCACTCCAACCATCTCTCAAATGGATAATTCTAGTGATCCTCCTGATAGCCATGCTTTAGATTTTGATTTATGTTCTTCCAAAGCTAAAATCAAAGATTCCATCTAGTGCTATTTTATGGCTCATCTGTATTTTTAATTTCTATGTATTTTATGTTATTTTAAGTGATTTCCCTATCCACATTTGTTTGCAGGGCACTTGTCCTACTCTTACCCCCATTTTACTTCCTTTTGCAGCCCTCTAAAGTAAAGGAGTTTAAGCATGCGTGGGATAGGCATAAGGCTATCCTAACTATAAGATAAGACTAGGGACCAATGAAAGTATTTAGAAAATTGGACAGACTAGATGGGCCGAATGGTTCTTATCTGCAGTCACATTCTATGTTTCTATGTTTCTATCTATGTTTCTATGTCTATGTTTCCATGTTTCTCTAGCCCTTTTCAGGACTTTTTTAGAGGCCCAAAAGTTCGGGTCCCCATTGACTTCAATGGGGTTCGGGTTCAGGTCAAGTTCAAGCCCGAACTCAAACTTTTTGCCGAAGTTTGGCCGAACTCAGTGAACCCGAACATCCAGGTGTCTGCTCAACTCTAATAGCCAGAGACTCCTAATTAGTTATACGAGCGCTTGGGAGAACCGATAATTAAACCACAGACTCACGTCGTTTGTAGTTCAAAAATCATCTCTAATCTTTAATGGGAGAGCATTGCATATATAAAATGACATTAGTCTACTGCGCATGTGTCAAAGCAACAATGACTTACTTGAAAAAAGTGTTATATAAGTTATGCAAGGTTAACAAAAAGTTACTTTTAATATGCGAAAGAGAAGGGATACAGCTTAAAAGAATTGCAGACACAGCAGTAGTCAAGAATGTCACTTTTAACCCCTGCAGACGTTGAAGGACTTAATTAAGGCAAAGGCTTTAATCCTTTATTTGCCTTTATCTATGACAGCACCTAGAGCATTCCTGACCAATGAACGGACACTGAGGAGACGAAAGCCTGTCTTTTACAGTCCTTTCTATTGCACACCTAACTGAAGCCTGTAAAAGACCAGAGAAATTAGATGACCTTTCTTAACCTTAATTCAAATAAACCCATCTTTCCATGTTATTTAGGGCTCCATGACCCAATAAAAAAAAAAAAAAACTTGTCTTTTGTCAATTATCTCCTTCCTTTTTGGTTTCCTGGTCAGTTATTCCAATACACATAATCATATTAAAATTTGAAATAAATGGTGCCCTTTTAATTTAAAGATTAACATGTTAAAGTCTGAACATCACTTTTCCATCAACTCAGGTATCTTATCTATAAACACAATTCCCTTTTGCCTTGTGTGAAAGAAAAATGCTGGGAGTGGAATGCTTGGGAGTTTGACTGATGGTTGACTTCCATCTGCTATACAAATTCAACCAGTCCCCAGTCATACATACATCTGGCAGCACTTCATTGACATTGTTCTTATCATTTGGGGAGTTTCTTCCCAATCATTTTTTTTTTTTGTTCAATATCTTAATCAAAACTCATTTAATCTAAAATTAACCCCTGAATGGAACAATAAAACAATCAATTTTCTGGACGTGACATTGTTTAAAGAGGACAAAAACGTGAAATCTAATTTTTTTGTAAACCAACGGATGGCAACAGTTATGTTTATCATAAGAGTTGCCACCACAAACCATGGTTGAGAAGGATTGCTAGGAGTCAATTCACTCAAGTGAGACACAATTGATCTAAGATTCAGGATTATGAGACACAGGCAGACCATATCAGAAGCAAATTGTTACAAAAAGTATATAAGAAAAATTCCATTGATAAGGAGATCAAATTAGCAAGGGGGAAGCAAAAAAACATATTATTTATGGATAAACAGGCCCAAAGTTTCCTGGGAGGAGCTTGTGGTGAAGACAAAGGAGACCTCCTGCTGGGGTCTGTGTATAAAAAGGCTGTGTTTGGATGCATTAAATCAGTTGTACTCCCAGAACTATGTGTCATCTAGTTACTGGGAGGGGAAGGGCTATAATCACTGCTCAGCAGCTTATTCCAGCTCGTGGAGGATTCAGCAGGGAAAGCCTTTGTAAGGACTAGAGCTCCCAAGACTGTGTGTTGTCCAGTCCCTGGGAGGAAATAGAGCTAGTCCTCTATCCTGTTCCAGGATGTAGAGGCTTCAGGAGGACCCCAGTCAAGCCACAGCTACTGGGGCAGAAGCACTGAGATTTTCCCCTGTTCCAGCTTGGAAGTGGTCCTTGGCATAGCTACCCAGCTGGAGTACATTGAGCTCCGCTACATACCCAATACCCAAAACGTGAATTTATTCTGCCTAAAAACCTTACAATAATTTTCAAGAAGATCTGTAACCTAGTTACATTAAAGGTATTAAAACATCCAACCAACTGGGTGACCCTAGTGATCCAGGCTTTAGAGGCTGTGGCAATTGTAAGGCATGCTCCACTATGAAGTTACCAAAAACTATAACTTTTATGAGTAATATAACAGGAGAAGAGTTTCCCATTAAGACCTGTATTGACTGCCGCACAGGAAATCAGGCTGTGTGGTTGGTCTACTTCAGGGATTCGAAGTAGAATATAAAATACCGAACGTATAGGTTTGGGAGTAGGCTCAGTTTATGTCTCTCGTTCAGGAGTTTATCTTCACCGAACGCCATTCGATTCCCATTCGAATAGCCGAAAATCAGTGGAAGGTATATGTTTAGCGGTGTTCAGGCCATTGCATGTCTGATTTGAGTTCCATACACTCGACGACCAAACACCGCTCATTGTGGTCGCAGCTTAAGATGGCCACCGCCACAGGTTCGAATGCCAGCTGACCACTTCAAACGGCTTCGAGTTTTACTGAGGGAATAGTTGGCACACTTCTCGTACAGGTGGTCCAGTTATTTGGTGGTTTATTCGGCATTCGAACCCAAACTCCTGATCCATTCGGTAAATTCCGTATCCTGAATAGTTCAAGGCAGTACAATTAAAATAAACAGAAAAAGTTTACAGGGTGCAATCCATGGAAAATGCATCCGTCACATATGTTATTGTATATTTTATGAAAATTGGTCACTGAGGAAGTTACTTTTGAAATTAAACACTTAGGACCAGAGACTAACAATTGATTTTATTAAATTTTATTTGATTTTATATTGCTACATCAATAACTCAATCTATACCTACCTACCTGGTTCCCGATTCCGGTCTGGATAGCTGCATTGTTGTCCAAGAATCCCTCCTAAGGGAAGGTTTTTTTCAAGGTGCTTGTAACATTTGGATATAGCTATACAGTGTTGCACTATCTTTTGTTGTTTTATATTTTAGGTTTCTAGCTGTATCCCACACATATCTGGTTTGTATGAGGTCACCAACAGGGAAGGGATCTCGGGAAGCTGTCCATCTAAGTTAAGTGATTTTACCCAGGGTAACACTGTTGGTGATTAGAGGGTATATCGAGGTTATATTAGAGGGTATATTGGCCCAACTGCTTTTGGAGATAAAATCCTGAGAATCTGGCTAGTCTGTTTAGGACTTCTAAAAAACATCCTCAGGAGACAGCTTTTAATTTTTTATTTTTTTTTCATTTCACAGTAATGAAATTTGTGTGTAGAGGCGGGTCTCCACATCTGAAGTTTGACATATTAGCCTACATCCACCACTACTACCAGGATACACGCATTACCTGCATCCTCGACTGGACCACTGGACCACTGACACTCCACATAACAGATGGGTGGATCAGGAGAGTCGTGGTGGGACTCATTCAGCAGCTCTACCATGGATCTCTCCCTTAAAAATCCCCATGACAGTTACCCAACACCCCTTTTTAGAATCTCCCTATGGAACTCTTTCAAAGTTAATTTCAACCTTTTTAATTACCCTATCCCTATGCTTTCAATTGGGTCTAATGTGAATTTGAAATCTTGAACACCAATCAGATCACTTAGGAAACCCAACACAACCGTGAGTGATTCTCCTGACAGGAGCCTGCATCCTCCAATCTCTTCAGGATTTACTATTCTCTAATTTTTATTGGTCTCTATCTTCCTAAGAAGCATGCAGTCTTCATCATCAGCTTATCTATTGTGACAAACCCTGTAATTTACCTTGTCCCAGTTATTTTCCCTGTATTCGGTAGATTGATCTACAGAACACTGACCACCCCCTGGCTCATTTAACATCAAAGAAACCACAAATTTAAGTGCTCTCTCTGTGTGGCTGCCGTTCATATAACCAAACAACACATGCACTGGAAAACGGTGGCCATCTTGTTTTCTGCAAGGAGGCACCGGTACTTGTGTCTGGAACTCTTAGTCAGACACTCAACCCTGCAAACACTGGTAACTTCATACGAACGCCTACTTCTATTCCCGACAAGCCAGCGCTGTTCGGTGGGATTGTTTGTACGAACCAGGTGAACAAACACAACCTATGAGCCAGGGGAACCGTTCAAAATTTTGTTTGTTTTGGAATTGACTGATTGCTACCACTTTTCTCATGGAACTATTTTGGGCAGATGCCACGTGTGCGGTCAGTCAAAATTTCCCCTAAGTGGTGCTTTGGCTGTATTCATGGGATCTGAGCACTATTTGGAGACTTTGGTTGCTCAGATCCAAGCTATCCATGGATATAGGACTTGTGGAAGTCCCTGTTAATATTATGTATGTCTTGGGTGTTTTATGTTTTATTCTCTGTACCTCTAGTGCCTGGGAGATAATTAGTACACTCAATTATCTCCTAGGCACAAGCTGGAGACCCCATGCTGGACCATCTGGTCATAATAAATCATTTCAGTTGTACCCTGAATCAAGTCTCGACTGATGTTTGGGTATGCGAATGGTGAACTGTCACATTTTCTCACAACCTGCTTGGATTTCATTAGATTACAAATTAGTGTACGATACGAATGGACTACAATCACTTAACCCTCTAGGAGTTCAGGAGAGTGTGACAAACGTACTATGCAAAGTACAATGGGTTTGTTAAATCCATTATTTGAAGTCTCTACTGAATCAACCAACATTGATAAAACAGTTATTGCTACTTTTGAGCCAATGATTTACTTGGAATCTCAGTTTGGAGATTCCAAGCAAATCATTGGTTCAAAAGTGGCACGCCCTTCCTGTACAAGAGTTTTTTGGATGCAGGTAGTGTACCATCACCTTCTTTCCTCAGATTACTGGATGCGACTCTAGACTGGGTTCTTCCAGACAAGGCCTCACAAGAGAACATGTACCAGAAACTATTCATTGGCCACCACATAAACAGTAGCATCATATAAGTTGCTAAACTTCTGGTATTACACTCTAACAAGTTTCCCCATGGCTAACCAAACCTTCTAACGATGTAGACATGATTCTAGTTCATACTTGCATCTATGGTGGAACTGCCACTTGATTCAGATTTATGGAAGATGGTTCACAACACTGACCAGGTTGTGTATGATCAAGGGTTTTAATACAATCCTGAAACTTACACCGTATTCAGTGTCCCTGTTGCTGCAGCACACTTTAATCATTCCATAGCTTGTCATTTGATTTTCTCAACAATGAACCTTGGAGTTGCTTGCCACTCCTTTGGACATGTGGATTGATAAAGGTGACTTTATGTTTCTTTGTCAAAAACCATGACATCAATCAACTTTCTAACTTTTTTCTGTTTCTTACCAATTCTTTACTTTACAATCCACTACACATCTGCCTACTAATCTTCCAAAAGCTGTTCTAGGTGGGTAATAAATGAAATGTGTTTCCCCTCCACCTACGAGTAACATTTGTTACTTAGGAAATATTTTACGAGGGGGCGGAGCCAAGCTACTGAACTGAATGGCTGCATGTCGTCCGAGCTCCGTGCTGACAAACTCTTTCACAAACGATTAAAGGGGTTTATATCACCCCAAAAAACCTACAAACCAACCCAGCACCTGACCCTCAAGATATGGGGAGGAAGAACAAAAAACCAAGACCCGAGAAACTGAATACGGGCATGAATATCGACGATTTATTGCCCCATGCCTGGAGTGGGATAGAGCCTAAAATGGCTGACTTCTCAGATGAAGACACTGAGATCTCCTATGATTTTTCACTGGGAACAGCAGAAAGACGCACAATGGAGCAGAGAGCAACTAAACCTACCACCTCTCACCCAGACTCGGCCCTGGTGACGACGGCGATCATGAAAGAGCTCCTCGCGGATCTCTGGCAGACCATCCAGGCCGACATGGCCCAGCTCCGACAAGAACTGCATGGCCTAATGAGCCGCATGGGGACTTTAGAAAGCCATACCCACCAAAACACTCAGCACATGACCCAACTTCAAAGGGCTGTACAAGAGCTGCAGATCCAACAGACAAAAACAGACCGGAGGTTTGCAATGACGGAGGACCAGAGGCACAGACTGAACTTCAAGATAAGAGGTATTTTGGAGGAGACTCCCGAGACAGAGGTACCACACCTGCTGCGGTGACTTCTCACAGCGCTGCTACCCCCCAAGCAAGCAAAACAAGTGGGCCTGCAAAAGCCAGCAAAAGCACCAACCTCGGCACCGAGGGACCTCTTAGTGCAATCAGGGCTGCCATGAGGGGGTGACAACTATGATGGTTGTCACGGGCCCCACTTTCCCTCCCTGCACACATAGATAGCGAATATCGCTATCTATGTGTGCAGCCACGGGCCCCCGGCCCCCTGTTACCGCAGAGGGGGCCCAGCATACTGCCTGTTCTCCTCTCTTCTAATAACTCTAGCAATACCTGCGGCCTGCTTGCCGCGTAGAGCGTTGACATGGCAACACTCAGAAGGCTGTGGGTATCGCGAGAGTTATTAGAAGAGAGAAGAACAGGCAGTGTGCTGGGCCCCCTCTACGGTAACAGGGAGCCGGGGGGCCCCCTATGCCAATCTCCCCCCTCCCTGGACACAGGTAAGAAGCGGGGAGGGGGGAGAAACATTTATCTAATTTAATATAAAATTTATTTGAAATGAATGTGAAAATGCCCCTTCTTCCCCCCACCCCAGATTGCACATTTACACACACACTGCATACACTAACACAACACACACACTGCATACACTAATACAACACACACTGCATACACTAACACAACACACACACACACACACACACACTGCATACACTAACACAACACACACACTGCTTACACTAATACAACACACACACACTGCATACACTAACACAACACACACACTGCTTACACTAACACAACACACACACACTGCTAGTGATGTCGCAAACCCGAAATTTTTGGTTCACGAACGGCGAACGCGAACTTCCGCAGATGTTCGCGAACCGGCGAACCAGGCGAATTTTAAAACACACAGGGACTCTTTCTGGCCACAATAGTGATGGAAAAGTTGTTTCAAGGGGACTAACACCTGGACTGTAGCATGCCGGAGGGGGATCCATGGCAAAACTCCCATGGAAAATTACACAGTTGATACAGAGTCTGGTTTTAATCCATAAAGGGCAGAAATCACCTAACATTCCTAAATCACAATGAATATGGATTGACACCTGACATATGACATATTGACACCTTGACATATGGATTGACACCTGTCCTCAGAGCCCCTGATGCACACGGACACAGAGCAGAATAGAGACTGGTCCCCCTACATAGGGTCACTTGGCAGATATGGATTGACACCTGTCCTAAGGATCCCTGATACACACTGACACAGAGCAGAATAGGGACTGTTCCCCCTACATCGGGTCACTTGGCAGATATGGATTGGCACCTGTCCTAAGGATCCCTGATACACACTGACACAGAGCAGAATAGGGACTGTTCCTCCTACATAGGGTCACTTGGCAGATATGGATTGACACCTGTCCTCAGAGACCATGATACACACTGACACAGAGCAGAATAGAGACTGTTCCCCAACATAGGGTCACTTGGCAGATATGGATTGACACCTGTCCTAAGGATCCCTGATACACACTGACACAGAGCAGAATAGGGACTGTTCCCCTACATCAGGTCACTTGGCAGATATGGATTGACACCTTGTTACAAACTGCTATTTGTAAGCGGGCCCTTTAAATGGCAAATTGCCCTGCTTCCCTGGGTTGTGGAGAAGCCTATTTGCCAGCCTCCTCGCATGTGACTATGGCCCCTGGGAGATTGTGAAAATGTATGCACTTTTATTTGGTGTGTATGGCCCTTTAAGACTGTCGGTGGGCATATTGGGGCTTATGGACTCTTTATGTGACTGGTGCTGGCCCTTTAAACACCTTTTTTGGGACAATCTAATGTACCACCAGATAGGAGTGGTGTGTTTAGTACTATTTTTATCAGTTAATACCTCCTGTCTCCTATGAGTGGACGTGGTACACGCATTGATTTTTATCTAAGCCGTAAACTTTTGCACAGCGAAGTATATTCAATGCCATTGAAAAGGAGTGCATAGCGGTGGTGTGGGCCCTCAAAAAGCTGCAACCTACTTGTATGGACAACCGTTTACCTTACTTACAGATCACAACAAATTTGGGGCACTGCGCGTGCAATCTAATGTGCCACCAGTGAGTGAGTGGTGTGTTTAGTACTATTGTTATCAGTTTAATCACCTTCCACGCCTCCTATCAAAGTGGACGGTACACTGCATTGATTTTGTAACAGGGAGATGGAAGAAGAGGCTTGGTCGGTCCTCTTACTGCAAATTTGGGCACCGCGCTGGCTCGCTAATGTGACACCAGATAGGAGTGGTGTGTTTAGTAC
>OW240917.1:5765908-5841019 GCA_933207985.1 Pelobates cultripes
GTCACCGTATCCACTGTTAGCGCAACACACCCGCTTTAAGGACACTGACTGCTATTCAATCTATAACAGTGAAAAAAGTTTTTTGTTTTTAAATCCAAGCTATTGTGACACCAGATCTAAGTGGTGGCACTGGTCACCGTATCCACTGTTAGCGTAACACACCCGCTTTAAGCTTTAAAATAAAAAAAGCATACCCTAACCCTAACCTAGCTATGCTTTTCCCTATCTAATGAACAGCAGCTACACTTTCCCTCCTCTTACTAAGCATGCAGCTTGAGAATGAATCTAAAATGGATGCCTTCCAGGAGGTGGGAGGGACTGCTAGGGAGGGTGTGCTGCTAATTGGCTGGAATGTGTCTGCTGACTGTGAGGTACAGGGTCAAAGTTTACTCAATGATGACGAATAGGGGGCGGGTCGAACCGCACATATGTTCGCCCGCCTTGGCGAACGCGAACATGCTATGTTCGCCAGGAACCGTTCGCCGGCGAACCGTTCGGTACATCACTACACACTGCATACACTAACACAACATGCTGCATACACTAATACAACACACACACTGCATACACTAATACAACACACATACTGCATACACTAACACAACACACACTGCCTACACTAATACAACACACACACTGCATACACTAATACAACACACACACACTGCATCAACTAATACAATACACACACTTCATACACTAACACAACACACACACACTACATACACTAACAAAACAAACACGCTGCATACACTAATACAACACACACACACACTGCATACACTAATACAATACACACTGCATACACTTATACAACACACACACTGCATACACTAACACAACACACACTGCATACACTAATACAACACACACTGGATACACTAATACAACACACACACTGCATATACTAACACAACACACACACTGCATACACTAATACAACACACACTGCCTACACTAATACAACACACACACTGCATATACTAACACAACACACACACTGCATACACTAATACAACACACACACTGCATCAACTAATACAATACACACACTTCATACACTAACACAACACACACACACTGCCTACACTAACAAAACACACACTGCATACACTAATACAACACACACTGGATACACCAACATAACACACACACTGCATACACTAACACAACACACACTGCTTACACTAATACAACACACACTGCATACACTAATACAACACAAACTCTGCATACACCAATACAATACACACACTGCATACACCAATAGAATACACACACTGCAAACACTAACACACACTCTGCATTCAGTACACTGACACACACTCTGCATTCACTACACATTAACACACTCTCTGCATTCACTACAATAACACACACTCTGCATTAACTGTACACACAGCATCCACTACACAAACATCCTGTATTCACAGTACACACACTACATCCACCACAAATTGAAACACTCTGCATTCACTATGCACAGACACTGCGTATAATACACACACAACATCCACTACAGACACTGCATCTACTAAACAGATTTCATGTAGTACACACAAACAAATCCACTACACAAACACACACTACATCACTGTACACACACTACATCCACTACTCAAACACACTCTGCGTTCACTATACACACTGCATCCGCTACACAAACACACACTCTGCATTCACTGCACAAACAGTATCTAATACACACAAACACTACATCCATTAAACACATTCTAATTCACTTCCACTATACATTCAGTTGTTACATTCAGTCCTGCATCATTGTCAGCAGATTAGGTAAGGCGTGGGCAGGCCCGGGGAGGAGGAAAGGGGAGGGGGGCTCAGACCTTTGTCAGGGGCCCAAAATTTCTGAGTGCAATTCCAAAGCAGCAAGGATAAAGCAGCTATCATGAGCGCAGTCCAGAACCACTTCCCATACACCTTTGAAGGAATGCAGCTCTCGCTCTATGCTGACCTGTCCAGGTACACTATGGCATGGAGAAGATCACTACAGACCTTCACGTCCCTGCTCCGGTCTAAAGGCATCACATAGAGATGGAAACTGCAACACATGTTGGAGGTCCAACACGGCACTGCAACGCACTCTATCCAGGATCTCCGGGAAGCGACAGCTCTGCTACCCATACTGGGACTGCCAATAGCCGTCCTGGTCACAGTACGACCACATGCTACCGTCTCCCCAACCAATACTTGGAATACTGCAGCAGTGCTTCCATTTTTACCCCGGGGAACAAAACCAGATGCATATGTGGCTGTTACCACTTGAATGACCCCTGTAAGCCTGCAGAGACAGGCTTGTTCTATCCCACCACAAATGGTTCATAAACTATCAGATGTTATAATTTATTTTTCCTTTTTTGTTGTTTGTCACTCCCGTAGGGAATGACTAGTACAGATAATAGAAGCCCGGACACAGACACAGAGGGCAGGACCCAACGACCACTTCCCCATTCCCACGTAGCAACACGCTGACGCATAACAACCTGTACAACCATGGGACAAGGGGACATACACATACCATACAGGTGCGGTGCTCTACCCCAGGTACTACCTAGAAGGGTATACAGCACAGGAGAGGCATTACCCCACCAGGGCAACACACACTCAACCCCGACTATCACAGTGTAGAACTAACACAGGATCCGACGTCAACCCTAATATTGATACGACCACTGGATACAACGCGACCAACCCTACGCACTTTAAATACGCACACACGAACAACAATGCCTCTCAACGCTCACCTATAGCTCTATTTGGCTTTATTTCTCATGGTAGCTCTATTTGGAATAGAAATAAACTGTACAAAAAAAAAATGGTAATTGAGGAGCCAACTCCTAAGGAGGTCATACTAGATTTAGTGTAAACAGACTTTTCTAAAATTAGAATATGTGTAAAGGAGTCATTATCAGACTGGAGCAATTTAAATGGAGTCCAAGAGAAATAGGGTTATTTAAAAGTTGCACTGCTTAAGACAGCAGAAAATTACATTAGGCTTGTCAGTAAAAAATTTAAGAAACCACTGTGGTACTCCGCAGATGTGGCCAAAATAATAAAAAAACAAAAAGTTAGCATTTAGTAATTATAAAAAAAACTCAGAGTGAGGAAGACAGAATAATCTATACTATTAGGCAGAAAGAGGCTAAGCAAGTTATAAGAGTTGAAATTCACACACAGAAGAGAAAATAGCATAGTCAGTAAAAAAAGGGGACAAAACATTTTTAGATACATAAATGAGAAAAGGAAAGTAAAACAAGGATTGACTGTCATTAGATTAAAAACAAAATCAAGGACGGTATGTAGAAGAGGATAAAGGTCTAGCTGACTGCCTCAATTAATATTTATGTTCAGCATGAAAGATGAAAATGAAGGAAAGGGGCCTCAGTTCGGAAAAAGGACAAATTAGTAATTTGTTACATGTGAGTTTACAGAGGAAGAGGTTCTATTTCAACTGTCAAAAGTAAAGACAAATAAGTCAATGGGACCTGGTGGAATACACCCAAAGTTATTAAAAGAGCTTAGTGGTGTACAGGCAAAACCATTAACAGATTTATTTAACAAATTATTGTTAACAAGAGTAGTCCCAGAATATTGGAAGTTAGCGAATGTTGTGCCCATTCACAAGAAAGGTAGTAGGGAGGAGTCGGGCAACTATAGGCCAGTAAGCCTTACTTCAGTAGTGGGGAAAGTGATGGAAACCATGTTAAAGGATCGGATTGTTGAACATCTAAAAACACATGGATTTCAAGATCAGAGACAACATGGGTTTACTTCAGGGAGATCATGCCAAACTAATCTTATTGATTTTTTTCATTGGGTAACTAAAATTATAGATCAGGGTGGTGCAGTAGACATTGCTTACCTAGATTTCAGTAAGGCTTTTGACACTGTTGCACATAGAAGGCTTATCAATAAACTGCAATCTTTAAGTTTGGATTCCAATATTGTTGAATGGGTAAGGCAGTGGCTGAGTGACAGGCAACAGAGGGTTGTAGTCAATGGAGTATATTCGAAGCATGGACTTGTCACCAGTGGGGTACCTCAGGAACCTGTACCTGACGCAAGCTATGAACCGCTCTTGTTTGCATTATAAATATTATAAAATGTGCTGCCCATCTACATGTCAAACCGTTTTTTTTAAATCCTGAATTGAGCATTGTATGTTACCACTTTATTCTTTGCATGAAAAAAATAAAGAATTTATAATATATATATATATATATATATTACAATCTCTTATTTTTCTGACAACGTCTAGTTCTTTGTTCAAACTTTAGTTGTTCTTCACATGTTTATTTTTAATTAATTTTCCTTTTATATTTGTCCTTTTTTTCTATAAGTGCATGATGGTCCTATTTGAATATAAAAAATATCCTGAGAAGTCACATAACATTTAAGATATGTTAAAATATAGACAGAATAGATTTCCCAAAGCTCACATGGCTGGATCTAATTCTGGGACACATAGACATGTATTACACCATACTGTATAAAGGATAGGAGATGATACAGTGTTATTAGATTAAGAACCAGAAGGAGATAGCATCCATACCACATTATCTCCGTGATGCTCAGCATTGTATTGGGGTGCCTTCTTATATTTAAGGGGGTAGCTTTCACAGTAAGATGTATCCTGCTTAAAGTCATATTGTGTGTGTTATTCCTGTGTGTGACACCCTGTAAATCCAGAATTCGGAGCCCGTCATCAGCCTGTAATCTGCAAATATCAACCTCAGTGCTGGATTATGAATATTTTAAAGACGGGGACATCATTATCGGAGGCGTGTTTACTGTACATACCTTTATGAATAAACCCATGGAGTTTAGGAATGGCTACCTATGCTTAGGGTAAGTCGGAAAAAAGATATTAAAAACAGATGGTTTTATTGTGAACCGATGGACATATTTATTATAGCTTTTAAACAATATACTTTCTAGAGATCCTAACTGCAGGCAGGCAGGCAGAAAAAGGTTAGCATAATACAATGAATCATACAGTAAAAAGAAATCCTATACGTACAGAGCCAAGAATACATACATTTAATGAATAATTGTATTACTGTTTGTCTGTCTGTTTATTTTCTTGCTATGAAAAACATATTTAGTATCTGGTGTTAAATGTTACAAATCCTCATAAAATCCTCCATCCTAAACCCAGATTACAGCATCCTACCCTCTCCAGACTGGCTCTTCACATAATAAATGCTGTTGCCAGACTTTTTTCCTCTCTTCTCATTCCTGTTACATAACACACCTCTGTCACCTCATTACATTACATTTGAGAGGTACTAAAAACCTCCTGTTATTTACATGTACGGAAGAATTTGAGATAATTCGGCACAGGTAATTTTTTATGTATTTAGGCTGATGTATACTGTATCCATTGCTGCTGACAAAGGGTACTGGGAATCTGAGCGCAGAGCTTCTGTGTTCAATGAAGGGTTAATACGTGCATAGGACTATGATGCATAGCCTCTTTGAGACAAAGTGTCCAAACATGATCTGGAAATCAAGTTATTTATCTCAAACTGCTAACCCTTAATTAAACATTAAAACAGAAGTCATCCTGTGTTTGATAGGTGTGCTGGGTGTTTATTTGAACTTGGGAGCATTAAAAAAAAAAATAATTGTTTGCACCCTATCTGCTTTCTTTTTTTTTTTTTTGAAGAGAGAAAGTTATTTTCCCTGGTGGTCCAGTTGGATTTAATAATCAAAAAACATTTAATGATTCACTTTTGGTCAGTGAGAGAAAATATAAGACAATGAGTACACAGTAAGTAAAGCATAGAATATAGACAAGAACCCATGATCCGAGACCTACAGAAAAGACAAGGCTGTATATTGTTGAAGAGATTGACCTCATTGGGTCATATGACCAGAATCAATTTTAATTTGTATGGAAAAGTTGCATCTGAGAATCAGGAAGAAGCCTGGGTGGTGGGCATCAGAGACTAATAGGAGAGTGGTATGGTCAGATATGTTGAGCTGTGTGGAACAAGTGAGGGATTAAGGTAGGACATGACTGGGAAGGCTTAATCAGAGTTTGAATAGGGGAGATGGATTTTTTAGCAGTACATGAAGCTTTTTAACAATCTGCAAATGATCTGGAAAAGTCACCGAGTTTGCTGTCTTGATTAAGGGTTAATTAGTGAGGTACAGAGAGCAATGGGTTAAGCATAGCATGAAGTCTGAATCCAGGAGAGCAGCAGGCATGAAGGAGTGATCTGAGAGAGTAATCAAGAAGGAATGACAGACTCAGAACCCAAAAATAGAGCACAAGGAAATAAAGTAGTCAAGAACATAAAAACAACATCCGTAGCGCAGGATGAAAAGGATGAGTCACATGAATTGAGGTTGCAAGGATCATATCCCTGTCCCTAACCCAGAGATGTAACTAGAAACCACTGGGCCCTGGAGAAAAAACTGCACTGGAGCCCCCCATGTGTCTCATCTCCCCCAGCCACCTCATGTGTCTCATTCCTCCCCTATCCCCCGCCAGCCCCTCCACACGTCTCATCCCCCTCCTTTCAGCCCCTCCACATATCTCATTCTCCCCCCCAGTGTCTCACCCCCGAACCACTCCATGTGTCTCTCCAACCCTCCATTGGTCTCTTCCATGCCCCACGTATCTCTCCCACTACCCAACCTCTCCATGTGGCTCTCCCAACCCCTCTATGTTTCTTACCCAACCCCCAGCATTTCCACATGTCTCTCCCACCCCACCACGATTGTGACAGGCAAACACACTCAGTGACAGGCACACACCCTGACAGCTACACACACTCACTGACAGACACACTCAAACACACACTTACACTAACAGACTGACAGACACACACACACTTACACTGAAAGACACAAACACACACACTGTCACACACATTCACACACTCTCACAAATTAATTAAAAATTTTGAGGCCCACCCAGCCTCCCTACCTTGTGGAGAGCTAGTGTGGGTCCTCTCTCTGGGGTCCAGGATGGGGTTGTTCTTTAATCTCACTCCTCCAGTGCGAGGTATAGTATGAATGGGTCAGAAGGAGATGATATTCTGTCTCCCGGCATCACAGAGGGTGTGCGAGGAAGGAAAGAGGAAGTACCAGATCAGTCTCCCTTGCCACCGCCGAATGCCTTCTGCATCCTGTTCTCCCACCCCCTTCCGGTACATATTGGCAGAGTAGGCGCCTGCTATCTACTCTGCTTCACCTGATAAGATAACCTAAGTTAGCTGCCTCCTGGGCCCCCTGTGAGAGGGCTCATCTCAGCACCCCCACCTATGGGCAGCTCATGGTCGCAGGGATCAGCAGGGTAGCCGGGCCCCCTGGAGTGATGGGCCCAGTCGCACCTGCGACCCCTGTGACCATGGCAATTTGGCCACTGCCCTAACCATATCCAAAGGGCCAATTATCTGGGGTATATCAGTTAATTGATCAAATGTATTCAATTCCATAAATAATACTTTATTCGTTTCATAATTACCCTAATTTATTATTTAAATTTAATTAAAGCAACACTGTCATGCCAAACTTACCTTTCATTAATTGATTCCTCTTTTCTCCCTCTGTCAGGATCTGCTCTTCATTTCCTCATGTCTGCTCTAGTTTTCTTTAAAAAATAAGACAAAGTAGGGACTACTTTGTCTTATGGAGGTTTCCTACGTCTGACCAGCTATGACCAGCGGAGGAGCAAAGTGTGCTTCGTTTCCGGTGATCAAAGCAATTTTCCCACAATTCTCACCTTTGATCCATGATCTTGCGATGCTTGCTGTCAGTATTCCCGAACATCCTGTCCCTTAGACAGAACGCCGGCGAAACTACCAAATTTCATCCTAACAGAATGAGAACAGCTATACCGCAAGTAGGGGCATGTCTAGTAAACAGTGAGCAGCCTATGTAAAAAAAAATAACCCCCCCATCCCACTCAATAAATGGCCCCATATTGGAGCGTCTCTTAACTAGCCTGGGGGGGACACATAGTGTAACAACCAACCAAAGTGTTGTTAATAGTCAAATTACACAGGATGGGGAAATTCCAAAGAACTTTCCCACGCTGTGTAAAATGACACAGAGCACTCTGATTGGTTGGCTTTTTTTTTTTAGTGTTGGATTTTTTTTTTTAGTGCCTAGTTTTTTTATTTTTGTCGAATTATATTTTTGTGCTTAGGTTTTTTTTTTTATTTTCAAAGTCCAACGGGCATTATGGATTTTCAAATCCAAATTAAAAGGTATTTTTAATTTACAGGGATTTAGTTTTATTGTTCACCCCATCACTATTTTTAGGGTGAGGGGGGTAGGTAGGGGATTTTTTAATTTTTTGGGGTGGTTGGTGACTGGGGGTTATCATTTTCATTTAGGGCCCCCACCCATGAATGGCATTTACTTTAATAGCCTGCACTCGCGGGGCACGCGTGGGGGCTTGGGAGGGGGACATTATGTCCCCCCTGAGGTTAGTTAAGAGATGCCCCACCAGGGGGAGCAGGGATTTTTTTTAAATAATTTTTTTACAACAGTTTTGGCTGCTCACTATTTACTAGAGATGACCCTACTTGCGGAATAGCAGCATTTACTAATACTAAGCAGTCTTTACTTCATATTAGTAAATTTGGGGGAATACCGTGGAAATTAGGGAGCTATCTACTAAGTGGCTGCAAGATGCAGCCACAGCACGAATAGGATCGGAGTTTCATTCATATGAATGAAATTCCCATCCGAACAAAGTCCAGAATTACGTTCTTACATGAATGGGGAAACTATTCTTATTCTGTTAGGACGAAATTCGGTAGTTTCGCGTTCTGTCTAAGTGCAGGACTTCGAGAATACTGACAGGAAGCATTTCAAAATCACACATCAAAGGTGAGAATTGTGGAAAAATTGCTTTGATCAATGGAAATGAAGCACACCTTGCTCCTCCGCTGGTCATAGCTGGTCAGGCGTATGAAACCTCCATAAGACAAAGTAGTCCCTACTTTGTCTTATGTTTTAAAGAAAACTAGATCAGACAGGAAGAAATGAAGAACAAATCCTGACAGAAGGAGAGAAGAGAAATCGATGTAAGTTTGGCATGACAGTGCCGCTTTAAGTCAAAATTAATATTTAGACCCTTTAGGGTAAAAAGTACCTACATTAAATGCCCATTCCATTTTTTATTTGTTGATTTTTTTAGTTTTTTTAAGTTGTTTATATACATTAAAATTCTCTATAGATCCTAAACTAGTAGGGTCATGCCACTCTGAAAATGTGTGGGTAAAAATAATTGTTGAATTATTATTTTAATATTATGAACATGTTCATTGTTACTTATGCACAATTTCCCAGTGGTGCATCACACTTATTGGAGACCGCATTTACATCCCAACAGATATGTCACTTTTGGGGTATTACAGGTTATAATTTTTAATCTGATAATTTCATTTAGTTATATTTGATTTAAAGGAAGTTATCTGTTTTTCCTTCCTATTTGATTTCTGAAGGCTTAGCAATTCCCACAGTAGTGGAATCTATGTTGGTTACCTAGCCACAAATCACTTGGACTCTCTCTTATGAGATCTATAGGGACACAGGATTCGAGAGTGAACCAGGAAGCAAAATCTTCCAGGGTTGGCATTTTAAGTTTTATTTTTTAGTTATTTTTAATACATCAGATGTTGATAAAATAATTTTAACCCACTGATTTAGCAGGTTGCACTTTAAATTATATTTCATGAGTTTAATTAATTGACGTTGCTAATTATTGTCTTTATCCTATTTTAGGCTATTTTATAATATATATATATATGAGTATACAAATGGAAAGGCTGGCACTCACGGTCTTTCGAGGAGAAAAAGTACAATTTTATCACCCTTTCTTCAGGGTGAACAAGATGATCTTGTCCCAGACGTGGACTGAAACATCGGTGATACTTTAATGGAACTTCAATAAAATGTAACTTTTTATCCTCGATGTACTATCTACATTAACCCTGGCTTTTTGGCACCCGGCAATTTGAATTTTTGAGCTTGTGTGCAAGGATACTTTGCAATTTTTATGTGCGTGTGTGTGTATATATATATATATATATATATATATATTTGTGTTCGTGGCTATATGGAATATGATATGAAATAAGTTTGTAGTTAGCAAACCTGAGATAGGAAAAAGTTGGTTGAGGTGTGCCGAAACCGACGTATGCTGTAGGCCGGTAAATAAAGTGGGCATACATTAGAAGAGTATAGTGAATAGAGGGAGTGGAGGGTGGGGTAGCAGCACGATAGACCAATCACGTTATGGTAGGGAAGGGGGGAGTCCCTTTTGAAGGTCCATACGCCCCTTCCACAACTTCAGGCCAAGCCTTCCAATTTGTGTTCGGGGCTATATGGAATATGATATGAAATAAGATAGTAGTTAGCAAACCTGAGATAGGAAAAAGTCGGTTGAGGTGTGCCGAAACCGACGTATGCTGTAGGCCGGTAAATAAAGTGGGCATACATTAGAAGAGTATAGTGAATAGAGGGAGTGGAGGGTGGGGTAGCAGCACGATAGACCAATCACGTTATGGTAGGGAAGGGGGGAGTCCCTTTTGAAGGTCCATACGCCCCTTCCACAACTTCAGGCCAAGCCTTCCAAATTGTGTTCGGGGCTATATGGAATATGATATGAAATAAGATAGTAGTTAGCAAATCTGAGATAGGAAAAAGTCGGTTGAGGTGTACCGAAACCGACGTATGCTGTAGGCTGTTAAATAAAGTGGGCATACATTAGAAGAGTATAGTGAATATAGGGAGTGGAGGGTGGGGTAGCAGCACGGTAGACCAATCACGTTATGGTAGGGAAGGGGGGAGTCCCTTTTAAAGGTCCATACGCCCCTCCCACAAGCCTTCCAATTTGTGTTCGGGGCTATATGACTGTAGGCCGGTAAATAAAGTGGGCAAAAAGGAAATACATATCATGCTCAAAATACATTTATTGAGTAAAGAACGGAATACCATATAAGTACATTTAAGATGACATTTCCATGCATGCCCTTCGTGCTACCTGTACTGTTTGGGTAGGTATGTTGTATGTGCTGATGACTTCCGGTGACCTAGAGTGTGATGACATGGACTAGAACATGCTGGCTTGATGCCGTAGATGCTGCCCCTGTCCAACAGTAGTGTTCTGAATAAGTCTAGGGTTCATTCCTAGCCGTGTTAAATGATAACATGCCTTGGAGGTAGTGAGGATACTCCTGTGAAGTGACAGTAGCAGAAGAGATGCAATATGCGGTAAGATGAGGAGGTAGGAATCGAAACCTTCTCCTAAACCATAGATAATGGATGGGATGGTAAGTAATGTGGACGGGTTGACCCCGTTGACTCATTGGTAGCGGGTAGTTAGAATGTAATGATCTTGATGTATAATTAGGTAGGAGCTTCAAAAGCAACATGATGCCCTGTGTTGGCCACTGACGGTGAATTCTGGTGGCCTCAGGAAGCCGTAAAAGGTATGCTAATAGCGGTTTCAGAGTTAGTGGGGGATTTGAAGGTGGCTGAATCTATCACATTAGACAGGTTTGGATACCCTTAAGTATAGACAGATTGGATAGGATGTAGGAAAATGGCTTTATTGGAATGTAGAGAACCATGTGATGTTTGATGGTATAGTGAGATAGCCTAAATTGAAGGTGGCAAAATAAGATAGCAAACATAACCAGAGACATAATAACCAACATTATGTATTGAAGGACGACTTACCTTTGACGGGAATAGTAATGGAAAGACCTGGTGACAGCAACTGCTGAGAGACCACAAAGGGATACCACTTGAAATACCTTAGAACCTGGAGGAGTAATACTGTGTCCATTGAAATATGGGAATCTGCCAGACACGTGAGACCTACGAGGGCTAAGGAAATAGCTGTAAACTTGTAAGTGACAACCAATATATACCTTGTGACCACTTGAAGAGTAACACGAGTGACTTAGCCTAAACCAGGTGGCCTGAATGTGAAAACACCAGCCTGTGATGTCAGACTTAAACTGACTAGTATTAAGACTTATGGCTAATTATACTAATGCAGAAACTCTGGAAAGTAAGTGAATCGTGAACCTGTCACATGTATAAGCCCCTGTGCCTGAAAATAATGGAATAGCCAGGAGACAGATGAACATAGTAATGTAGATGAACGTAGTGATGAACGTAGATAAGTGCTTAATATAGCGAGGGCCAAGTTGACCACCCAACGTATATAGGGGAATTAATGGAGTAGAAAGGGTTGAGAAGCGGCCAAGTATCACTACTGTAGAAAACCTCCTTAGCTTAAGCCCCTATTGTCAGTATAAATAAGGATATACAATTAAAATATCTACAAGGACCATGAAATGTCAAGCTAACAAATGTATGAAATAAACACAGTATCAGCGCTTAGTTGATATACCCCTATTTTCTGTATAAGGGTCAACCACAAAAATATATTAAATTAAATAAAGAGTTTCAGTTGCAGTCTTAGTGGGGTGTTTTCAAATGTCTGCAGGGATTTGATAGTTGAAACAAAAATTGATGTAGAAAAACTTAGTCTATGTGTATCCAACCTTTAATAAAAAGATACTAACATAGCGTGATACAGTTACAACATTTATTTCCCATACGGTAATTCCCCCTTAAGAGGAACTCTTACATTAAAAATTGGTGAAACTTATTTCTAAGGTTCACAATAAAAGCATAGATATGCAGAATGTCGGTTGGTGAGTATAAAGTTACCGCTCGTTGGATGTTAAACCCCAGACCGGTCCTGTGCACTCGGATCGATCCTCACTGAGACGCCAACTAACCGATATTGCTGCAGTCTATCCAAATATCGGTTCAAAGAGCTTTCTCAAGATACCTTGGTAGCTTTCTCAAGATACCTTGATATATATTAGTCCAAAAGTCCTTTCTAGCCTTCAGGACCTTCATGTGGGGAATGCTATCCCAACAAGATTAGCATACTGCCAATCAACCTCAGAGCCGGGAATCCGAGGCTCTGCTTAAGGTGAGCACAACCATCACGATCTACATTATATCCACCTTTTAAACAGTATTACACATCTGGTTTATTTCTTTTTTGCTCTATTTTCCTGGAGGAATACCGTTTGGGACAAAGGGGTGTGTTGCTGCCTCTAATGCAAAAAGGATTGACCTATGGGGCCAATACTATATAGGCTCCAGTCCATGTGAGTGGTTCTAGCCATTTGTTACTATCATTTATCCTTATTTTGTAAACCATCTTCACTATATTTTCTTTCTGCTGTTTTATTTTGTATGTATATTGGAATATATATTCCCAAGAGTGTCACTGTACTGGAACGGTGAGTGTACCCCCTTATTTTTTACACTTACTATAGCGCTCCACTTGTTGATACATAGCCTATACATTTTTTGAACAAATCATATACTCTGCTATAGGCTTTCTTGGTATTAAGTGATAAACGAGCCTGTGCGAGCGACCTACTGTGACTTAACAGGGTATTTAGTGCATTATTAGGTATGTGAATTTTGGAGGTTCTTTGGGTTGTGAGTTTGCTGTCGGATGGACTCTGAAAAATTCCTGCAAATTAGAACTTGAGAGTGCGTCAGCTGCATTATTCTGAATGCCTGGAACGTGAATACAACTTAGACAGAACTGCAGATTTGCCACTAACCAGGTAAGTTTCCTTACTAAGTTCATGATAGTAAGGGGATTGAGAGCGGCCTTTATTAATGATGTTACATGCTGCCGAGTTGTCTGAAAAACACCTCACTGATTTACCTCTCCACTCTTTCCCCCATATGTGTGCTGAGGTTGTGTTGACATTTTCTAAGGAGGAAGTTTCTGGTGGCCAAGCGTTGTATACCCAGTCATTGCCAAAACTCGCTGCGTAACCTATGGCTCCTGATGCGTCAGTCCAAATTACTGGGGAATAGTCAGAGATGGGGGGAACAAAGACCTGCCATTCCATGAGGATAGAAATAGCTGCCACATTTTTAAGTCGTCCCTAGCTGGTTCATCTAAGTTAATTCTGGAATCGTCATCAAGGTGACCGTGTAAGAGAGAGAATTCTGGAAATGAAAGACCTCCCTTGAGGATTTATCCTCATAGTGAAATTGAGTGACCCTAGAAGTGACTGTAGCTCTTTCCTGGTGCAAGACACTTGTGAGGTGCAGATATCAATATAGGCTAAAATTATATCTACCTTTTCTTGAGGTAGGCTAGCTTGCATGGAAACTGAAAAGTGTTATCCCCAAGAACGTAATCTCCGTGTTGGGACCTTCTGTTTTGTTCAGGGCAACAGGAACTCCTAAAATCTCAATTGGTGACAGCATGGGATTTAGGCTGCATGGTGTGAAGTGATGTGGTTCAATCGACAGAAAATCGCCCAGAGAGTGAGTAACTACTGGACATGGCCACGTCAAAGTTTCAGCGAAAATATCAAATAACTTGGGGCTACTTTTGGAGCCAAAAGTTAGTCTGGTAGCGAAATAATACTTGTCTTCCCACTTAATGCCATGCAGGTGCCAGAGTTATTGATGAATTGGCAGTAGTTTGAATGCATTTGTAATATCTGTTTTATTTAACCAAGCTGCCTTGCCGTAGTTAATGATAGCTTGTATGGCATCGTCTATTATTGCATATTGTAATGAGAAATCCTTGGATGGTATGAGTGCATTTAAGCTAGGTATAGTGGGGTGCTGAAAAATTGATGGTGAGTCTTTTATTATTGAACTTCCTTGTAAATATGCCTAGAGGTTTCATTTTCCAGGAGGTGAAAGGTGGGGTAGTGAATGGCCCAATCATGAAACCGTTCTCGATTTCTTTATTGAGGAGTGTGACGAAGTGCCCTTCGCCACTTGTGCCTGGAGAGGACTGCTTGCCCGCCTCTTGCCCTGTGACTATGGCCCCTGGGATGTATTGCCCTTTAAAGACATGATTTGGGCATAATGGATTTGTGTTGTGCTGCTGCTGGCCTTTAAGAACCATCTGGGGACATACTGTGGAGTTACTGGGTGGCCACCATTTCATGTATCAGAGGCACATGGTGAGAACAATGGATGAAGCACATGGTGAGAACAATGGATGGTGGCCATTTTAACTCACAGACACTGTTTGGACTTTTCAACACGGTGCCATCTCGCCGGTATTTGGTGCACAGAGACATTGTGCAGTGGTTTTGGACTATACAACAGGGGACACATTATACAGTAATTGTTTTTCATTTAGCCTGCATATGTTCTGTGGAATCTGCATTAAACTGTATCTTCCAAAGTACTGAACGGGGTGAATTTTGGATATGTGGTTCACCCAGATCCCCCGGTTCCAAGGATATACTTTTTATGGGGTTATTGCATGTTTTAGGGTCCCTGTGTGTTTTATGAAACTGTATTATTTCTGGCCAGCAGATAATTGAGCTTTGTGTATTGTAGAAACTCAATTATCTAGCCTGGCCCAGAGGAGGAGTTTTGTGTTGCATAAATTGTGAGTTCTGTGTGCCGGTAAATCAGTCTTGTTCCAGCATTAAGCCTTGGCTCATGTTTGGGGGATTGGAGAAATACACTCTGGGGATTGCTATAATCACTATACTCCCCAGGGTATGATCACTAAGTTCTGCTAAGAGCTTATTCCTGCTCTCTGGGGAAAGAGAGGTTCACCCACTGGAAGCTGGATCCTGGCTTTGGGTCCAGGGTGGTTGGAGACAGCAGAGACCCCAGCGCAGTTGCATCGCTGGAAGTGGGGTCTGCAGTGCTGATGGTGTCGGTTGGAGTGCTTGGAGTCCTCGGCAAGCGCTAGGAGCATCGATTGGCGGAGGTACTCAGTCGTAGTGCCAGCGTTCCGTCACAAGGAGTTCCTGCAGACTACTAGGGTTAGTGAGTGCTGACTGTAGGTTGGGGCATTCCAGAATTCCTGTGGGGAGTGCAACAAAACCTGTGTGAAACCCATTAGTGAAACCAGAAGTGAGAAATTCTACGTGATCTGAAGAAGGATAATCAGACAAATTAGGTACTTTTATTGGTGTAGAAGATCTTTTTGGGTACAATCTGTTTGGATACATTGTTTTAGCGTGTATTCTGATACATAGTCAGCACACGTGTAGGAGTCTGCAAGCACTGTAACTACATCCTCCGGCATTAAAGTTGTTACAGACTTGTGCCTTGCCAAGAAAAATGATAGGCCTGCTTAGTTTATCTCTCAATTCTCTTTGGGCTACTGTTGTGGTCGTGACCTAAATATGAATATTAATCTCTTAATACATAATAATTAAGCAATACGGAACAACATTAATATTTTTATAATTCATGGTATTATGGTCGAATATGTGGAAAGAAAATACACAAAACGTTGTAATATTAAATGTATATTTAATATAACTATAACAAATAAACAGATGCTAGCAGAATGTCAATTTACTACAATTATGATACAATACAAAACTACAACATATTACTTACAAAAGATTGCTACATGTTACACAACATTTTACTTACAAGGCCCCAGCCCTTTGGCTGGGGTTAAGTCAGAGCTGGTACTACATCTTAGGTTCAGTCAGGTACAGGCAAAGAGACTTAGTTTTCTCCTCCATCTGGTTTTATTCAGTGTAAGTAGGCTGGCCTGTGATGTCACTGCCAGAAGCACATGTCATCCTACACACTACCCCTAGTGGTGCCCCCAAAGCATTACACTAAATATGCTTTCTTTATGATGTAAAGTCATTAATGAATAAATACCATTACAGCTACGTTGGGTTGAAACTCGGGGTTGGCATTGCTAGTGGAAGGAATTGCTACGTTGCTGGGACAGAAGTTGACAGTATGAGCTGCTGAGGAACATATTGCACATGAAGGTGTTTTGAGCCCGCAAAATGTTGCAAAATAATTCAGTGTCTAACTGGCCCCCGTCGGTAGGTGTATTATATTGGGCCAGTGACGCTGACGATCTAGATGCAAAGGACTTGTGGTAGTCGTAAAAAGTGTAGCCTCCGTATTTAAATGCTAAGTCTATCAGCTTATGTAAATATAAATTAAGTTCCACTCTACGGAGGGGAAAAGCAGAACGAGTCACGTCCCTATACAGGCTGAAGGCCAGGACAAATTAAGGAATATTTAATTTCCTGTTCAGTCTCGGGTCTCTAGATTTCATTACTACAGGCAAGTCATTGAATGTGTATGATCTGTTCTCAAACACGTCTTGTGAAGATATTAGAAGAGAAGCCAGATTAATGTCTTTCCCTTCTATTATGTCCCTTTTAATATTTTGTGGAATGATGTGTACTAGGTTGATAATATTAGTACTTTTAGCAGGTAGAGGGTTAGAGTTATCTCCTGGGTTAGGCTCTGGCTGGACTATAGGTACTGGATTCTCTGGAATGGTTGGTCGGTTAATGGATTCCAAATTATCCAACCTGTTATTTATTGTGGCTACTGAAGTCACTAGGGAGGCCATCATGTTGTGAAGTTCTGACAGACTATTTTGAATATTATATTCAGAACTGGGGCCTAGTCTTTTATTATCCTCATTTGTATTTAACAGGCGAAAATGTTTGGCTTTCCTAGCTTTGGCAGGGAAGGGAATATTTTTCTTTTTGAGTTTGGCAGTAATTTTAGGTATTGTCCAGGATTTATAGCTGGGCTGGGCTGGCCAGGCCAATACGGTTTGCCTCGTCTTGGAGATTCGTGTGGTTGGGGTGCTGGTAACCGACAGGTCATCTTCTTGTATGGAAGCGTTAGACATGCTAGGGGTGTGAGGCAGATAACTTAGTTAATATGGTATTCGTGTGGATAAGAAGTAACCCAGTTCCCTAATTTAGTGCCCTAAGGCGAAATTATATTATTCTAATTAACTTAGGTGACGGGTGACACCCTTACTACTTGCCAAGTGGCTTTCAGAGGCTCTACCTATGATTTGGCTCGTGGGGCCTTTGTGCCACTGAGGTAGGTGGCGGGGTGTTGGGCTCTCGGTGAAACATATAAGTTTTTAATATTGATTGGCTGTGACAAGTGAGGCCCTAACTATAACCTGATGCAAGGCGATAACTATGCGTTGTACCTCCGATTGTGGGGATGGGAATTAGCCTTGCGGGACCACTCAACTAGAGGCAAAGAGGCCTATGGAAATTATACTTGATTGACACTGGTTTTATACTTATATTACTACCTAACTGGGTTTATTTTTATTTAGTTTTTTTTTAATGTATATACCTGCTATTAGCCTGTAGGACGTAGTTGGTAAGAATGATCACTACTTGTTCCTAAAACATGAAGCTGCTGGATTTTAACATAACAGGTTTTAAATGATAGTAGGTTAGTGATTTTATGTGAACGTAACAGCCTTAAATATGTATTACAGTACATGAGAAATTGTGAGTATGGTAAACAGACCTAATTGACTGATCAGGAAAACAGACGAAAGTTTAAATGAAATGCAGCAGTATTGAACAAAATGGTTTTAACATGACAGTTTCAAACGAACGGAATTTAAATGAACTTATGCAATTAACTAACTGATCATAAGTGCGTTCGTGTAATTGAAAATGACTTACAGTTAGCCATTCATATGCTGGCTTCCTCCACTATTCTCACGAAATTCAGTATGAAGGAAAAGTTTGTACGAACTGCCGGCAGGCGGGAACACTGATGTCAGGGTCCTGTGAACCGAAAGTAAACAGAAGAACTTCCGAGATCATCGACGACAGGTAAGCAGGGGCTCCTGGGTTTAAATAAGACTCCTAATGCCTCCCGCAATTACAGGCCAAGCCATATAAACTACAGCTCCTTGACAAGCACACAATGCCACCCCAATACACATATACTCACAATGCAGACCCTAGATGCACACACACACACACACACTATACAGGCCCTTTCAGCACACACACACTCACAAATTGCCATTTTTATTTTGATTTAAATCCACTCAGCCTTTGGGAGAGCGGAGTGGATCTTTCCCTGGCGTCCAGTGTGTCTTCTCCCATTCTTCCTGCAGTTTCTCTCTGCTCCTCTGCTCGCTCTCTGAGGTGCTGCCGGGGGCGGAGTGACATCATGTCACTAAACTGTGTGCAAGGGAGCAGAGAGGAACTGCAGGAAAGTTACTGCTCCCTCACGCGCCGTCTCCATTGTCCCCGCGGTGGCCGGCTCTGAAGTTTTCTGCGCGACTTAGCAAAGGGCTGACAAATGAAAGGCACCAGGGCGAAATGTCTTGTCGTCATGGAATTTGTCAAACCCTGTGTATGTATGTATGTGTATGTGTTATATAAACATATATAAAAACCGAGATGCTTGCACTCCTGGATTAGAGTGTAATTGCCCGGTGCTGGTCAGGCACGGGATACAAGAAAATGATTGGAAATGGAAATGACCGCACTCTAAGGACTTGATGATAGTAAAAATAAAATATAACTTTTATTCTATATCATTTAAAAATATCGATGTTTCAGCCCCAATACATGGGCTTTCATCAGGATGGCAATAAAATACTCAAATACATATAACATACTTATATAGCAAAACATGAAAGGATATTAACCAGCTTCATGTGTGAAAGAACCAAAATGGCGTTTAGACTGCACGTGGAACGGTTGATCAAAGTGCCCCAACCGTAGTTGCCAGGCACTGCGTTCCATTTGGTTGCTAGGTGATCAGTGGAACGCAATTTCACCCACGATTGCTATGCTGTTTGATCGGTAAACATAAAGCTAGTATTGCTGTGAGCTAGTGAGATCTTTCCCTCTGACTGCTAATTTCTGGCACTGTACCCAGAATGCAATTGATACAAAGTATCAGTAGGCACTATACATCGTGTGTTGCTGCACTAACAGGATAGAGCCCTTGACAGAACTCCAGTCTGGCAGAGTGCAAATACCATCACACTCAGCCAGCTTGGGTCTTCACTTTTCACAAATAGAGTGGGGATATAAGTGCCCAAAAGGAAGTTGTAAGTGTGTTATAAAGAGAATATAAAGCCACACTATTGTGCTGTAAACCAGCCAATATGGAGCTGTGTAGAGATGGACTAATACTGCTAAATCCAAATCCAGTCAAACTACTCCCCTATAGCTATATTTAAATGCTACTCCCTAAGTACTAGCAGGACAAAATGTGTAAATACATAGAATCATATATTAAAGCTTGTATTGTAAAACCAATGGCTTAGAAGAGAATAAGACAGACAGGACTGGGTAAAAGTTACATTGCGGCAGAATAATGCCATTGGAATCTCTGAACCACATGAAGTTGGATTAAGCAATTAAAAACAATATTACCTGAAAAATGATAATATAAGAGGTCAACACAATTAGATAAAAGACTAAACTGAAAGATAAATAATGATTAACTGTTACCTAACTTGTGGAAAAACAATCTCATTAATACACAAAATGAGAAAATGCACTGATCATAATTATAAGAACACATTTTATATCTGCCCCGCTTATTTTGTCCCTTGTCCCTTATGTGCCCCCTCCAATGTATGAATCCTGGAGATGCCGCTGTGGTTCACCACCCTTTATACCTCCCCCAATGTCCACAAAACTCTTTATCCGAATCAGGTGCTTGAAATTTCAGTTCGACGGCCGATATCTATGACGTCATCCACATGCGTCCGTCGGTTTCGCATGCGTTCCACCATGCGTTCCACTGCCGAAACCCGGAAGTGCTTTATGCCTTCTATGTATGAATCACGTATTTCTATTCCAAGTCCCTCTCATTAGAGGCAGATTTAATTTACATGGATCGGAGGCAAGAAGAAAGGGGGGGGAGAGGGAAAAGGGAGGATTATACACTTCAAACAGTACTACAAGATTCCAAATATATATAACTAACACAGCCTCATTATACTTGATAACAAAAAACTGTATACACTATATAGTATATATGAATCTAATTAAAATCAAATAAAGATATATAATAGTAAATAAACAGACTAACATAACAAAAAATAACAGAAATAAATACATAATGTAAAAAATATAATGTAATATAAAAAAATAATAAAAATGAAAGTAAAAAAATAAAATAAAAAAATAAAATAAAAAATAAAATATAAAAATATAAAAAATAAAAAATATAAAAAATATAAAAAATAAAAATAAAGAAAAATAAATAAAAATGAGAATAAAAATGAAAAATAAAATAAAAATATAGCACACACACTTATAAGGTGGATAAAACGTGATATCCCAATTTATGTTGCATTTTTTCAAATATTCCAAAAGATATAGAGTATCCATACATTATTATTTTTCTCCTCTTTTTTCTTTGATGAGATATTGAAAACATCCCGAAAAGGAGATTTATTAATTTTAACGTTATCATTGGATAAGATTAAGAAATTAAATTGAATTATAAAATATAGGATAGAATTCCATAAATATAAAAAATAGAATTCGATCCATCCCCTGTCCTCTTTTTTCTTTTAGTGGAGTGTCAGAGACATCCCACAAAGAGCTGTTGGTTGATTTTAAAGTTGTTCTTGATATAAAAAATAAAATAGATTATATTAAAAAAATTTTAAATAAAATTTGATGAATGGAGAAAGTATACTTATGATTGAAATTTAATTGAATTCAAAAAACGTCAAATCTCAGAATGCAGATTAAAAATCTGTAAACACAAATCTGACGCAGTTGGAATCCAACAAATCCCAGTATATAAAAATCTGGTATAATGAGAATTCATTGAATTTCGGAATATATAAAAGGACCATTTGTCCATCCCAAAACTCATTCAAATTTAATGATACAAAAATATTCTACTACTGGTATTCATGATGTGGAAAAATTATTACCTATACCATAAAAAATATATAGAAAAAATGCAACATTTACACTAGTGGTGCAAAAAGGTACCTACATAGTATTAATTTTCAAAAAAGCTCCATAGGTCTATATCCAAATTCAACCCATGTGGTTGCAACGTTTTTAATTTGTTTATCCAAAAAGTCTCCCTTTGCGAGAGCTTTTTCATTAAATTGCCCCCTCTCCAATAAGGGTCAACCCGCTCTATACCCATGAAGGAAAAATTATTCCAATTAAATTTTCTGCAACTAGTGCAATGAATCGGTACTATATGTTTTGTTGACTTTTTCCTAATATTATTTTGATGTTCCAAAATTCTCTCTTTCAATTTTCGACCCGTTCTTCCCACATATGGTTTCCCACATGGGCACTGTAGCAGGTAGACCACATACCTCGAGTTGCAATTTATATTAGATTTAACTTTAAATTTCTCTTTGGTAGTTGTACTTCTAAATTCTTTTTTCTGTATATACCTCTGGTTCTTGCAAGCCTTACATGAATTACAAGGATTAAAACCTTTAATATTAGAAAGTGTACCTTTACGTCCGATTTTTAATGCGTAGCTTGGAGCTAATATATTTTTCAAATTTTTAGTTTTTGCTTTTTGCTTTTTGCTTTTTTTGGGAGTACCTTTCCTAATATGGGGTCTTTGCACAAAATATCCCAATGTCTGTTTAGAATCTTTTTTATATTCCAATGTTGTGTATTATATTGTGTAATAAACGAAAACTGATAATCTTTTTTTGGGATTGTTTTCTTTGGATTTGGTTTCAAAAGACTTTTCCTATCTTTCTTTTCAATTTCTTGGATTTCTTTCTCCAATGGTGCTAATTCATATTTTTTAGTTAAAAATTTATTTTTCAAGTGTTTGGCCTGTTCATGGTAATCTATATCTCTTGAGCAATTTTGTCGTATTCTTGTTAGTTGGCTTCTTGGGATGGTTTCCAACCATTTATCATGGTGACAGCTTTTTCTATGTATGTAACTGTTACCATCAGTTTTTTTAAAATAACATTTAGACTGTACAGTCTGATTTTCAACAAAAAAGCAGACATCTAAAAAATTAATTGTAATAGGGTCTATCTCACATGTGAATTTTAAGCCATAATCATTATTACCAATGTAATCCAAAAATAACTGCAGTTCTTTATGTGATCCTTGCCAAATCATTATAACGTCATCAATAAAACGTTTCCATAGGACCAGGTTCGCTACCCAGCCATGCCCCCTCTCTTTTTTTTGTCCTCCTGTTTACTTCAGATTATCTCCAGTTTATCTCCAGAATATCTCCAATCACACACTTAGAAGCAACACTTAGATGTAGCAACCAAGCTATATTAGCCAAGCTAATGACAACACACCTTATATAACTCCTAAAATCACCACCCACTAGGAATGTTTAACACCTGGGTAGGCCTCTGCTTATTTGCAAACAATAGCTAATTAACCAGCAATCAATAGCAAGTAACTAGCTAATCAAATCAAATGCCTTATAATTACCAACAGGGAAACAAACCTTTTCCTATAGATTAATCTTACCTGTAACAGTAAAAAAAAGAAAACTCTTAGCAAAATCTTTGACAGAGCAAAATCTTAGACAAAATGTATTGTGTTGATAAAAGTTATGTGTACAATTTATAAGCCATGTTTTTTTGTTTTTTTTGAGGTTTCTCCTGCCTATACCTAATCTTGTTGTATGGCGATATCAAACTAGTAAACTATGAATAAAAAAAAGGGAAATCCTCTGTAAATTGTAGATTATGCTAGCTTTAGCGTACCTATAATCTTAATTTTATTAATGACAGGAGGCGAGTATTTGCTTAAGTCTCTCTTTACTAGAACTCCACAGCAGCACAGAAAAACAACCAATCAGAAAAAAGTTAGGTACTATATAACTCCCCTCCCCATGCATAATTTCCTCTTTCAAGCTGTGACAAAAACAGAATAAAAGGCAGAAAACATAATGGCGAAGAAACGAAGTCCTAGATACGATGAATATAACAATGTCCACCATCCGAGAAGAACTGCCAAACCAGATAGCGTTGATGGACTGTAAACTGAAACGAGTTGAACAGCATAGGCGTGCGCACGGGGTGTGCCGGGAGTGCCTGGGCACACCCTAATCCCCGCGGCACGCCTATGTGTATTGAGACCGGCAGGGGAGATCTCAGGATCTCCCCTGTCGGCTCATGCAGAGCCGGCGCTATCCGAGCGCTGGCTCTGCTCTCAGCCTCCCTCCCCACTGACCCACATGCAGGGAGGGAGGCAGGAGAGGACCCGGCGGAGCTCTTGCCTGTAGCTCCGCCGGGTTCCTCTCGCGAGATTTGAGCGTTGCCGCGGCAACGCTCAAATCTCGCGAGAGTGAACTCTTGCCCCACAGGGGGCTAGAGTTCACTCTCCACTGGACCACCAGGGATGGAATCAGGAGCACGATCCCCCCTCCCTACAAAAGGTAAGAAGGGAGGGGGGATAGCAATTAATGTACCCCCACCTCCACCCCCACAATCACCCACCCACATACAACACACATACAGCACACATACATACAACACCCACACACACATACAGCACACACACATACAACACCCACAGACATACACAGCACCCACACACATTCAGCACCCACAGACATACACAGCACCCACACACATACAGCACCCACAGACATACACAGCACCCACAGACATACAGCACCCACCACAGCACCCACACACACACAGACATACAGCACCCACACACATTCAGCACCCACACACATTCAGCACCCACAGACATACAGCACCCACAGACATACAGCACCCACAGACATACAGCACCCACACACATACAGCACCTACACACATACAGCATCCAAAGACATACACAGCACCCAAAGACATACACAGCACCCAAAGACATACACAGCACCCACAGACATACACAGCACAGCACCCACACACATACAGCACCCACACAACACAGCACCCACACACATACACAGCACCAACACACATACAGCACCACACACATACAGCACCCACACACACAGCACCCACACACACAACAGCACCCTCACACAGGACAAAACACACACACAGCACACTACCAGTACCCTCACACACAAACAGCACCCTCACACACAGTTCATTAACAGCACCCTCACAAGCGCACACACACACACACAAACAGCACCCTCACACACAGTACATTAACAGCATCCTCACAAGCACGCACACACAAACACCCTCACCCACATAGCACACTACCAGCACCGTCACACACACATCACACTAACAGCACCCTCACACAGCACACACACACACACAGCAGTGTGTGTATGTGTGTATATATGTGTATATATATATATATATATATATATATATATATATATACATACATACATACATATATATATATATATATATATATGCGGCGTGTGCTTGTGCTTTAGGGTGCACACCCTAATGCAATAGGCTGCGCACGCCAATGTCGAACAGGTTGATTATCCAATGAAATGTACTCTGAATAAACATGTAGGTACCCAGTGTAGCAACCAAAATTACTTTAATATGTAGATATCCCAACCTTACTCATGAAAAACAGACATAAGAACAGGTGAAAGGTAGCAGAGACAACAATCAGAGGTGCATACGTACCTGATTAATCCAAACTATTAAAATTAAACAAGGGAGGGATAAGGACGGGTGGGAAATCCTTGCCTCCTGTCATTAATAAAATTAAGATTATAGGTACACTAAAGCTAGCATAATCTACAATTTTATAACATGACAGGAGGCTTTGTATTTGCTGTTTTAACGCTCAGTCAACAAATCCAACAATATTTGTTTCGCTGGTACCAATTCTGGGAGCTATCAAAATAATCCAAAATGTACTTTCCAACTGTGATAAATGACAGGAGACGGATTGATGAAGATGCCAGCTGACGAAGCATGCCGAGTATGGAAAAAACACCATCCGCTGATAGATCCATTGTACGCGGGGTTGGGACATGTTTCCTAGCAGCCAGTCCATGAGCTGCCAAGCTGACCTATGAGCCATTTTCCTGTAGTTGTAAAATGTTGGTCATTTGCGGACTTAGGGCCGCGAGAAGACACTGCCATCATGTCTCAACTCTTGGTGTGTAAGATGGCTCCTCCGATCGTGCCAGGGTCACCCGGCGATGTGGCCTTGCAGGTAGATCCCCATTCTGAAGGAATGGGCCTAAGTATACCACCGATTCCATAATAGAACCGAATAGGATCTTTCGTTCCCTCACGGCCTACCCGGTGAGATGTCTCATCCGAGAATAAAAAATTATGCAGGCAAGAGTGTGGTCAAACTATCCGTATCCTAAGTGATACCAATATTCCAAATAGACTGTGTAATCCTCGGCTGCGGCAGAGAAAAGACTCCTAAAGGACGTCCAATCAGGGTCCCAAACTGAACTTGTGTAGTGGAACAGTGGTCGACTATTCTGGGAATAGTGAGTCCCGGAAAAATTCAAAGGGATGGGAAACGTAAACCGGAGTTGAGATTTCCATCCAGATATGTCATCGTCTAAGAGTGATAAGATGTACGGATCCAATGGTTATAGGGATCTGTATGACAACAAAGATTCCTCACGTGCAGTAGTGAGAGAGTGAAATAGTCCGATTACCCGTTGTACGAACCTGTTCCATGCCCGACCTGTCAAAATTCGTGTAGGGGTTCCTGGTCTACACGCCACCTACAAGATACGATATAATATAGTGAGACCCCTAGGTCCCTGTATCCCTGACTGTCCGGGCACATATCTCCCAGAGTAGACCCTAGGTCAAGGGACCCAGAAATGTGAGTTCGATAACCAAAGTCAAAGTCTCCCTATAGAGGGATACCTCCCTTCTTAGATTGGAGTCCCGTGAACACATAGTGTTCTCCAATACACCGGCAAGGCGTAATGTCCCTTCGCTCATGACAGGTGACTCCAGAGCAGATATAACAAAAAAGAATGGTCTAGTTTCAACCGTCCGATTCATGTGTTGTCCCGTTTGAGAATGTCGGCAGCCCTATCTGAATCTGCTACACATCCTGAGCCGTACTCCAGCAGTAGGTTGCGACCTGGGTTGACGTCCAGGTAGGAGTCGGGGCACAACGGGTTCCTCCGTAGAGTCTCGTAGGTCTCCTTGATGGTAGTTGAAAAGGTGGGTTAGCGCAAACCCAAAGACGTTTCCCGTGAGGGATATAGAGTGTAGATGGAGGGCCCTCCATCACTGAACCCTGTTCTCCAGATATGTGCTCAGAGGAATACAGGCAGTCCTGTCATCTTATCCCAAGATTGTAATGAACAGGGCACTCAAGTCAACCTGTGTTTCCGGTCGATCCATGCGTATGGAGTACCTGCAGACCGGGTAGGCTCCCTAGCCTTATTACCCGAGCAAGGCAGTGCCCGATTGTTCAATGAAGGTCTCAGTATCTCATGTCATCTCGATATGGGAAAAACTGTCTGCACAGTTTGTTCGCAATGGTCCGGATATCTAAGACAGAATGCAATTGTCTATTTTATATAGCGCAGAATATACCAAAACCTGCACTAAATAAGCGGGAGTCTCCCCCGTTATACCTCTGATCCAGTAGATCCATTATAGGTGATGAAATAGAGGGATCCAGTCTAAATATGTATATCCTGCATGATCAGGCAGCCCTCTTTAATGAAAATCAGTAGCACGGTCATTATGGAAAACAATAGACAAATAAAAAAATAGACAAATAAAAAAGATAAGGGTGCGCCTAAGATGTATAGTAAACCATATACAAAGTATAAAATATAACAATTATATAAAATATAAAATTATGAGATAATAGTCCAAAACACATATCGAAAGTTCGTAATAGCAGGTTCTCCTTGTAGAGACAGCAAATCTTAGGACGTCTTAAGAATCCAGAGGTGGGGATTGTACCACCCAAGCGCTTATATCGAGCAGTACAAGTCTGCTCTACATAATGTAAGTAATTTACTTTATACCATCACCCTTATATTACAAACAGAGAGCACTATATTTGTATTCTCTCAATTTTGGGTTAAATCAATTGGAACGGCGAGTGTGGACTAGAAATCCTCCATTCAAACATTGCTCTACATATCCTTGAGTGGGGATTATTCCACTTCACACGCATAAATTGGAGCTAAATTCTAGCTCCATAAAGTGTGAGTAGGACCATTTGCACTATTTCAACATTTATATTTTGATTTATATACTGTACCATTGGAGTTTCTGTTTTCTGCTTTCCTTTCATATATACCTCACCGGATCCGAGCATACTAATGTGAAGTTTCAACTCCGTCTGACGTCCTAAGATTTGCTGTCTCTACAAGGAGAACCTGCTATTACAAACTTTCAATAAGTGTTTTGGACTATTATCTCACTTATCTTATAAATTTATATTTTACATAATTGTTATATTTTATACTTTGTATATGGTTTACTATACATCTTAGGCGCACCCTTCCTTTTTTTATTTGTCTATTGTTTTCCATAATCTAGGGGATTATCATTTTTTTGTGTGGCAGTTGAGTGCTGATTTCTTCCCTTTTTAAGCACAGTCATTAGATCTAATTGAATGCAGGAGGGACGCCCCTCTATGTAGTCATCGTTGTCCTGTGAGATGAACAAAAGGACGGCACCGTATAGCGTTGAGTGTATGAAAGAGCCGCACTCTCTAATAATGTTCCATGTCAGCGTCCGGCTGATAGTCTGAGTGGGCCGCACTCAGGGTGACCAACTGCAGGGGTACACCATTTACTTATATCTGCATAAGACTGAGGTCCTGAGGTGGGTCTCTCTCTGACCACATTACCTCTCTCTGAATCGCTCCCCGATGTGGAATTAACTGGTAATAAACCAGACCAATGGCAGATGGACTAGTATACAACCTCGGGCCGTGTCCATTCTTAATAACAGAAAGGGATGGTGCGAAAAAGCAACCTTCGGAAACAATGATGAAAACTACCAACTGACCACCTGGATCATGTGCGTGCGCGCGGGGTCCAGGGTGACCGTGGGTAGCCTGAGGAAAGCTGGAGACGTTCTCCGCAATCCACGAAAAAGCCCGGGAGATCGGTGGAGGTAAAATCAGGCCTCTCTAAGACCCGAGCGATAGGACAATTGGAAGGTTCGAAAACCAAGAACGACAACTAATATAGATAACAGTAAATACGTACCTCGGAGAGAAGGTAAATAGCAGATCAGAACAGCAAGCCAAGTAAACCCAACTGAAAGGGTCAGGAGCTAAACATGATGTAGGACTTACTACCAATACCTAAGATGGATACCGGGAAGGCAGCTAAATGGTTAGTTGCTAAAGGCAAGGCAACTGTACTCCCCTGTTGGCATCTGAGCACTGGTCCCTGCTTGTGCGAAATTCCCTTTGGAAATGTGCCGCCGCCGGGTAGGTGTAAACCGTGGTGGCGCGCCCAGGGATCCTTATATAAAAAACCTTGCCCCTCAGGGGATGAGGTTTAGGGCCTTCACCCTTCCAATCATATTGAGGTGCCCATATACTGGTGTCCTCTTGGATAGTAAGGCAGCAGTGCTTGCCTGGACACCCACCTATCTCCATGTCAATAGTGGGTACTGGGCTTTTCTCAGTGATATCCTCCCAGAAGGGTATGGACATGGCAGGCCAATCAAATTGGCACAGACCTAGCAGGCCAATTAATGGGGCGCAGACATAGCTGGCCAATCAATGGGGCACACACATAGCTGGCCAATCAATGGGGCGCAGACATTGCTGGCCAATCAATGGGGCCAGCAATGTCCCCAATCAATGGGGCACAGACATAGCTGGCCAATCAATGGGGCACAGACATAGCAGGCCAATCAATGGGGCACAGACATAGCAGGCCAATCCTGGGTAGTGTCTAAATGGGTAAATAGGGACCCCAGTGTTAGGGTAGCGTTCCCTAAATATCTGTAATCCTTCAGGGTATCCTGTGATATAGGACCCCCAGATGCCAACCCCTTTAGACAGCTTAATACTGTGTGAATAAACCTTAACTGGGACTAGCAGTCCCTAAATGCCCAGCAGGCAAAAAAGTGGTATTTCAGCTGTAGTGGATATAGTTTGAAAATGTTCCAGTGAATATAGTGTCCATTAAATCATGATATACTGAGCGATTCATTTTTAACTGTGATGCACATGAACCTGCAGACCTGTTTGAGATTCCTTCTTCAATATTATACCTCATCAGCATACCACCTGAAGGGTATTGTACCCGTGGCATATTTCAGGAGTAGGGCTAAACAATTGCCAACTCAATGTGTCCCCTTATTGAGTTCGGAAGGGGCCAGCTTCCACTCTACTAGTCACAGAACCTGATAAACAGAATTAGTGTCAGCATAGGCTGGTCTCCCATACCAGTTAGAGCCAGAGCTAGGTCTGCTTAGCTTAATACACTAGCCATAGACAGTGCGTATCACACTATAGCAGTCTCATCTCAGACCCAGAGATGGACCAGGAAGCACAAGGGGATAGGAGCATTAGAATGCTAGATGAACAGTGCAAAGGTGTGCTCACCCCTGATTTAAATGGAAATCTGGCTCTGCATGAAAATGTATAGATGACTATGCCAGAATAGAACTTGTGACTTCAAACACTGATCCTAGAGTTTTGTCCACTGAACTATTATTGTATAATAGCTTAGTGACAGCCAGAATCCCAGCATGAGAAAAAAATACTCTCGGTCTGACCGCCGTGGGTGGAGGAGGGGCCGCGCAGCAGGTGCACCCTCCTCTCGCCCGTCGGGTGCACGTGGCTCTTGAAGGAGCCGGCCGCGGTGAGGCGGCCACGCGCTCAAACGGGTCTGGCCGCCGGGTATTCGCGTCTAACCGCTGGCAGGTTCACACCGGACCTCGGAGAGCCTTTTTAAACGGCTAGTCTCCTGACACCCCGAGTGAAAGCGCCCGCAGCGGGCGCTGGAAAGAGGGTTGGGGGGGAGGAGGAGGGTGAACACAAAAGGGAACAAACTGAAGGTATCCCCAGAAACCCCCAGAAAACCCCCACAATGACAGGAAAATATCCCCAAAGAAACAGGGGAAGCCCAGAAGATCCAAAAGGACAGGAATCCCAACTAAATATAATAAATATATATAATAATATATAAACGTATATAAGAAATAGAAGATATATAAAATATGAAAACTAAATACAATGTAAAAAAGTATATAAAATAAATATAAGATATGACAACTAAGAATAATGTATATAATATATAAAATAAATATATAACATGATAACTAAATATAGTAAATATAATCATAAATAAATCATAATAAATCCCAAAGCCACGAACTAGAAGCAGGAGGCAGTGGTTACTCTGACCTGTACTGACTACAGAGCAGCAAAGAAAGAGGAAATGATACATGGGGAGGGGAGTTTTATAGAACCTAACTTTTCTCTTATTGGTTGTTTTTTCTGTGCTGCTGTGGAGTTCTAGTAAAGAGAGACTTAAGCAAATATGAAGCCTCCTGTCTTGTTATAAAATTGTAAGCACAATGTATGTTTTCTTTAATTGAGAAAGTGGATAGAGGAATTATACTGGTCACAGTATTGATTTTACTTTTACACTTATAATAAAAATTGCCCTTTAGTCATTTAGCATTATTATATTTGCATTTTAATTATTTTTAAGTGCACCACTGTATAATATTAGTTTGTGTTGAACACATTGCTGTGTCCAGGATCCTACTCGTTATTCAGGTAGATTAAAAATAATTAGCTTTGTTCATGCTAGCTGAAAGGCATTAATGCACATTTGTGTAAGGGGCAAAATAATATGGGTCAGCATGTAGGAGAAAATGCCGTGGTTCGTTGGTTTGTACATGAAATGCAATAATGTCTGAGAAGCCTGTAGTACACTGAATGACCGGTAGGTGTCTGTGTGTAGGTAAAAATGCAGTGGTTTATTGTTTTGTACACGAAAAGCAATAATGTCTAAGAAGCCTGTAGTACACCGAATGACTGATAGGGGTCAGTATGTAGGTGAAAAATTAAGTGGTTTGTTGGTTTGTACCTGAAATGCAATAATGCCGGAGAAGCCTGTAGTACACAGAATGACTGGTAGGGGTCAGTGTGTAGGCGCAAATGCAGTGGTTCGTTGATTTGTACATGAAATGCGATAATGTCTAAAAAGCCTGCAGTCCACCGAAAGACCAGTAGGGGTCAGTGTGTAGGTGTAAATGCAGTGGTTTATTGGTTTGTACATGAAAATGCAAACAACGCCTAAGAAGCCTGTAGTACACCGAATGACCAATAGGGGTCAGTGTGTAGGTGAAAAATGCGGTGGTTCGTTGGTTTGTACATGAAATGCAATAATGTCTGAGAAGCCTGTAGTACACCGAATGACCGGTAGGGGTCAGTGTGTAGGCAAAGATGCAGTGGTTCGTTGGTTTGTACATGAAATGCGATAATGTCTAAGAAGTCTGTAGTACACCCAAAGACCAGTAGGGGGTTTAAACGAATGATATGCATGAACATGCAATGGTTTTAGAACAGACTTAGACAAAATGCAGCAGTAAAGTGAGGACCTGACCCTTGCATGGTGCCGTGGGACTGATGCCTGGCGTAATGGGTAGGTCAACTTACGGTTTGTGAGTCACTTGGACACCATCCACAGCGATAGATTATAGAAAGAAGGTGGTAGGCCGGAAAAGCCTGTGGCTGGATTCCTGACAGAGCTCAGCTTAGAAAACCTCATGGAGTAATCAGGTAAAATGGCGTCTGGATGACCCGGAAGTGGAAATCATTCTGATGCTGACCTCAAGCGATATGAGTCAGGTAAGGGGTGTCCCTTATATAGGGGAGTGAATTAATTTAAGCCCCTCCCACAAATACAGGCAAAACTGCCTTAATACTTATAATAAAATATATTATAGCAAGATACGGATGTAAGAAATTTTCAATGATAGGTTTGATAATTAAATTGGTGGTTAGAACATATAAGTGATCATTAAATCTGAAGATGAATTAATGAATTGATTATTGAAATAATGAGAAATGGGTAAACTAAGTATTTCAAAAGTTATATTTAAATCTTTATTTTAAAAAGTCACATATATATCTTTTTATTAATTAGGACTGAATACTTTTACTACAAAAATATGTTAATGTTTATTTATGCCTTTGAGGAAATTGAACGAAACTCAAATATTTTACATAATATTAGCTTTGGGTACCACATGTACGATTCATGTTTGGATGGAACAAATGCTGTGAAGAATATTTTACAGATATTATCTGGACCAGGAAAGATCATCCCTAATTATTCTTGTATGAAACAAGACAAGATAATCGGTTTTATAGGAGATCACTTTTCATCCACAACGATACCTATAGCACAGCTCCTGGGAGTGTATAGGTACACGCAGGTTAGTAAATGGAATCCTCTATATTGTGTCATATATGTTTATGTGTGCTCCATCTACACGCTATAACGTACAAAAGCTCACATAAGTTCAACTTCTTTTCATAACCAAAAAAGCTCATCGTTCTAAACTTACAGTTCTGTGGACATTATACTAAAATATATGGTATGCTTCATCTGCTATTGGAAAGTAACTTTTTTAAGATTTAGAATAAAAATAGCATAACCCATAACCAGCCTTCAGTTGTACAAATCTTACATGTGACAGTCCTTTTATTATTGATATCATATATTTACGTTAAACACAGATATGGTATCAATGGTAGCTTTTCTGACAAATCACTATGTGACATTTCATAAGCAATAAATATTTATAAGAAATTCAATCCCATGCACACCTTGACCTGGCCAAGTTTCCAGAATAAACATTTGATGGGTATTTATTTTTTGACCATGTGCAAATATACTATATATGTTAAGGCGGAGCCTGTAGTTGTGGGAGGGGTTAACCGGCCTATTTATACCCAGACCTACCTCTAATCAGGGCCGAGATTGACCCAGACTCCCTTGCGTCCACTTCCGGATCTGGTCTGGCAGCATCGCAAAAAGACTTCACAAAGCCAGCATCTGCATGACGACCGGAGGGCACCCTTACCCGACGGCATTTCAGTCAGCCGCAGTCAGGTCTTAAACTAGGACCACGAGGACAACCGGGCTGTTTTCCGGTCAGCCGCAGCAGAAGAACTACCCTTAGCTCGCAGCTAAACCCAGCTCCAGAGACTCGGTGGGCACTCATGCCCGCCGGCAGTCCAGCCAGCCCCCGCAAACAGGCTCCACAACGCGTTTCCTCTGACGATCACGGCGTTGCATCTAAGCCGCAGCCACTACCGGTCACGTGCATACCAATTCCTCCCTCAGAAACATGCAACCCCCTTACCAGACACACCTTCCTTCTGGGTTCACGCAATCATAAAAATCACGGATTGGTAGGCATCCTCCAGGCACCCCCCCCCGGACGCACATACGTTCTCCCTTAACGTTGGGACCTTCGGGCATACAGCCCACCAATCAGAGGGGTGAAGGGGCTGGCAAGCACACACACCCCGGCCGAATGCCAAGCCTTCCCCCCCCCGTCATCACAATCTTCTCTCACCTCACTTTACCAAGTACCACAGCCTATCACTCCCACCAGCCCCAGCCAATCATCAAATACAACAATTACTAACCCTAAAATACCACAACAATGTAGTCCTGAGCTTCAAGGGAATGGGGGGGGGGAGGGAGGGCAGAGAGAGGGAAGCTTTTCCACTTAAAGTGATATATATATATATATATATATATATATATATATATATATAAATAATAATAATTAAAAAAAATGATATATTTATATTTTTTTTTTTATAAGAACATGTAAAGGAATACACACCTAAGCAACAAACATACTATTTTCACCATAAGATCGTACATACTCACCCAGTTCTTCTCATACGTGTATTTCAGCTAGGCAATCCCTAATCATAGATACAAACAGGGGCTGCGCCTAAATAAATATTAATTTCTAGATAACACAATGTCCAGAAACAATAGTAAAAGTGATGTGCAGAGAAATTCAACCTTCATGTCCTCGATGCTGTCTTGGGGTACTGTGCAGGGGCAAAGTCTTTCAATGGTGTAATAATCCACTTATATGTAAGAGAAAAAGAGAAGAAATGACTTCACTCACACAGATTTAAGAGATAAATCAAAATTCTATCCTAAATGCTGTATCTCAGAGGAGATGATCACTTTTGAAAGAATGGTGATGCAAGATATCAATAAAATTAAAGAAATTAATAAATATGAACATAATCTAAATGAAAGAACAGCCCTTAAACAATTTCAAAACGACAACACACTTGTTATAAAACCTGCAGACAAGGGGGAGGGGGGGGGGATTGTTCTTTTAGATTATTTAGACTATGTTAAGGAAGCTAACAGAATTCTGAGCGACACTAACACATACACAATACTCAATAAAGATCCCATAAGTGATATTAAAATAAGTTATAACATGCTAATAGAGAAAAGACAATCAAAGAATATATTAAATAAAAAGGAATATGATTTCCTTAATGTAACATACCCCAAAACACCTGTGTTCTATTACCTCCCGAGGGTACACAAGGACACAAGAAATCCACCAGGGAGACCTATAATATCTGGGATCGGATCAATATCGAGTCGACTATCCCAATATATTGATAAAAATTTACAAATTATTGTACAACAGTGTCCCAGCTACTTAAAGGATACAATTAGCATTTTACAAATCCTTACAGATATTAAATGGGAAGATAGCTTCTGGTTGGTAACATCAGACGTTACTTCCCTTTATACCATAATTTCCCACGATAGAGGCTGTACTGCAACTAGAACTTTTCTGGAACAATCCAATAAATTTCATCCAGAACAGATAGAGTTCATTATCAAGGAAATTGATTGGATACTCCGAAATAACTATTTCTGGTTTGGGGATAACTTCTATATTCAAGTATGTGGTAATGCGATGGGCACGAGGTTCGCCCCATGTTATGCCAATCTTTTTATGTCCCATTGGGAACAACAGTTCATCTATGATGATGACAGATGGGGGGCGAACCTCGTGACCTATCGCAGACACATTGATGATTTGTTCTTCATCTGGAAGGGTGATGAACAATCACGCCTAACTTTCCTAACTCACCTTGAGTCCAACGATTGGGAAATTAAATTAACCACAAATTTTAGTAAAACTCAGGTCAATTTCCTCGACCTTAATATATATATAGAAAATGGTATATTAAAAACCAGTACTTTTTTTTAAACAAACAGACGTCAATAGCTATATACAAGAAAGCAGTTGCCATTTTTCACCTTGGCTTCTCAATGCCCCAAAGGCACAATTACTTAGAATTAAACGTAACTGCACAGATGAATGTATATTTCAAAATCAAGCATCCACCATTATAAAAAACTTTAAGGAAAAGGGCTATAAAGATCAACTATTAAATGAGGCTTATGAAGTTAAAGCAAGAGATAGATCTTCCTTATTAATATATAAAGACACAGCTAAAAATACTAACACCAATGAGCCGACTCTCATATTTGACTTCAACTGTAAAAATAAACAAATTAAAAGAATTCTGAACAAGCATTGGCCTATCCTCAAAAATTATGACATATTAAATTCCATACTTCCAGAGAAACCTGTTCTAATTTACCGAGGGGTTCCAAATCTCAACAGAACGCTAGTCCATAACCACATAAGAAAAAGGGAAAATATACATTTTTAAAAATGATACCAAAGGTTTATTTGGTTGTGGGAGCTGTATAGCTTATAGGAATACTCACAACAAAAAAAGGACAAATTACAGCATTCCCACACCCTAAGAATCCAAAACAAATTTTTAAAATTAACGAACTAATCACATGCCATTCGAAAAAAGTGATATATACTATATTGTGCCCTTGTATATGTGGGCTGCACTATACGTCCCCTCTATATACGCATCCAAGAACATGTCAGAAACATTTGTAATGGATTTGACAAACATAGCCTTTCTTTACATTTCTTAAAAATACGTAATAAAGATCCTACAAATATTCAATTCTTGGGAATACAAAAAATCACTCCTAATTGGAGAGGTGAAGATTTGGTACAACATATAGGCCGGACGGAAATGAGGTGGATTTTCACTTTAAACACCATGCTACCTCATGGATTAAACAGTGATTTTGAGTTATGCCACTTTTTATAAATAAACCATCTCCCCACTAAAAACCAGGCAGGATGCATGTATATATGTATGTATGTATGTATGTATGTATGCATGCATATATGCATACACATATGTACGTGTATGTGTATATGTGCATTTATGTATTTATTTTTGACATGGAAGTTTTAAACTTAAATTAGGCTAATTATGTTAATAATCTGTCACTTTAAATATGCAAATAACTCTATCGACGTATATAGAATATTGACCAAATATAGAGGAATTATAATACCATTAACAGTTAAATCTATTTATTCCTATCTGTACTCTCAAAGGGTCCTTATACTCTTCATTAGTTTAATGAACAACCAAATATATTATATAAACAACATTAATCCAATTTAATTGAATTTATTGGTTTAAAAAGAACCTAATGTTGATATAAATAACATCAATCTAATCTAATGCAATTCATTGGTTTAAAAATAATTTAAGTTGATATATATTAAGTTACAATATAAGCTATAACATCTCCCAAAACTATATATGTGAACAAGAACAATTCCTTTTCAAATGGTGTCACATTATAAAATTAAAATCATGTTGTAATTACTTAAATTGTGGATATTATTGCCACTTAATTCAGTACTAATCACATGTTTTCACGGTTTGTCTCTGTTTTCTAATTGTTTCCCTATTTGAGAAACTATATTATGTATGTATATATACAGACTGCTTTGCCCTCAACCAATATGGCCACCATTGATTCATTCATACGTGGATATGAAAAAAGCGACCGCACCGAAAGATGACGAAAGCGGAACACAGCCGCGATCAATCCGCAATTACAGAGCCCTCTTTCAGATATAAAAGAAGAACAGAAGCACAGGAACACACACCGATTGATGAAGCTTACCAGCGAAACGCGTCTTGGACATCCAGGAGGATTTTACTTTTTAATTTATACTTTTGTTTTATTGTATAGAATACATTTTATTTTTATACTTTGCATCTGGATGTAAGTTGTGTTCCTGACCTTATCCATAGGGTTTGGTACCCCCTTAGTGGTACTCATACTATCATACTCAGAGCCAGAGTTACAGGCTCTGAATCTGAGTACTTCAACCACTATTCACCTGCGTACTATACTATGTTTGGCTTCTTCTATTTTTAAAGGACCCAGAAGTGTTTTCATCCATTGTTTGGTTTGTGTTACCTATCAAAACACACCTGACCAAGTGATCTGAGGCTGTCCTGTTGAGGCTCAGCACCAAGTGAGTGGTTCTATACGCCTTCACATTATTTAATTATTATCTTACAGTACTTCACTATTGTAGTTCCATTTTATATCCCCACATCTAGGTTTTAATACATCCAAAAAGGAGAGGGGGGAGGTGAGTTATTCACACGCATCTCCTTAGCGCTCCACCTTTTGACTGGTGTTGGTTTTTACCACACAGTCTACTGCCATATTTTGTATTTTTGTGTCAATCAGTGAGAGAATTGCACATTGGTGGTAGCAGCTCATATGTAATTTATATATATATTTTTTTCTTAAGCGCCTGAGAACACAATATCACTTTTATCCTCTGTAATTGTTTTATGTATTTTTATACTTGTCATTTCAATTTTAAATCTGATTGGTGGATCAATTTTGGCGCCAATATTTTAATTAATTGCATCCCTATATAACACCAGTTGCCAGGTATTGTGCTTTATTCCATTTGAAAAAGTCTGTTGACAAAACGCGTTATATAAATTTTATATTGTGAATCTAATTAAAGATTATTTGGTAATTTGGTTGTGCCAATTATCTTTTTTTTATATACACTTTTATTTCTTCACCTGGCAATTTTAATTGTATTTTATTTTTATTTTCAATATTATTTTTATATTTATTTTACTCCATTCTGCTTGGTATTGTCCTGCATTCATAATATCCGGTACTCCAAGAAATCCTAGGTGGGGATTATACCACCCACGCTGATAACAAAGAGCAGTCAGCCTGCTCTTCCTTTGTGAGTATATTTTTAATTACCTATCACGGATATTTTTAATACAGAGAGCACTACTAGTTGTTGCTTTTCTCTTTTATTTTTTTGAACATTGGATGCACCACTGACGTAGGGAACCCACCTTATATCCCATATGCGCTTCACACCAGAGCTGGATATAGCTCTGTCAAATGTGAGTTCCCTACTATTATTTGAATTCAGTGACTTTATTTGACCTATACATATTGCACTATTGGGCGTCCTTTCTTCTTTTTTTCTCTTACATATAAGTGGATTATTACACCATTGAAAGACTTTGCCCCTGCACAGTACCCCAAGACAGCATTGAGGACATCAAGGTTGAATTTCTCTGCACATCACTTTTACTATTGTTTATGGACATTGTTTTATCTAGAAATTAATATTTATTTAGGTGCATCCCCTGTTTGTATTTTTTATCTCTCTCAGTTCTCAAAAGGGTTTGGAGGGACTCCCTTTTTAAGGGTTGCTGCCCATCTGTTAATTAGAGCTGACTCTTCATTCTATTTGTAATTCCTAATAGGATCAAAACGTCATTGAATACCTCACTGCCATAAATAAACAGGTAAGTGAGAGAAAGAATTTGTTTTTTTCAATTCCGGTATTACAGTCGCATACTCACTCTATACATTGCCTAGGCCTCCTGGGACAATTCATAGTCCACGAACTTCAACCTCGTATCCACCGGCCAAGTTTCGTTCAGGTAATACATCCCCCACTTGACCACGCTCACGTATCTCATGCCAAAAAATGTTAACTTTTCTTCATCTTAGGTCTCCAAGCCAAGTCAGGCAACTCACGTTCCGCAACAGTCCCATAAGAACTTAATTCCATCCCGTAGCCGAGGATGTCTCCCTACCCAGCACCCCAGCCAGAATCTCCAGCCCAACCAGACCAAGTACCCCAGTGGATAATGTAGAGATGGATAGTCCAGCGTCCCTACGCTCCTGGACCATACCCTAGATCGCAGCCGAACTCAGGAAACGAGGTATACCATACCCGGCCACGGCCCGCAAAGCGGAACTATACCGCCTCCTGAACGCTAACCCTGACACCCCACGACCAGGCACCAGCACACAGGTAATCGACGGAAGCACTCCTGGACTTCAGGCCACCATGTCTGCTCTTCTTTCTTCAGTTAACCTCATCAACAAAAGACTAGAGAAACTTGAAAATCAAGTGGCCATAATCACCCAACAGCTATTCCCTCCACACTACCACAGACTTTGCCTAACCTGGGTAACAACACAATTTCCAACCCAGCACCTACACCCACACACATCATCACTCTGGCCCACTTTGTACCCCAGGCTATGAAGAAAGACATTTTAGAAGGGAAAGATGTCAACCTGGTATCACTTCTTCAGACTTGGTAGAGAACAAGGCTTACTGCTATGGGGAGGTATCTGTTGTACTCAAGGCTAGGGACCCCAGGCTTAACAAGAAGCTCGCGATCCCTGATTTTGTGATCGCTTTTGGCTTATACAGGGACGTCATCTGTTCTGTCTTCCCTCAATGCAGAGAAGAGCTGGACCTTTACCTCCACAAATTGGTCAACCTAGGCAACAAGTACGGAGGCTACTCTTTCTATGATTATCATAGGTCATTCTCGGTGAAGGCGGCGGCAGCGCTGATCCAGTTTAACATACAATCAGACTGGAGCCAACTAGATACGGAGCTGTTCTGCCACCACTTCCTCGGCCTCAAGCCTCCGTCTTGTGCCATTTGCGCATCAACCGCACATTCCACCAATCTGTGCCCCTCTGAACTGAGCCAACCCTCCACTAGCCACGCAGACCCCACTCCCAAATCAGACAGGGTGATCAAGGACAAACAGGGCAGACCCATCGTCTTCCTCGGCAAAGCACAGTTATGCAATAACTTCAATGCGAGAGGCTGTAGCTTCAGCGCTTGTAGTTTGTTGCATGTCTGTTCCCTTTGCTTTAGGGCACACGCAAAGACCATGTGCCCTAATCGGCTTTTCCCTAGACAATGACTCACGGAAATTAATGTTAGCAACCTCACCTATTACCTCTTCAACCACCCCTCCCCTCACTTGGTCGAATTCCTTACCACAAGGGAAAAGACGATAGGTCCCTCTACAGCCCTAACCTTTTTAGGGATCCATCTTGATTTCATCTTGATTTCTATGGTGGCGAGTCTACCAGACGAGAAGGTTACCCACATCACTAACGAAATCACATGCTTCATGAGAAAAAACAATTGCTCCCGCAAAGAGCTACAGTCTCTCCTGGGCTCACTAAACTTTGCGATCCGCATTATACCACAAGGTCAGGCATTCATTTCACGCTTGCTACACCTCCTAATGGAGACCCCCCACAACAATACTCACATTCACATTGATGATAACGCCAAAGCAGACTTACTAATGTGGGGCAGATTTCTTTCCTCTTAGAATGGGAGGTCAATGTTCATACCCCCACTCGATGTAGATTCCCTGGTCATATGGACCGACGCAGCAGCCCACACAGGGTTTGCGGCCATATACAACAACCAGTAGTTCCGTGACTCATGGCCATCAGAAACCTCAACATTACAGGCATTTAATACCACATCCTCGCTTTTCGAACTTTACCCAATAGTGGCAGCCTCACACACTTGGGGTTTGTTGTGGGAGGACAAAGCTGTTAAATGCCTCTCCAACAACGAAGCCACATGCAAGATCAAAAACAAAGGCAGATCTGCATCCCTAGTCATCATGAGACTCATGAGGAGACTCACTTGGCTGGCAGCAACTCACAACTTCCACTTGGTTTGCATGCACATACCGGGTCGAAAAAAATATTGCAGCTGACGCTCTCTCCTGCTTCAACTTTCAGGCCTTTTTCGAACAACACCCCACGGTGGTCATCAAACCTGAGCCTACCCCCACATTTCAGGACTTGATAATGGACTGATACGGCTGAAACAACCTGCACTAAAGTTGGCAAAATCTGCTGTCAGACAACACAAAGAAGTCCTATGATAGAGCACTGTGACGAGACCAATCTCGCCACATTGCATTGGAGAAGCCTGGTTGCTCGCCTGCTGCCTTTGGACTATGGCCCCCTTTTAAAAGACTTTATTTTTGCATGCAGAAAAGCTGTATTCGTGCTTTTCTGCCGGTTGTTCGGTAGTTTCAATCTACCGAACAACCGTACGAATGACTGGACCACCTGGGAGCTGGAGTGTGCCGGCAATTAACCTCCCTGAAGCTGCGGTTAACCGCAGCTTAATTGATGAACGCTGGGTGGCCGCCGTTCGTATCCCGAACACGAGGTCGCGGCCATTTTAAACCATACGAATGAACAGCGGTGTTCGCCTCTATTTTCATGGAACTAAAATCGGACACAGTTTTGCGCGAACACCGCTGAAGCCGCCGACCTCCCTTCTTGTTCGGTGAAAGCACACGAATGACCCGGTGTTCGGTATTTTTGTGTGAATGTCTTATACCCCAGATAGGAATCCCATGGAGCCCATTCGTATGAAACTGACTGTAAAGACTTTGGCTCCATGGCGATTGAACTGTATTCGTGTAGTCTGAGTGCCATTCACCTAATAATGTGCACTCAGACCTGAGCTATCTGGGGATATGTTACATGTCTGTGTTTTATGTAGTAAATGTTACTTTGTGCATTTTAAAGTATTATGCTGGTTTTGTGTTCCCCCTGGATGAATGGGTGAAGGAATTGGAGCACCGGGTATGGCAGGAGATTTGGCTGGAAGATGCCTACCAGGCGCTCTGGTGGTATGGGGCACAGTACCTGCCCTGGACAGCCGAGCATGACAAGCCAGAGGGAGAGGAGTTTGATGGTCCTGGCTTGTTATGGGAGGCTTTTTCAGAGCCTGAATTTGGGAGCCCTACACAAGCCCGGTTCAGTGATCTCTTGGAGTGGAGGGAGAGCAGGTATGACTGGGACGACACTCACAACATTGAGCAACCCTGGAGTGGGAACTGGAGCAGGACTACCGAGATCTCTTCCACTCCATTGAGAAGATTCAGCAGGACAGCAAGGTGACAGAGCCAGAACCAGACCCATTCAGCTGGGAAGACATTGTGGATATTTTCTGGGAAGAACCCCAGGTGGCCGGTAGAGATGGGACCGAGGTCTCTCCACCGGTCCTGCAGGGAATTGGGAGCCCAGTCTCCATTCCCCAGCGGCCGTGTGATTTATTGGGAATTGGGAGCCCAGTCTCCATTCCCCAGCGGGAGATATTGCAGGGAATTGGGAGCCTGAGCTCCATTCCCCAGCGGCAGGCTGAGTTACAGGGGACAGAGATAGTCGCTCCTGTCCCCCAGCAGCAGAATGAATTGCAGGGAATTGGGAGCCCGAGCTCCATTCCCCAGCGGGAGAAATTGCAGGGAATTGGGAGCCCGAGCTCCATTCCCCAGCGGGAGATATTGCAGGGAATTGGGAGCCTGAGCTCCATTCCCCAGCGGCAGGCTGAGTTACAGGGGACAGAGATAGTTGCTCCTGTCCCCCAGCAGCAGAATGAATTGCAGGGAATTGGGAGCCCAGTCTCCATTCCCCAGCGGGAGATATTGCAGGGAATTGGGAGCCCGAGCTCCATTCCCCAGCGGGAGATATTGCAGGGAATTGGGAGCCCAGTCTCCATTCCCCAGCGGCAGGCTGAGTTACAGGGGACAGAGATAGTTGCTCCTGTCCCCCAGCAGCAGAATGAATTGCAGGGAATTGGGAGCCCAGTCTCCATTCCCCAGCGGCAGTGTGATACGCAGGGAATAGGGAGCCCAGTCTCCATTCCCCAGCGGCAGAGTGTCCTACCGGGAATAGAGAGACCCAGTCTCCTTTCCCCAGCAGCAGGACTCTGTATTGGGAGCAGAGACAGTCGGTCTCCCTCCCCCGCAGCTGGAAGTATGTATGGGAGAGGAGCTTGTTACCCCCTCTCCCCAGCGGCAGCTTAATGTACCAGGGGGAGACAGTAAGCCCCACAACCGTGCAGATGGGACCGTAGTCTCTACACTGCCAGCACAGGGGGTAGGGACGGTCGGTCCTGCCTCCCAGCGACAGGGCTGTTTAGCCAAAGGGGAGACAGTCGGTCTCCCCCTCCAGCAGCAGAGATGGGTAACCAAAGGGGAGACGGTCGGTCTCCAGCAGCAGGACTGTGCATCTAAAGGGGAGGTCAGTCTCCAGCAGCAGGACTGTGCATCTAAAGGGGAGACAGTCAGTCTCCAGCAGCAGCAGCAGAGCGGTGTATTTAAAGGGGAGACAGTCGGTCTCCCCCTCCAACAACCAGGCTTCCACCAGGCTACCCTCCCAGTAGCGCTGGCAACAGGGCAGAGTGCCGCTGGTCTCTGCCCACGCAGCAACCCACCAAGTCAGCGTACCCGTACCCAGCACAGCCGTGGTGAGGCACCTGGACATGGACAAGCTTCTTCTCTACCCAGGTGTAGTAACCATTTATTGTGGGTGGGCTGTGCTGTGGATTATTTGTTGTGGGTGGGCTGCTGGACTAACAAGGGCACTGACCGGCAGGAGGTCAGATACCCTGTTAGTCTGTTTGGAAAAGGGGAGAGATGTGACGAGACCAATCTCGCCACATTGCATTGGAGAAGCCTGGTTGCTCGCCTGCTGCCTTTGGACTATGGCCCCCTTTTAAAAGACTTTATTTTGCCTGCAGAAAAGCTGTATTCGTGCTTTTCTGCCGGTTGTTCGGTAGTTTCAATCTACCGAACAACCGTACGAATGACTGGACCACCTGGGAGCTGGAGTGTGCCGGCAATTAACCTCCCTGAAGCTGCGGTTAACCGCAGCTTAATTGATGAACGCTGGGTGGCCGCCGTTCGTATCCCGAACACGAGGTCGCGGCCATTTTAAACCATACGAATGAACAGCGGTGTTCGCCTCTATTTTCATGGAACTAAAATCGGACACAGTTTTGCGCGAACACCGCTGAAGCCGCCGACCTCCCTTCTTGTTCGGTGAAAGCACACGAATGACCCGGTGTTCGGTATTTTTGTGTGAATGTCTTATACCCCAGATAGGAATCCCATGGAGCCCATTCGTATGAAACTGACTGTAAAGACTTTGGCTCCATGGCGATTAAACTGTATTCGTGTGGTCTCAGTGCCATTCACCTAATAATGTGCACTCAGACCTGAGCTATCTGGGGATATGTTACATGTCTGTGTTTTTATGTAGTAAATGTTACTTTGTGCATTTTAAAGTATAATGCTGGTTTTGTGTTCCCACGTGTGTAATGGAGTTTTGCCTTTGTCTTGGGAGATAATTGAGTTACTTCCCAATTATCTCCCAGGGCAGAGGGGAGGAAGCCAGGATGCATTGTGGGAATATACTGTGACTGTGTGTCCTTTTTGTATACTTGTCTGTCCCTTGTCACAGTCTCCCATTTGGTCCCCTAGGGGAGTGTCCACCAGGTGGGAGACCTGCATAAAAGCTGGGCAGGTAGCCCTCATTAAACAGACCACTGCTTGACCCTCAACACGGAGCCTTGTCTCGTCTTTGGGGGGATTTACTGTATGCTGCTAAGGACTGATTGCCAGGAGTGTAAGCCGCTTGGAAGCTTTTCCTGTTAGCCTGCTAGCAGCTATTCGTATGGTTCCTGTTCGTTTATTTGAAGTGCTACCTTATTCCCTTGTATGCCGTTCGGGAGTTTGGAGCATTCACTTATTGGCGGTTCGTGAGTTTTGGTGATTCTACAGTAGCTGTGCCTGTCTCTGAAAGGGGGATTATCGTCTAAGCGGTTTTTCCCCTTTTATGCTAAACGGTCCGTTACAAGCACTTACTATTTTCTCCAGGTTCACTTCCGAACACCACATAACCAACACCTTTTCCATCGACACGATAGTTGCTTTTACTGCTCACTGCCCCCTATACCTTAAGCTGGCACATAACACCATCAAACTTTACCTCACGGGTCTACAGCACCACTTACTCACCTTATTTCCCTGTCAAAAACCTTTCATGTCCTCCTATCTTCTGAAAAACGTCCTGAAAGGTATACTTCGCACAGACGGCCCTCCAACAGCCAAAAGGCAACCAATTGATGGGAATAAATTCAAGGGTCTATCAGATCTGTTAGATTCCAGCCCATTTGATCCTAGTACTAACTGCGTACTCAAAGCGGTATTGTACATTGCGTTTTAAGGGTTCTTAAAGCCCAACGAATTCACTGTGCATAGTCTGTTAACACAAGTTACATCAGAATAAGGGATCTACAAAAACTGGGGGACCACTACATACTACTTCTAAGACAGTCCAAAACAAATCAGATGGGACCTCCTACAGAGATCCAGCACTTCCCGACCCATAATAAATGGTGTCTGGTGGCAGTCCTAGATAATTTCTGCCTCTCCCTCAAAGATAAAAAAAGCTACTCACCCCTACTCACAATTGCCGACAAACCCCTGTCCACGGCTAAATCCATACACTACGTAAGGGCCTTGATGGTCAGACTGGGTCACGACCCCATGTCCATCTCAGGACACTCATTTAGGATCGGAGCCGCTTCAGCCGCATCCAGCAAAAACGTCCCCGTACACATCATTAAAAAACTAGGAAGGTGGAAATCAGCAGCTTACGGCAAATACATTCCACAGCCAGAAAAAGAACTTAGGAACGCTTTCAAGAAATTGCTCATGTGAATTTATAAAGCATTAAAGTGTTCTGTTTAAAAAACCTTTTTGCCCTCATTATTTCCGGCCTACCCGATCGTTGGTTCAGGCACACCACAACCAACTAGCAATCATCACCTACTACTCCAGATACGGCTGAATATCCCTGACTACAAATGTTAAGGCGGAGTCTGTAGTTGTGGGAGGGGTTACCTGGCCTATTTATACCCAGACCTACCTCTAATCAGGGCCGAGATTGACCCAGACTCCCCATCCACCAACAACCCTTAGCAAATACTATTTAGGTGGGCCTTCATTATTTCAGGCCTACCCGATCATCGGTTCAGGCACACCATAACCGACTTAATATCCCCAACTACAAATATATATATATATATATATATATATATATTAATATAGTATATTAATGTAGCTGCGTTGATCTGCATTATGTGATGGAATTCCAAATCTTCTGCCATTCAAGGTTCAATTTTTTTAAAAGATACTACAACTTTGCATTGCTATTAGAAGCTTAAATTAATGATACTGATGAATATTATTTGTATTATTAATATTATTTTATGCAGATTAGCTACGGTACAACAAATTCATTGCTAAAAGACAGAAACATTTATCCAACATTTTTCAGGACTATTCAAAATGATGATGTGAATTTGTTTGTTTTATCCAAAATGTTGAAATTTTTTGGCTGGACCTGGGTGGCAATATTCACCTCGCATGATGACAGTGGGGAAGACGAAGCTCAACTGTTGACAAAGAACTTGAGGACAGATGGAATCTGTGTTGCATTTACTATAAAAATTGACGTTTATACCTCATCATATAAGAAAACTATTGATATTATCACAAAATCATATGCTCAAGTTTTTGTTTTTTGTGGGCATTATTCAGCAAGTGCTAGATCCTTTTTAAAAGAAATTAGGAGTTTGTTTGTGAATAAAATAATTGTCCTTAGTCCTGATTGGGCCTTACACATGTCTCTTCTTTACGAATTTACAGACATATTTAATAATAGTTTGGCTCTGGATTTTGCTCCAATAAATATTCCTGATATGACAAGTTTATACCACAATATTCATCCTCTCAATCACCCAGAAGATGTGTTACTTGAAGAAATTTGGCTAATTTGCTTCCATTGCTTGTCCCGGAACCCACTACGTAGTCCATGGTATCAAAAGCAGTATGGAGCAATTTTTCCCAATTGTACTGGATATGAAAGTTTAAAAAATGTTGAAGATTTTTATTTAAATGGACTTTCTCCTCAAGTGTATTTAGCTGTCCGTGTCATGGCCCATGCACTTAACACCATGCATATAACTACTGGCAGAAAAGTAAATAAAAAGAACATTCCAATGTATTACTATAAACACCAGGTATGTATAAGGAACATAGTATAGTATAGTATACAAAAGTATATATTTATATAAAGAAGATACCACAGGCTATTTACCTAAGGTTAGTTTGACACGTTTCACATTTCACTTTAGATACACACAAATAACAAGTTTTTGTAATGTGTATTTTATAAAGCTGGTGTGTGCTAATCCTGTACAAAATATTCTGTTTGGCTACATCTGCTGAGTACAATGATACCCCATTGTATGCCTTTACCCCTATTCTGTGAATCTACAATGCCATATAAGAGGTCAGGCTATTTCAGTTTCTATAGTTTGAATTTTCAAAGATGGATTTGATGGTCCTATTTCTGATTTTGTGGCATTGTAGCAGTTTGACTGCTCAATTAACCCCACAAAGACCTTCCATTTGAGAAAGCAGATACGCCAGGGTATCTGATATGGTGTATATTGTACCTTAATTGCAGCTATTATTTTATCAATGTAAGTAAAATTTTGTGATGAGAAAAAAAAATGGCCTTTTTTACATAGTTACATAGTTACATAGTTACATAGCTGAAAAGAGACTTGCGTCCATCAAGTTCAGCCTACCTCACATTTGTTTTTTGCTGTTGATCCAAAAGAAGGCAAAAAAACCCAGTTTGAACCACAATTTTGCAACAAACTAGGAAAAAAATTCCTTCTTGACCCCAGAATGGCAGTCAGATTTATCCTTGGATCAAGCAGTTATTACCCTACATTGAAAGATTATATCCTTGAATATTCTGTTCTTGCAAGTATGCATCAAGTAGCCGTTTGAACATCTGTATGGACTCTGATAAAACCACTTCCTCAGGCAGAGAATTCCACATCCTGATTGTTCTTACAGTAAAAAAACCTTTCCTTTGCCTTAGACGAAATCTTCTTTCTTCCAGTCTAAACTCATGGCCTCGTGTCCTATGTAAAGTCAGGTTTGTGAATAGATTTCCACACAATGGTTTGTATTGGCCACGAATATATTTGTATAATGTTATCATATCCCCTCTCAGGCGACGTTTTTCTAAACTAAATAGGTTTAAATTTGTTAACCTTTCTTCATAGCCGATATGTTCCATTCCTTTTTATTAATTTTGTAGCCCGCCTCTGCACTTTTTCTAGTGCCATAATATCCTTCTTTAGAACAGGTGCCCAAAATTGCACAGCATATTCAATATGGGGTCTTACCAGTGTTTTATAAAGAGGCAAAATTATATTCTTGTCCCGAGAATGAATGCCCTTTTTCATGCATGACAATACCTTACTGGCCTTGGCATTTTTCCTGGGTATTTCGTACATTTGATATGTGCCACTATAATGGTATTAATATAATGATTTACGTCATAAAATAAAGCATAATGAGGGGTTAATGCTTTAAAGGCACCACTAGGAGCAGTGTGTAGGTTTCCTTAACCCCTTAAGGACTGAGCCAAATGTACACGGTGTGAACGAAACAAAATGTAAACAAAACCTGACATTTGCACCACATGTCTGTCCAACTGTAATTCACCTCTTTCATAGTAAATGCATCCACCCTTATTATATATCATTTTATTCAGGGGAAACAGGGCTTTCATTTAATATCAAATATTTAGCTATGAAACATAATTTAATATGAAAAAAATGGGAGAAAATAAGATTTTTTTAAATTTTTTAGTTCTACATGACATTTTAACTGTCAATGTCATAATACGGTTTGCTTTTACTGCAATAGAATACACATATTTGTATTCAGCAAAGTCTCACGTGTAAAACAGTACCCCCTATGTACAGGTTTTATGGTGTTGTGGGAAGTTACAGGGTCAAATATAGCACGTTACATTTGAAATTGAAATTTGCCAGATTGGTTATGTTGCCTTTGGGACTTTATAGTAGCCCAGAAATGAAATTTACACCCATAATGGCATACCATTTGCAATAGTAGACAACCCAAGGTATTGCAAATGGGGTATGTCCAGTCTTTTTTAGTAGCCATTTGGTCACAAACACTGGCCAAAGTTATATGGTGCCTGTTTTGTATTGCACCATATGAATCCATTGTAACATTTAGCAACTGTTATAGCCTTTTGTAAGTAATATGTTGTAGTTTTGTATTGTATTGTATAATTATTGTAGTAACTTGACATTCCGCTAGCATCTGTTAACGTGTTATTATAGTTATATTAAATATACATTTAATATTACAAAGTTTTGTGTATTTTCTATCCACATATTCGATCATCATACCAAGAACTATAAAAAATATTAATATTGTTACTTATTGCTAAAACAAATTATATTAATGAAAAGATTAATATTCATCTTTAAACCAAGGCCACAACATTTGCTCAGTTACCTCTTCTGAGTAAAACTATATGCACAATGTATGACGTAGATGCTATTTTGTGAAGTTATAGTGCTGTAAAAGAGACATGTCAATTTTATATTTCTAAGTGTGAATTTTCATAGATGGATTTAGTGTGTTCGCGTTCTATTTTGGAGTATTTTATCAGGCTGCTTATTCCAAATGCCCCACAAAGGCATACCGACTCCCCAGGATATTTCAAAATGCATATTTTGAACCTTATCGTGGGATCATTGTTCTGCTAGCTTGTACCAAGTGTAGTGGTAATAAGCATTTTAGTCTGACTTATTTTTTTTTATTTCTTTTCAGGTGGGTACAATACACAATGTGATAAAACATTATTACAATGTATGTGCAGAACACAAAGTATTATAAAAGATCAGTACATGAGTTTTCTGTACATTATTCAGAATCCACAATCATTATGCAATTTAAAATATAGACAATATAAGCAGTGTAAACACAATTGGGGGAGAAGATAAATGGAGGAGGAAGGGGTTCAAAGAACAGCCAGTGGGGGAGGGGGAATGCAGTGAGGTGCCAAGTATGCTACCATGTTAAATCAGGTTGTACGATGGAGATCCATCCAGCCATGCATGGGTTACAATGAAGTTGGTCTGCAGGGGATAAGCTTGTGTATTCACTACAGGGAGTGCAGAATTATTAGGCAAATGAGTATTTTGACCACATCATCCTCTTTATGCATGTTGTCTTACTCCAAGCTGTATAGGCTCGAAAGCCTACTACCAATTAAGCATATTAGGTGATGTGCATCTCTGTAATGAGAACGGGTGTGGTCTAATGGCATCAACACCCTATATCAGGTGTGCATAATTATTAGGCAACTTCCTTTCCTTTGGCAAAATGGGTCAAAGAAGGACTTGACAGGCTCAGAAAAGTCAAAAATAGTGAGATATCTTGCAGAGGGATGCAGCACTCTTAAAATTGCAAAGCTTCTGAAGCGTGATCATCGAACAATCAAGTGTTTCATTCAAAATAGTCAACAGGGTCGCAAGAAGCGTGTGGAAAAACCAAGGCACAAAATAACTGCCCATGAACTGAGAAAAGTCAAGCGTGCAGCTGCCAAGATGCCACTTGCCACCAGTTTGGCCATATTTCAGAGCTGCAACATCACTGAACTGCCCAAAAGCACAAGGTGTGCAATACTCAGAGACATGGCCAAGGTAAGAAAGGCTGAAAGACGACCACCACTGAACAAGACACACAAGCTGAAACGTCAAGACTGGGCCAAGAAATATCTCAAGACTGATTTTTCTAGGTTTTATGGACTGATGAAATGAGAGTGAGTCTTGATGGGCCAGATGGATGGGCCCGTGGCTGGATTGGTAAAGGGCAGAGAGCTCCAGTCCGACTCAGACGCCAGCAAGGTGGAGGTGGAGTACTGGTTTGCGCTGGTATCATCAAAGATGAGCTTGTGGGGCCTTTTCGGGTTAAGGATGGAGTCAAGCTCAACTCCCAGTCCTACTACCAGTTCCTAGAAGACACCTTCTTCAAGCAGTGGTACAGGAAGAAGTCTGCATCCTTCAAGAAAAACATGATTTTCATGCAGGACAATGCTCCATCACACGCGTCCAAGTACTCCACAGCGTGGCTGGCAAGAAAGGGTATAAAAGAAGAAATCTAATGACATGGCCTCCTTGTTCACCTGATCTGAACCCCATTGAGAACCTGTGGTCCATCATCAAATGTGAGATTTACAAGGAGGGAAAACAGTACACCTCTCTGAACAGTGTCTGGGAGGCTGTAGTTGCTGCTGCATGCAATGTTGATGGTGAACAGATCAAAACACTGACAGAATCCATGGATGGCAGGCTTTTGAGTGCCCTTGCAAAGAAAGGTGGCTATATTGGTCACTGATTTGTTTTTGTTTTGTTTTTGAATGTCAGAAATTTATATTTGTGAATGTTGAGATGTTATATTGGTTTCACTGGTAATAATAAATAATTGAAATGGGTATATAGTTGTTTTTTGTTAAGTTGCCTAATAATTATGCACAGTAATAGTCACCTGCACACACAGATATCCCCCTAACATTGCTAAAACTAAAAACAAACTAAAAACTACTTCCAAAAATATTTAGCTTTGATATTAATTAGTTTTTTGGGTTCATTGAGAACATGGTTGTTGTTCAATAATAAAATGAATCCTCAAAAATACAACTTGCCTAATAATTCTGCACTCCCTGTATATTTGCGTGCATGAATGTGCTAATGGTCGTTACACATTTCTTTGTCTCTACTCTTAGGTCATATATCACCTTGTTATGCACGTTATCAGTAGATCAGATATGTATTAGTACAACAATAAATCAGTATTGCTTCAGAGAGGAATACTTTTGAAAGCTTGTCTTTGAAATATTATGTTAGTCCAATAAAAAAGGTATCATTGCATCCTACAACAATAAACATATATATAAGATGATAGTAGCATCTAATGCACCCTTATGATCAGGTATATCAAAGACTATACAATATAAGAAATAGAAGATACATAAGTACCAGCATTTTTAACTGATCTGAGGCAATTCAAATAGTAGGTATGTAGATTAGTTCATGCTTGTTTCTCTGGGGTGGGGGCCCTGTTAAGAGTGGTCTAGTGTGCACTTCCTTGAATAATCTCCCCGGACGTATCCCCTGTTGTCCTGCAACGTGTCACTGCTTGCCTTTCTTCCATCTCTGACTGGATGTCCTCCCGCTTTCTGAAACTAAATCTCTGTAAAACTGAGCTCCTTGTTTTTCCTCCTCCTAATACTGACCCTCCTCTTTCGCTCTCCCTTCAAGCTAGTGGTATCCACGTAATTCCATCCTTGCACGCGCACTGTCTTGGTGTTATACTTGATTCTGCCCTCACCTTTGAACCTCACATACAGTATTTTACCAAATCCTGTAGATTCCATCTTAAAAACCATATCCCACATCTGCCCCTTTCTTTTGCAAGATGCTACCAAGGAGCTTGTCCATGATCTAGTTATTTCCTGCATGGATTAGTGTAACCCTCTCCAAATTGGTCTTTCCAAAAACTGCATTGCCCCACTACAGTTTATAATAGACGCTGCCGCCAGACTGATTTTCATCTCTAGTCGGTTCTCTCACACCTCACCCCTCTATCAGTCCTTAAATTGCTAACCCATACCTATAAAGCATTGACCAATTCTAGCCCCTCTCAGATCTCTTCACAGATCCATAGGTATGCCTCTTCTCAGTCGCTCTGCTCTGCCCGTGACCTTCTCCTGTCCAATGCTCGCACCCTTACGGCGAACTCACGCTTGCAGGACTTCTTGTGGGCAGCTCCCTTCCTATGGAATAGCCTGCCACTGCCATCAGACTCTTAGACCAGGGTCTTCAATCATTTAAAAAGTGTCTTAAAACCCATCTCTTTATGAAAGCTTATGGCCTCCCAGAGTAACCTCTACCTCACATACCGGTCTCTTGCTCTCTCCTAAAGGGCAGCACTCTACTCTCTCCTCCAGTTCTGCTTCACTCCCACCTTACTTGATTGCTACTTCCTGTCCTATTGTGTCTTACACCACACCTCGGATAGACTGTAAGCTCGTTTGAGCAGAGTCCTCTTCAACCTATCGTTCCTGTGAGTTTTCTTGTAATTGTCCTATTTATAGTTAAAGCCTCCTGTTTACAGAATCTGTTGGTGCTATATAAATGGTAATAATAATAATAATAATAATAATAATAATAATAATGGTTGCGCTCCTCAGAGTCTTGACTAGATTGTGCAAGTTCATTTGATATTGTTCTATCTGTGTGTTCTTTAATTAATGTAATAACTGATTGGCAGTATTGCTGGATTTTGTGGCAGCTCCAACAGATGTGGATCCATAGACTACATACAATGCAGCCAAGTGGTCTAAATATTGATTTCGATATAGCATGTTTTTTTAATACATTTTTCTAACTTTTACTAAATTATTTATATTTTTTACCAACAGCACTAATATCTTTTTAGTTATTTTTCTTATCTATTATTTGTTTAATTTGAAAAAAAAAAATTTATTTTTTTTTGCATATTTCCTATTTCTACTGTTTTATTATTTATTTATTTTTTATTTTATTTCTATCCTAATTTAATTTATTATTCTTAATTTTACTCTTTATTTTTATATGTGATTTTATTTTTGCTATTTGGGATCCTCAGAAGAGAGAAGATTTAAATGTTACATCTTCTATGAATATAAGTTTGTGAGTGCAATACTTACCTAATTCCCTGGTTCCCTGTGTCCTAGACAGATGGTAGCCAGTCTCTCTTGTTTGTTTTTCCCAGACCTTGCGCCACTATTTTTTTAATGTATACCTCTCTTATTGTTTCAATATTCTTCATGGCTCTCACCGGGTATGCCCCCTGCTTGCTCGGCAGTTAAATTCTATGATGGCTCTACTCGGATACTGACACATAGATTTGCTATATCCTGTGGACCGTTCATCACTCCGATACATCACATGGAGTTGGCATGCCCTCAGCTATGACCAAGTAGTTGCCAGCGTTCTGTGCCCCATGATGGCCTGCTTTGTCTGTGCCCCAAGATCGGCCTGCGTTGTCTGTGCCCAAAAATTGGCCTGCAGTGTCTGTGCCCCTTGATTGGCCTGCGGTGTCTGTGCCATCACCCCGGGATGAACCCGGTTTGGCTACCCATCTAAGTACCCAGATACATAGCGTATATCTTGCCTTGACCACATATTTGGGGTACTGCCCCTTTTGTTCTGCCGGGGTCCCTGAGCATCTCCATAGTTACATATCAGGGTCCTGACTAGGGCCGTTCCTGGATCCTCTCAGGTCAGGGGCTCTAAGGGGACTCAGTAGAGTCAGGCTCTCACATGAGATATCAGGCAGGAACGCCAAGGTAATATGGGAAGGTTGAAGGCCCTAAACCTCGACCCTAGAAAAGGGCAAGGCTCTAGCACAAGGAGAGGGTGTTATGCTACAAGGGGTTTTAGAATTGGAACTCAACTGCAGCTTGTAGAACTCCTTAATTACAATAACAAGAAAGCGGAGAATTATTAAGGATACTGTTGCTTTAAAGCAAAGTGGTGTTTGCAGGCAGTTAGTGAAGAAAGCGAAGTCTTAATGAATGCAAAAATATTTTAGTAACTGAGGATTATAGCATGCGAGTAACAATGCATTAGGAAGTAACTGCAGATTATATCAAGCAAGAAACAGTTAATTAGTAATTACATCTTCAGAGGTGGAAGTGAATAGTATACTTAAGATTGATGGGAGTTGTCCTCCATGGAATAGCATGCAAGTAACAATTCATTAGGAAGTAACTGAAGATTATAGCAAGCAAGAAACAGTTCATTAATAAGTAAGTCTTCAGAGATTAGAGTAACTAGTATACTTAAGATTGATGGGAGTTGTCCTCCATGGGAATGTATAGCTTGAATCCAAGGGATGAATGATATACACAGTCCGGTTTTCAGGAGACTCCAATACAATCCGCGGTCAGAGGTACAGAGAAGACAAAATCCTTTATAATAGTCAAAGGTTTGGTAACTTTGTGAACGAAGAGCTTAGCCAGCGTTTGAATGCGGAAGTAGGTCCGAGAATCACCAAGCGGTTTGAATCTGGCGCGGTCTCTCTATATAGCGTAAGAGAGCCATGTCAGAAAGGGGGCGGGGCCGGCTCCGCATACCGGAAACGCCGGAACGGAGCCGGAACAGATACGGCGTGACACAGGGTTCTGTGGGCTTCGGCTCATCTGTCCAACAGAGCCGTCTCGCCAACGGGGGGGAGGAGCTCCCCTTACCGCCCCTGACCTCCTTGGGTGGTGGCAGGCGGTCCAGGTTCTTTCCTCGGACAGAGGATTCTTGCAGGAGCAAGGACGTGCTGGAGACCTCTGTGTGACCTGGCGGACTCGGGGGTCTTTCTACGCAGGCACCGCCTACCCATAGGCTGGAGGATGTTGTATTCCCTGGTCGCTACGGGCAAACCCCAATTCGACCTGCGACCCGTGGGACGCCCAGACCCCATGCAAATTTTTCGCAATCACCTGACACAGCGGGTGTGCTATCAGATACGCAATCCTCTGGTTGTGGGGGTAGGGTGGTTTATGGACGAAATGGCCCAGGTCACTGGTTACGGGATTGGACCCCTTGCCCCCGGAATTTCACCTTTGTGTCCACTTTCGGATCACATACGAGACGGGACCCCGAGTCGGGGGGGCTGCTGGCTGCCCTATCTTGGCGCAATTTTGACCGTTTGATGTGCTGAGCCATGGCTGGAAGGCTTAGGATGGAGAATGAGGCCTACTCACAGGGCACTTCCCGAGTCCCGATTTCATATTGGGACTGGGCTATGCGCTCTATTTGCCGGTTGGGCCTTAATTAACGCGATGCCCTGCACCGCAGAGGGCTGCAGCCCTCGTTAGCAATTGGACTTGGGATAAAGGGTTCTGCGCCCCTTTTGAGTTCCCTCATGGGAATACACATGAACATAACCCCATTAGTTGCATTGAATTATACACGGTCCTCGAATAATTTCTTGGGACCGCAGGGTCCATTCCTGGTGACGCGCAACCTTTCTACCTGGTGAGGTAAGTATCTGGCGCACCATTTTTTGGTGTGAGGATACATCTCTGGATGTCAGGTTGGATGAATTTAGGGTTATCTGAAGACCCCTTTTTTCGCTTTTTCTGCGTGTTTGGACCCGGTCACGGCGCTTCTCAGATATAGGAGGTTTCGCTGTACGGTCTACCTGGATGGGCTGCTGGACCCTCTGCGAGGTAACTCCCATGGATTTCGTGTTCAACCATGGGACATCGACCCCCTCTTCATCACAAGGAGTAGAGTTCGGGTGGTCGGATTGGACGCAAGGGGGTGCCTCCATGCCTTCCCCTGTCCGAGTCCTCGAACGTTTGGAAAAGTTTTTTGTGGAGGACTCTTCGTCAAGACCGGAGTCCACTGAGGATGTTGGACACGTATGGTGGACCTTCTCTCTGTATTTATTATGGGACATACCTGGGCAGTTTCGATACAGGGACACACAGCGCCTGAAGATTCTTCTTCCTCATAGGCCTTTCGGCATCAGAGTAATTTCCTAGTTGGAGATGGTTCGGGATTCAACATCAACTGACTGGAACGGCTTGTGGGATCCTTCTAGAGTCGGAGTCTGGCGGATGCATTTCAGATCGCAGCATCCTCCTCCAGACGAGCTAGGCAGCGGGGGGGCATGGCATCATGCACCTTGGAGGAGCCCGCCTTTGGATGACCTGTCAGGTCCCGACCAGCTTCAGCTGGCTAACGGATCCATTTGCTCAGCGATGGACGCTTCCCTCCAGGGGTGATTGTCATGGAGACACTGACAAGTTTCCTCCATTTGTTTTGGTCCCAGGGCCTTACTGCAGGTTTCTCTGTCTGCTGGTATTTTGGTAGTACGGCCTCCGCTTTGGCAGGGATTCCCTGGCCCTGTCCCATCTGGTCCCCGGGGACTGGAAGATATTTTGTCTGCATGGCAACCCTGGTGTAGTTGGGCCTGGAGCGGATTACCGATCCTTTTGCGGACCCTGTTACAGGGTTGGAGAGTGTTTCCGTCACAGCTGTTGACCGGGGACAGTCGTATCATTTAGATTAGGTAGCTTGAACAACGGCTTTTGGCGGTCCACGCACTGCTTAGAATTTCCCCTTTGATCAGGATCTGAGGATTTGTAGGGGTATGAGGAATTTTGATTACCCAGGATGAGTATTCATCCTTCCAGGGGGTACACACATTTTTTGTTGTGCTTCATTAGCCGGTTTCTTGTCTTTTTTTTCCCATTCACCAACATCTCTTTCGAATGGGTTTCGGATGTTCGGACCTTAGTTGCCGACGTCCCTGCTTTCTTTCTCTGTGGAAAAGGTCACTGGCAATGTGCCTATATATTTTATCTTGGTTCCGCGCCCCACCTTTATGCTGCGTACGACTACACCCTTTTGTTTGGACGATTCTTTCCTTTTCGCCCTTTGCGTCTTGCTCGGTTGTTGACTGCTGCGGTACAGTCTCGTCTCCTTCTTTGGCACAAGGGTTCATTGGTTGTTGGCATGGGCAAGGCGTATATGTCTTTCGGTTCACTTCAGTTAGAGACACGGCGGCTTCAGTTGCTGACATGATGGATGTATCTCTCGAAGACATTGCGCACTTTCCTGCTGGTTCCGAGGAGATATCTTCACAATCAATTTAGGTTAGTACGGCGGATCGTGTTCTTTGGCTTTGCTGTCTGAGCATTAAAACAGCAAATATGAAGCCTCCTGTCATGTTATAAAATTGTAGATTATACTAGCTTTAGTGTAACTATAATCTTAATTTTCTTAATGACAGTAGGCGAATATTTCCCTCCCAGTTTTCACCCTACCCTGGTTCCTTGTTTGTTTAATTGATAGTTGGTTTTCCAGGTCTGTGTTTAGGTAGGTCAATTATTTGCCTTCCTTAGGGAAGTCAGGGTATGTTTTTTAGGAATATTGTCATTGATTATGGGTATTCATGTTTTCACAGTACATTTCATTCACTAATCAGTGTTTTGACTCTGTTTGTCTCGTTTCAGTTTAATGGTTCGTCTACTGATCCAGGTTCAAGATTTTCTTCAGGATAAAGTTCAAGGTTCCTATACCATTATACTTTCGTTTTGAGTCGGATGACAGTCATCAGCTGACTTTGTTTGAGTTCTTAGGATGCTACTTTTGACTTATTTTGTTTATGTCCTTTTTTTGTCGCAGCTTGAAAGAGGAAATAGTTGGTTGGGAGGGGACCTTTATTGTATCTAACTTTTTTCTGATTGATTTTTTCTCTGTGTTAATGTGCTGCTGTGGAGTTCTAGTAAAGAGAGACTTAAGCAAATATTTGCCTCCTATCAGGGCCGGTGCAAGGATTTTTGCCACCCTAGGCAAAAGTAAAGTTTGCCGCCCCCCCCCATGTGACATCACAATGCCCCACCCAAATGATCTGCCATGTTAAGTAACGCCAGTGCTGCAGTGCCACCGTGTTTACATTAAAAGGCCTGCAGGGCAGGCTATAGACACCAGAACCACTACATTAAGCTGCAGTGGTTCTGGGGACTATTGTGTTTCTGTAATGTGAGGTAAATTAGAGATTAGTGCCATGAATAATATACTAGATTGCCTACTTACAACCAGATGAGGATGATGATGGGCTCAAGCTGCAGTCTGGCTCCACTGGTCTGGTGTAGAACAGGCTCTCTGGAGGCGGTTTGTAACTGTGGTCACAAAAATCAATGTTCTCGGAGAACGGGAAGCAGCTCCATTTTTTGGGGGCCTTTTACATAGCTCAAGGTCTGGGTCCCAGGGTCCACCTTCATGTTCCATCAATGAGTTTGTACACATGGGGTGGAGTGTGTAGGGGATGTCCTGATGTGTGTAAGGAATGCATTGTGTGAATCTGTGTTTGTATATGTAAGGGCTGCAAGGTGTGTTTGTGTATGTATGGGATGCAGTGTGTGCGTCTGTAAGGGATGCATTGAGTGTGTGTAATGAATGCATTGTGTGTTTCTGCGTGTGTAAGGGATGCATTCCTTGTGTATATGTGTCTCTGTGTGTAATGCATCATGTGTTTTTCTGTGTGCAAGGGGTGCATTGTGTGTGATTGTGTGTGTGTGATGGATGTCAATCTCCCCCCCCGTCAATTTCCTTCTCCCCCTCCCCCCATCAATTTCCTTCTTCTCCCCTCCCTCTCCAATTTCCTTCTTCTCCCCCCCTCTCATTTCCTTCTTCTCCCCCCTCTCATTTTCTTCTTCTCCCCTTCTCATTTCTTCTCCCCCTCATTTCTCCCCATTTCTTCTTCCTTCCCTCTCATTTTCCTTCTTCTCCCCCTCTCATTTCCTTCTTCTCATTTTTTCTTCTCTCCCCCTCCGTTTCCTTCTTCTCCCCCCACTCATTTCTTCTTACCACTCCCCCTCTCATTTCCCTTCTTCTCTCCCTCTCATTTTTCTTCCCCCCCATTTCCTCCCCCTCATTTCTTCCCCCCCTCTCTCCCCCATTTCCTTCTTCTCCCCCTCTTTCCTTCTTCTCCCCCTCTCATTTCCTTCTTCTCCCCATTTCCTTCTTCTCCCACCCTCTCATTTCCTTCTTCTCCCCCCTCTCATTTCTTCTTCTCTCCCCTCTCTCATTCCTTCTTTCCCTCTCATTTCCTTCTTCTTCTTCCTTCTTCTCCCCCCTCTCATTTCCTCCCATTTCCTTCTCCCCTCTCATTTCCTTCTTCTCCCCATTTTCCTTCTCCCCATTCCTTCTTCTCCCCCTCTCGCTTTCCTTCTTCTCCCCCCCTCATTTCCTTCTCCCCTCTCCAATTTCCTCCCCTCAATATCCTCCCTCTCAATTTCCTTATCCCCCCTCTAGTTTCCTTCTCTCCACCCCCCCCCACCTCTGTTGTAGCGTGGCCGAGCCCTGTATGGTCCGCGGGTACAGGGAGCTTTTGTTTCCTGTACCCGGCCGGACAGATAGGAAGGTGCACACTGAGTGTGTACTTCCTGTTAGTCCGGCCGAGTACAGGAGACAGATGCTCCCTGTACCCGCGGACCATACAGAGCTCGGCCATGCTACAGTGAGGGAGTGACAGGAGGGAGCGCAGAGCGCTTCCCTCCTGTCAGCCCCTCTCCTCATGCTGCGCCCGGGCGGTGCTCCCTCATGGACGCACCAGACCGGGCAAAGCTGCAGCTGCCTGAGGCTCTCTACAGAGCGCGCGGGCGGCTGCAGCATGAGTGGGGCCGGCGCTCCTGGCGGCATCCCTTCCCAAGGGGCACCCTAGGTGGCTGCCTAGTCTGCCTAACAGGTAGTGCCGGCCCTGCCTCCTGTCATTAATAAAATTAAGATTATAGTTACACTAAAGCTAGTATAATCTACAATTCTCCATCTTTTTTGGATACAATAAAGAACCCTGCTCCAGCAGGCGAGGATGACTTATGTATGTGGCCTTTAATTAAAGAATCTTTGATGTACTCATCCATGACTCTACTCTCCTGTGGGGATAAGGCATATACTGCCTCCTTAGGGGGCATAGCGCCAGGTACTAGATCTATGGAGCAATTATTTGATCTGTGAGGAGGTAGAATATTACTCTAACTCTTACTGAACGCCTCATTAACCCCCCAGTACTATATGGGAATTTCGGAGGTCTGAGGCATAGAAGTGGGCAAAGTAACGATGCCCACTCTTAGTAATGGGTAACAACATCTCTCTATACAGTCTTTACCCCATTCCAGTATTTTGCCCTTAGCCCAGTCAATATGCTTAAAGAGACTCTCCAGTACCAGGAAAACAATCCATTTTCCTGGCACTGCAGGTCCCCTTTCCCTCCCACCTCCCATCCCCGGTTGCTGAAGGGGTCAAAACCCCTTCAGTGACTTACCAGAGACAGTGACGATGTCTCTCGGTGCTGCTTCTTGGTCTGCCCACACTCCTCCCTGTCAGCCGGCCGGGGAGACTGATCACGCCCGCCAGCGAGGGAGACCTAATGCACATGCACGGCATTACACCTCTCCATAGGAAAGCATTGAAAATGCTTTCAATGCTTTCGTATGGGGATTTTAGCAACGCTGGAGGTACTCACATAGCGTGCTCTAATCCCGGAAGTGCTATAATCAAGGAAGTATTTACTAATCTGAGACACTTTTCCTTTAAGTGTTATATATTCAGGGTATTATGCCTTTAATTTTCATTTATCCAAAGTGTTATACCTTTAATTTTTTATTATAATATGTGCTGCTATCCTCGAACTTCCCCTGTGTGTGTCACACACACATAACAAGATTTTCAATGTATTTGACAATGAGTAAGCGCACAATCTTTTTTGAAAGCTCTCCAATTGGAAAGTAGAGAAAAATAAGAAATTATAATTATAACCTGTGACGGACCCGCTGGCACTCCGACCGAGTACCTCCGCCAACCGATGGTCCTAGTGCTTGCTGAGGACTCCAAGCAATCCAACCGTCACCATCAGCACTGCAGACCTATCCCATCCCCCAAGCATGAGCCAAGGCTTCAAGAAAGGGTCAAGCAGGTCTGTTTAATGAGCACACAAAGCAACAGCACTCACGCAGCAAAACAACTCCTCCTCAGAGGAAAACAAACTGACAGTTAAAAGGGTCAGACAGAGTTTGAAAATATGACAGGTATTAAGGGTTTAACTGATGTTCTAAGAAGGGAGGGGGAATAAAACAGTCAGACTAAGTCCAACAGGGGTTGTCTTCACACTCTGCATCCGAAGTGCATAGCAAAGCTGCAGATCCTTTGTCAGAGCATTTAAAGGGCCAGAACCAGTCTAATAAAATCCACTATGCCCAAATAACGTATTTAAAGGGCAAAATCTTCCAGGGGGCCATAGTCGCAGGGCAGGAGGCTGGCAATTAACCCTCTCCATGCACATCTTCCCATTGGGGGGGAGACTAACCAGGTACCGGACCTTCTGTCGGTCAGTACCTGAGGTAGTCGAGTAGCCCACCCACAACAAACAATTAACAGAGTAGCCCACCCACAATATACCATTACTGCACCTGGTGATTCCTGGTGTCGAGCTCTAGCTTGTATGTCCCAGGTTGCTGAGGGGAACAAGTGGGCAGAGGCCAGTGGCGCTCTGCCCGGATGCCAGTGCTTCTGCTGGGTTGGCCGGTGGGTATTCAGGTTCTGAACAAGAGGGCAAGGGAGGACAGAGACCGAACGCGCTTTGCCCGGATGCCAGCTCTTCTGCTGGAAGGGGGTCAGTGGAGGCTAACATCTTCTCCACTAAACCCAGTACCGGGTTAGGGGTTGGCTGTGGAGGGGAGGGGTCGCCTACCTCCTCCTCCTGGTATGCCTGCTGCCGCTGGGGAGAGAGCCCAGTTGTCTCCTCTCCCTGAAGCTCACACTGCCGCTGGGGAGAGAGCGCGGTTGCCTCCTCTCCCTGCGGCTCCAACTGCAGTTGGGGATCTGGGCCAGCTGCCCAGCATCCCTGTAGGGCCGGTAGAGAGACCTCGGTCCCATCTCCACCTGCCAGTTGGGGTTCCTTACAGGACCAGTCTATGAGGTCCCCTACTTCGGGTACCTTCGGCTACCTCTGGGGAGAGAGGCTAACCTTCTTTCGTTGGAGGCTTCTTTTCCTCGCTTTAGCCAGCAGGAATTCTTGGTCCCTCTTTGCTTCTCTTTCAACGGTTACCTGGTTCCAGATCGCCTGGAAGGTATCCATGCACACATCAGGGCCATACCAGGCCACTCGTTGCCTCACCTCGGCCAGAAAATCTTTGCAAGAGTCAGAGTATGCCATACTTGCTTGCTCCAAGTCAATGGACACCTCTGTTTCCAGGGGCGCTACACGAATGCTAGCGTTGCCCGAATGCTAGAATTGAATATACATCACTTTTTCAAGAAAGGACATAGAGAAAAAAATCACGTGATTTTAACAAATGTGCAGTAACTATTTTTAGGAAACGTTTTATAGTATCCTTTTTAGAAAATTTATTTTTACATTAAGGGAATTACCATCTTGGAAAGTATACCCAATTTTTAATGGCATAGCTTTATAAGCACCATAGAAATGTTATTGTTTATATATATGTACTTATAAGCTTGATATGTAAGATATCCATGAAATCCTGTATAAAAAGAATTGATAAGATTAAAAAAAGATAAAACTTTGATTTTATGCATGTGAAAGGGTTAATGAACATGTACCCATAAGATCTATATGTAAAGCAGACATTTTTTTAAAAACATGTATAAATTAAACTGATAAAATGTAAGGGAAATGACATCAGGATTACACACAAGTGAAGGGGTTAACAAAGTAGATAGGAAGAACCTGCAGGATATTTGTAATCCAGTACAAAGAATTTAAACAAGATCGGCAGTCGGCGTCCACAGACTTTGAGAAAGCCCACGCAGGGCGAAACTAGTAAGTTACGTGGTGCCGATTTTTACGTATCCAGTGTCCAGGGGAGAGGAGAAGCAAGCAGCAACATTGGTGGATGGTGGACCTGCACAAAAACGGTAACTACCCCAAGAACAGCGAGCTGGATAAATTTACTGTTTGAGCTATATATCTTTTATATATTTTTATATTTTATTTATTTTTAAAACGGAAATAAAGCTGAGTAATCCTTGAAAGATCTCAGGAGTAATCAATCTGTATATTGTGGGTTACATACAAAGTGCATACAAGCCATTATAACAAAAGTGTAACAGAATAAGATGAGAGCTCCACATAGGGTGCATATGGTGGAGGCTCTTTACCTTATGTTATCACACCATTTAAGCCTTGTATTTCCCTAGATAACAGCTTAACCCTTGGAGTGCTGAAAAAATAAAAAAGTGGTTATCTTTTGAGATTTGGACTGCTCATTTCTGGGATTCATTTCTGAGACTCTCTGTGCTGGAAATTGTTTATATTTAATGAAAAAGTATTTTTGTCTGAGCCCACATTCTGTATAAATTACATCTATAAGGTTAATAGGTTATAATTATAATTTCTTATTTTTCTGTATTTTCCAATTGGAGAACTTTCAAAAAAGATTGTGCGCTAACTCATTGTCAAATAAATTGATAATCCCGGAAGTGCCCTCTAGTGGCTGTCTAGTAGACAGCCACTAGAGGAGGAGTTAACCCTGCAAGGTAATTATTGCAGTTTATAAAAACTGTAATTATTACAGTTGCAGGGTTAAGGGTAGTGGGAGTTGGCACCCAGACCACTCCAATGGGCAGAAGTGGTCTGGGTGCCTGATTGTCCCTTTAATGAGCCATGGAAATCCTAATATGATGAGACGAGAAGGTGAAGCAATTATCTGAAATGTTATGTTTTCCTTGTGTAAAGCTCCTATAGTAGTGTTAATAGGCATGGTTTCGTGGGTAATCAGAGGTTGAGAGAGAGGTCTCCTGTCAATAGCCTCAATGGCCAGAGGTGATGATCTCTCCTTGATAGATATAAAGTTGTTGTTTTTTTTTAACAAAATGCATTTCAATAAAGGTTCCTGCTGCACCTGAGTCCATTAGGGCTTTGATGAAAAAGCTTTTCTTGTTGCAAAGGGCAGTGATGTCAAGGAGAAAAAATATTTTGGGTATTACCAGAGGACGTATGCATCACACCTAAGACCTGTCCCCTTAAGATTCTTAGATGTGGAAGTTTTCCAGACGTATGGGACAAGCATTTCTCATGTCTTTTTTTTCCCCACATTATAAACAAAGACCCTCTTTTCTCCTATACTGTTTCTCTGCCTCTGACAGTCTAGTAACCCCTAACTGCATAGGTTCGGGTTCAGACTGTACAGAGAGGTCAGGGTCAATAGGTCTGGAGAAAAAAGTTGCCAGTGATATAGCCATATGTCTGGTTCTATTTCTATTAATTTCCTTGGTCCTAAGTCTGTTATCAATCTGCATCACATATGTGATGAATTCATTTAACCTCTTAGGTAGATCTTTGGCAGCAATTTCATCAAGAATAGCCTCGAAAAATCCTTCTTTAAATACAGAGATCAATCCGCTATTAGTCCAGTCTACCTCAGAAGCCAAGGTGCGAAATGTTATGGCATATTCCAAGATAGAGCGGTTACCTTGTTTGATACGTATAAGGGCAGTGGAATTCCTGGTAATTATAAGCAATACTCCTATTACTCTCCCATAATGGATTGGCCCAAGTTAAAGCTTTACCTTTAAGTTGGTTTATCAAGTACCCAATTTTAGCTCTATCTGTGGGAAAAGATCTCGGTGAGGCCTCAAAGTGGTACTTAATTTGATTCAGAAATCCCTGGCATTCTTGAATATTACCATCAAAATGCGGGGGAGGAGATAGTAGGTGCCTTATATACTATGGTGGAGGTATATTAGGCAGAGGTGATATAATCAGAGTAACCTCAGGCTGTAAATGAGCCGTCCGAGTAAGAAGCTGTAGCGGAGAGGTAGTATAATTCACAGTATCTCTGCTGGTAGACAGGAACAGCATGTAATAATCCAGGTAGGCAGGTACAGTATACAATAATCGCGGTAGCATTATAAGAATCCTTCCTTCCCAAGAACTAGACGACACATATGCTGGGAGTCAACTGAGGTTTTATTCACAGGTCACAGTATTTATGTGGTTCCCCATGCAAGGGGTTTCCTGAGTGACTTTACAGGGGCAGTACAGTAGGGGACTACATGGGGAACTGAACATACAGGACAATTTTTCCACCATGCACTGCTGTACGAGAGGGATACTCCCATAAGAATATCCTGTTAAGTGAATTATCCCTCTGTACAGCAGAACTGGTCTTTTTACTTAAAAATGCATAACTTGCACGTTATTCGTGCTATTTAACTGAATGACATCTATATAGATAGCTGGGATCTGAGCGCATACTTCGGGATACTACCGCTCAGATCCCAGCACAATTAGCCAAATGCCACATGAAACATAGTTTAACCCCTTAAGGACACATGCCATGTCATGATTCCCTTTTATTCCAGAAGTTTGGTCCTTAAGGGGTTAATAGGAACACATAGCAGCCTGGCAATGTCCCCAGATACCCTGTTTAGGCACACCAACGGGTTGTGATCTGTGAGTAATGTGAAGGGTTGTCCATACAAGTACAGTTGCAGCTTTTTGAGGGCCCACACCACAGCCAGGCATTCCTTTTCAATGGCGGCGTAGTTTACTTCTCTGGGTAAATTTTTTTTGCTGAGGTAAGCTACTGGGTGCTCGCCGCCATCTGCTCCGACTTGGCTCAGTACTGCTCCCAATCCAAACATAGAAGCGTCTGTATGGACGAGAAAGCATTTAGTTGGATCAGAAGCAGAAAGTACAGGTGATTTTACAAGCGCAGTCTTGAGCTGTTGGAATGCCTGTTCACACTCTGGGGCCCATACTACTAGCTTAGGGAGATTCTTACGGGTTAGGTCAGTGAGGGGTTTGGCCAGGGTACTGTAGTTGGACACGAACTTGCGATAGTACCCTGCGGTACCCAGGAACGCGAGGACTTGCGTCTTGGTGCGGGGGGTTGGCCACTTGGCAACTGCCTCTATTTTAGCGGGCTCTGGCTTCTGTTGGCCGCTTCCTACCCTGTGTCCTAGGTACTGAACTTCTGCCATCCCTATGTGGCACTTACTAGATTTCAGGGTTATTCCTACCTCTCTAATCCAATCTAGTACGGCTCCTATGTGGGACAGGTGTTCGGTCCAAGAGTGGCTGAAAATGGCTATCATCTAGATAGGCACAAGCATACTCCCGGAACCCATCCAGTAGCCGATCCACCATCCTCTGAAAGGTAGCCGGGGCGTTTTTTATCCCGAATGGCATGACCTTGAACTGGTACAGGCCAAACGGGGTGACAAACGCCGACTTGGGGATGGCGTCTTCGGCTAGCGGAATTTGCCAGTACCCCTTACACAGATCTATTGTGGTGAGGTACTGGCCCCTGGCCATTTTGTTCAGGAGCTCGTCTATCCGGGGCATAGGGTAGATGTCGGAGATAGTTTTGTCAGTACCCTTTCCGTTTCGGTATTAGAACTACTGGGGAGGCCCAGGGGCTGTCAGAGTGTTCTATCACCCCTAACTGTAACATTTCTTCAATCTCTTTACGCATGTTCTCTGTGACAGACCCATCTGTCTGGATTACAAATGCTTTGTTCGCCTGTTTTGCCGGTTACATGAATTTCCCCATTCGTATGCTTTATTCAAGGCAATGTCAGTTTTGTCGAACGGAACTACCGAACGGACGGCCACCCAGAAGAGAAGTGTGCTGCTGGTTAACCTATTGATCCCAATTAGAACGTTGCGGTTAACCACAGACACTTTTCAATTAAAACCGAATGCCGGGTGGTCGTCGTTCGTATGTCGACCACGAGGCAGAGGCCATTTTGTCCATGCGAACGACCAGCGGTGTTCGACGATTATTTCATGGATCTGAAAACTGACACTTTTTCAGCCGAACACCGCTGAAGCCGTCGACCTCCCCTTCTCAATCGACAAAAGTATACGAATGCCAGCCGTTCGGGAGATTCAACCACACGAATAGACTTAACCCAGATAGCCGTCCCATGGAGTCAATCGCATACTGAAGAACTGAAAGAGACTTTGACTCCATGGCGATTGAACTATGCGAATGGGATCTGAGCGCTATTCCCCAATAATGTGCACTCAGATCCAGGCTATCTGGGGATATGTAATACGAATGTAATATGTTCGACAGTTATGAAGTTATGGATTTTCATGTGTTTTTGTGACTTTTGTTTAAAATGGCGATTGCCTCTGCTCGGGGAGATAATTGAGTTACTTCCCAATTATCCCCTGAGCAGAGGGGAGGGAACTGTACTGCATGCTGGGAATATTGTGGGGATGTATGTCCAAAATGTCCCCATGTCCCTCTGTAATTTCAGTCTCCCATTTGGTCCCCTAGGGGAGTGTCCACCAAGTGGGAGACCTGCATAAATACCGGGCAGGTAGCCCACAGTAAATCAGTTCGTGTTTTACCCTCAAAGCGGAGCTTGGTCTCGTTATTGGGGGGATTTGGTTACCAGCGACTAGCGACTACTTATTTGGATTATTTGCCGCTTGGGAGTTATTGATGTTCGGTTACTATTTGCCGTTCGTGGATTTGTAGCTCGAGAAGGGAATCAGCCGTACAGGTACCGTTCGGGAGTTTGGAGTGTTCCCTGGCTGGCGGTTCGCATGGTTTTATTATACTCGCTACCCGACCACATTATTGCGAACGGGGAATACTCGCTAAACGGCGGTTTGTACATTTTACTACTGGAGGTACCGTAACATTCTCCTTTATGGATTCTGGTATGCAGTAAGGAGGTCTGCCCTGGGGTTTCTACTTTGTGGGTGGCCCCGCGAAGATTAAAGAATGTGGCCCCTTTTTTCCTTGATTAAACTTTGAACTTGTGCCCGCTCCTGGGGACTTAAGAGCTCACCTAACTATACCTCCCCCAGGTCTTCGTCCTGGCCCTCTTTCTCTAAGGTCTGGGAGAGGCACGTTATCAAAGTCCTCGGTAGCTGGGGTGCAAATAGCAGTCACTACTTTGGTACGCTCTTGGTAGGGCTTTAGCATATTTACATGGAGCATGCGTTTGCCCCCCGTGCCAGTGTATGGGCCGATCACACAGGTGGTTTCACATATCTGTTCTACCACCTTGTATGGGCCCTGCCAAGAGGCCTGCAGCTTGCCCAACCTGAAAGCTGCAGTCCCTGGCCCCCTTATCGTACCACCTGTGCTGTCGTTGTTTGTCACGCACGGTCTGGGTCAGAGCCTCCAAGCGTTCCCTAAACTCCAGCACATATGGGACAATAGAGGTACCATTAGTGGTCCCTTCTCCCTCCCAGTGTTCTCAAATTAAATTTAGGGGCCCCTCACTCTCATCCCGAATAATAGTTCGAAGGGAGAGAACCCGGTGGATTCTTGGGGTACTTCCCTATATGCGAAAAGAAAGTGGGGTAGAAACCATTCCCAGTCCTTCTGAGTGTCTATGAACATACGGATCATCTGTTTAAGTGTTCCGTTAAACCGTTTACAGAGACAGTTGGACTGGGGGTGGTAAGCGGAGTTAAGGATAGGCTCTACCCCACATACCTTCCAGAGCTGGTGGGTGACTTCTGCGGTGAATTGAGTGCCCCTATCTTAAATAATCTCCCGGGGAAATCCCACGCAGGAGAACATTCGCATAAGGGCATCCGCCACCGTTTCTGCATGTACATTAGTCAAAGTCACCGCTTCTGGATATCTGGTGGCATAATCCACTACGGTCAAGATGTACTTCTTGCCGGCGGGACTGGGCTTCGCTAGGGGTCCTATTATATCCACCACCACCCTACTGAAGGGTTCCTCAATTAAGGGTAGAGAACGGAGCCTAGCTTTGTAACGGTCTCCCCTTTTTCCTACCATATGGCAGGTATCACAGGCCTGACAATATCGTCTAACATCCTGTGAGATACCTGGCCAGAAGAAGTTCTGGTTCAGCCTGTGTGTGGCTGATCCCTAAGTGCCCAGATAGGGGAATATCATGGGTGATGCGTAATAATTCTAGTCTATAGTTACGGGGAACAATTAACTGTTTAATGGGTAGAGGAATAGACCCGGCTACTACCTTCTCTGCGTGGCGGTAAAGTAGCCCCTTGTCCCAGGTGTACCTTTCCCCTTCTAGCCCTGCCTGGTCCTTGTCCATATGGTCCTTATATACCTGCAGGGAGGGGTCTAGGGCCACTTCAGTACCAAATTCTAGGGGAGCAGCCCAGAGGGTATAGGAGGTACATTGCAGGGCAACCATTATACATAAAAGGTTTGCCACAGAAGCATACTGAAAGTCTGGGCAAACTGATCCATACGGTGATCATTCTCCACTAGCTTGGAGGACACAATTCTGCAGGACCTGTGGCAATGTCGTAATGTCAGGATTACAGTTGATCCAGCACACAAAAATAGTATCACACCTAGGACGAAGGGTAACATCTAACAGGACCTTAGAATGGCCGGACTTAACGTACCAGAGAATAGTCAATATACCCAGTATGAGACACAACAATAATGAAAAGTCAATAGTCAAGGATACCAGAACCCTCCTGCAGATCTGACTGGCCGAAACTGGCCTTTGACCCCAAAATGTGCGGGCGCGTCTTTTGCGTGACATCACACGCATGTTGACGCCCTCATTACCGTGGGCGGACGTAAGGCTATAATATGGCGTAGATCCACAGCGGATCGCATCTACTGACTGTGGGGATATTTATGGGATGATAATATTAAACAGTCGAGAATTGCCCACTATTTCAATTCTCTTAGATCTTAGAGATCGTTTATCATGTAAGTGTAAATGTATTCCATACAAATAAAAATCACAATTTGTTATAAAAATAGATTTAATTTATTGTAACAAATTAAATATCAATAATATTAGGCATCATGCATGATAATAATCAGTGAATATTTAGTATAACATAAGTATGTAATACAATGGCGATGGCTAAACACATTACAAAGCTACAGCATCACCTGTCACTTAATAAGATTTATGAGGGTACTTTATAGACAGAAAGTAAAGCTTCACACAGCGAAAAGCCATAAAACCTTGGCTAACAGTTAAATCAACTGAGTAACCCTTTCAATGCTGGCTAGATCCTCCTAGGCATATAGTATCCTATTCTCCTGTGATTTTCAATTGAAATAACATTTGAATCAATTCATTAATCATTTCCTGGAACCATCCAATAAGAATAATCTACCAGATTTTTACAAAAGCTGAATTTTAATTTGCCTAAAAAGATATCCTCTTATTTTAGAGCAAATCAATACACCTGGATAAAAACAGTGGTATGCTAACACGTGATACTATCACATTAATAGATAATTATTCTTAATTTCACCTGCAGAATGGAATGTTTATAACTATATATTCTTTAGTTAACTAAGATTTCTAAATATTGAAACCTGACCGTGATTTATCCAGTCATATATCATGCAATTAGTAAAATTTAATTAATTGAAATTAATTAAATAAAACCAGCATAATTACCAGTTATGTAGATATTCTCATCAGATGAGTAGGTAGTCCCAGAAACTTGATTGGTTGTATGGAGGTGCGTGAGTGATAGAGAAAAGTGGTGTTGGTTAGAAAGTATCAGTAAAATTCAAAGTGTCAAGGAGTTGTGTCCAAGAGAGTTTAAGAGTAGAGTGTTAGTCCCAGAGAGTGTCCTGAATATCTCTCTCTGCATGTCCGAATCTGAATTCCCAAACTCCACCAACTCGTCTCTCTACCAACTAACCTCTCTTCCCTTTGTCTTAACTTTTAAAGGGCCAGACTCTCTGTACGTCATTAGTTGATAAGCCAATAGGAAATTGTAGGTGTGTTCAATCTATGGTTCGCAATTTAGGTATTTCATCCAGTCTCGTCTCACTAAACCTTCCTATCCAGGAAAGAGTTAACTTTTCCTGATGACGATTTTGACGTCATTTGGCTTATCTAAAATGACCATCATAACTTAAATTTGCTGTCAGTTCAAAGCGTTTGTCTCAGTCTTTGTGGCAACTACTTTGATCGTAATTTCTAAAATTGACAGTTCTAAACTCAATTTCACCCCTTACTTACAATGGAACCTTGTAAAATTAATTACTTAGTCTTCTCTGTCACTAGTGTCTGTGTTTATATAATGCATTCCTTAGCTCAGGCTCAGTGGTTAGTGAAATCAAGGAAATTATGTGTCTTTGTTATCCCGAAAATAGCAAAATGGAGTCCGCTCTGTTCTGAGTGACTCTGGCAATATACACTTTTTTTTATAAATTCTTTATTTTTGGATCTTCAAAAGAAGTTATTGTTTTTTGTTTTTTTTTAAACAAAACGGGGTACAGAAAGGAAAAAGGGGTGCAACATGTTACAGTTAAATCGGTTACATTTGTACTCATTACTCTTTCCCTGTTTACATTCGTTGTTTCAGTTGTCCAACATGTAACTCCCCTTGCTATGGGTCTGGAAGGGTCGGGTGTGTAAGATGGATGGGGGTGTCCCCTCTGTTAGGCTTAACCACCGTGTGCCCTGAGTTTAGGGGGTAGGCCCTAGGCGATGGGTTTTGGTGATACGCTGTGAGGCTCAAACCTGGTTTTCGCTTAGGGCGTGGGCTTTGTGAGGAGTCGTTGTCGTACTCTGTCCGTTGCGTTGCCCTGTCTCTGTCCTCTGGGGGTGAGGTGGTGCCTCTGGGGTCGGGGGGTTAGGGGTTTAGAACTTGGAGAGTGTCCTTGTGTCGTAATATCAGTTTGATGTGTTTGTGTGGTTGAGCTTGTGGGGTTCACCTGAGTTGGTTCAGGTGGTTGCTTGTAGTCGTGATGTTTGCAGGTTTGTGCAATTGTTTTCTGCTGGTTGTGGTGCTTTGATGTGTGTTGTGGGCGGGTGTAGGGTAGGGGTGGATTGTGGTAAAGGGGGGGGGCTCTTCTCCCCCCCCCCCTTCCCCGCTCGCGAAGTCTTACAATGCCAACCAGGGGTCCCAGATCTTATGGAAAGATCTAGTGTTCTCATGAATGAGTGCGGACAGTTCGTCCATCTCCATGGCCTCTTTAATCTTTCTCTGGGCCTCCGAGGCTGTTGGGATTTCTGGGCTGCCCCAGTGGGTGGCTATAGTTCTACGCGTTGCTAGGGCCACCTTTGCTACTAGTTTGTTTTGTGCTCGGGTCAAGTTTTCTAGGGGCCTGGACAGCAGCCAGGTCCATGGGTCTAGGGGGATGTCCGTTTGTAATGCTCTCGAGGTGGCAGCGGCCATCTCTTTCCATATTTGAGTTAAGTGTTGACAATGCCACCACACGTGAATGTATGTTCCCTTTCCGCCACATCCCTTCCAGCATCTGTCCGAGTCTGTGCGTTTCATTTGTTTGAGTCTCAGGGGGGTGAGGTACCACCGAAGCAGGGTCTTATACGCCTGCTCTCTGTGGTTAACACAGATAGTCACTGTCGCTGTTGCTTCCCATATGTCAGCCCAGTCCGAGGGGTCCCCCGGGGGACCAAGATCCCTTTCCCAGGCCTTTACGTAGGAGAGGGCGTCAGGGGGGGTTTTAAGTGTTATGAGGTTATATAGGTTGGAGATTTGGCCCTTGTGTATTGGGTTGCTCAGGCAGTCCCTTTCGAAAGCAGTGGGTTTCAACACCGCCGCAGCGGCTATGGTAGGGGTTGACAGGAAGCTTCGGAGTTGGAGGTATCTAAAGTGGTCAAACGTGTTATATGGTGTGGCGTTTGGCAATTCTGGGAAGGGGATAAGGCGGTCGTTCCTATAAAAATGACAGATTCTCGTAAGGTCGTTGTCCTCGTACCTGGTGAAATGTTGGGGCGTCATTCCCGGGGTGAATTGAGGGTTCCTCAGCACAGGCATAAGGGGTGAGGGAGTATTTATGAGGTTGTATTTGTCGGTCGCCCTGTTCCAGATGTGGATGGCTGTCGTGAGGGCTGGTGTCGTGTTGGGCTGTTGTGGTCTGTGTGTTTTTGGTATCCATAGGTAGAGTGTTGGCAGATCTCGTCCGAATAGGTCGTGTTCCAGGTCCACCCAGCGCTTGACCCCTGGGGGGGCGTGCATGGATTGGATTTGTGCAAGTTGGGATGCTTGGTGGTAGTCCCAGAAATTTGGCAGGCCTAGTCCCCCTTTTTTGTGTGGATATACAGGGTAATTCGTTTTACTCTAGCTCTTTTCCCCGCCCAAATAAATTTATCAATGTGCATTTGGAGATTTTTGAAGTCTGCTCGTGAGAGTGGGATGGGGAGGGTCTGGAAGAGATAGAGAAAACGTGGCAGTAAGTTCATTTTAATCGCTGCCAGCCTCCCAAGCCATGAGATGGATAATTTTTGCCATGTTTGCAGGTCTCTCAGGGCCTGGTCGATTAATGGGGGGTAGTTTAGCCTGTATGTGGAATGTAGGTCTGCTGGTATCTCTGTTCCTAGATAACGGATACTTTGCGTTTGGAAGCGAAACGGGTAGTTTTGTTGCAGTAGTGTTCGCGTGTGGGGTGGGGTTTGGATTGTTAGGGCTTCAGTTTTCTCTATGTTGAGTTTGTACCCTGAGATTTTGGCGTATGCCTCTAGTAAGTCTAACAGTGGGGGTAGGGAAGTCCCTGGGTCAGTCAGGGTTAGAAGCAAGTCGTCAGCATATGCTGCCACTTTGTATTCTTCCCTTCTTATTTTTATGCCTTGTATGGCGGGTGTAGTGCGGATCTGTTGCAAGAGGGGTTCAAGGGAGAGGGCAAAGAGGAGGGGGGACAGGGGGCACCCCTGCCGGGTGCCGTTACGTATGTGGAGCGGGGCTTGGCGGGCATTTGGTATTAGTAGTCGTGCTGTCGGGTTGGTGTAGAGGGTGCGAATTGCCTGTAATAGGGCCCTGGGGAAGCCGAACCTCGTCAGGACAGCAAATAAATATGGCCAGAGGATCCTGTCAAATGCCTTTT
>OW240917.1:5849769-5860598 GCA_933207985.1 Pelobates cultripes
GTGAATCCTCCCCTCTCACCATAACACAGGCTTCATGCGTATCAAGTACAATCATACGAACCGCAAGCAGGGGAATGCTGTAAACTCACGAACGGGATCCGTACGGGCACTTCACTTCACGAGCTCCAATCGCACGAATCGCCAACAGTAGCCGAATGCATATATCCCCCAAGCGGCTAATAATCCCATCCGTCAGTCTCTAGTCGTCGGTAATAAATCCCCCCAATAACGAGACCAAGCTCCGCATTGAGGGTAAAACATGAACTGGCTTTACTGTGGGCTACCTGCCCATATTTATGCAGGTCTTCCACTTGGTGGATACTCCCCTAGTCCCCTAATGGGAGACTGTAACAATAGACAGACATATGGCAGGTTAGGACCCACAGACACAGAATATTCCCAGCATGCATTAGTATTTCCTCCCCTCTGCCCTGGAGATAATTGAGAAGTAATTCAATTATCTCCAGGACAGAGGCAAATCGCCATTTTAAATTCAACACAGAAAAACATATAAAAATATATAACTTTACATTTGTCGAATGTTACCCATTCGTATCACATATCCCCAGATAGCCTGGATCTGAGTGCATATTATTGGCGAATAGCGCTCAGATCCCATACGTATAGTTCAATCGCCATGGAGTCAAAGTCTATTACAGTCTTTCGGTATGCGATTGACTCCATGGGAAGGCTATCTGGGGTAAGTCCATTCGTGCGTTTAAAACTCCCGAACGGCCGGTGTTCGTATACTTCTGTCGAGTGAGAAGGGAGGTCGGCGGCTTCAGCGGTGTTCAGCAGAAAAAGTGTCCTTTTTCAGTTCCATGAAATCCATGCCGAACACCGCTGGTCTTTCGCATGGTTTAAAATGGCCGCCGCCTCGTGGTCGACATACGAACGACGACCACCCTGTATTCGGTTTTAATTGAGAAGTGTCTGTGGTTAACCACAACGTTCTAATTGGGATCAAGAGGTTAACCAGCAGCACACTTCTCTTCCGTTCGGTAGTTTTGTTCGGTGGAAAAGTCAATTCACTGAACAGGGGCATACGAATGGGTAATTCCACGAAAAGGCAAAACAGACAAACCAGCAATCCCAGTCTATACAGATGGATCTGTCACAACAGTTCTCTATATTGTGGCAGGAGATTGTATTTTTGAAGTCTGAGATTTGTAAATTATCTGGTAAACAAACTTAGGCTGAAACTGCTGCAAAGCCACTGCTGCAGAGACTAGGAGTGGCAGATGGATTACTGTAGGATCTGGTAGATTTAGAGTTGTGGATAAAAGGCATATTGCACAGTCTGTTGCTCTACATAATTCATTTTCTGCACTTTCAGAGCATAATGCGAGGCTCAGGCACCAGGTGTAGTGGTGCTATGGAGACAGACACTGAGGGTAGTGGTGTTGTAGAGACAGGCTCAGGCACTGAAGGTAGTAGTGTTGTGGAGACAGGCTCAGGCACTGATGGTAGTAGTGTTGTGGAGACAGGCTCAGGCACCAAGTGTAGTGGAGACAGGCTTGGAGACTATATGGTGAGGTCTAATAGAAAGCAGTTGTTGTTAAGGGATTTTATCATAAGAGGTGTGGAAATGGACAATGGTGGTCTGGTGAGTCTTCCCGGAGCTACCGCTTACAGAGACAGGAAACATATTTGTAATATTGTTAAGAGAGCAAAACAGAAAGAGGAATTGGATGTACTTTTCCATCTAGGGACAAATGACGGCTTGCAATGAGGTTTCAGAGGTAAAGGAAGTTTTTAGTGTTTTTGCCAAAGATATACAACAGGTTGCTTCCACACTGTAATTCTCTGATGTTCTGCCTGTGCATAACACTCAGAATGACAGGCGGATGCGTATTAGGGACTTTAATTTGTGGCTTGGTGAATGGTGTCGGGAGCAAGGATTTGGTTTGTTTCTCATGGTAGCTCTATTTGGAGTGGAAATAAATTGTACAAAAAAGATGGTTTGCATCTTTCTCAAAAGGGAACAAATGTTCTCAGTGAGCAGTTCAGAGGTTTTGCTAGGATGTATTTAAACTAGGAGGGGGGGCAAAAGGGTGATAAAACATCAATCTAATTGCCCCCCAAAACAAGGATTGAAGGTGCCTGTAGCAAGTGTGTTAAAAAAATGATAAGCTTAGAGTCATGTCTACAAATGCTTGCAGTTTAGGGAATAAGATCCACGAACTTGTGGAAATAATAGCAACTGATAGTGTAGATTTAGTCGCTGTTACTGAGACATGGTATAATGAGAAAAATGACTGGGAAATAGCAATACCAGGGTACTCTTTATATAGAAAAGACATGGAAGGCAAGAAAGGGGGAGGGGTGGCCCTGTATGTGAAGGATAACATAAAATCTAGCCTAATAAAAGTTAGTGAGGTGAACATAGAGTCTGTTTGGGTTACTTTACAATTTGGTAATCACACAGTAACTGATGTGAATTGGAAAACCAAAATAGCTGCTTTTGCCAGGAGCACACATATTCTAAACTCCCTACTGGGATTGTCTCTAAAACAAGTCATTGAGGAGCCAACTCGTAAAGAGGCCTTACTAGATGTAGTGTTAACAACGAAGATTTTGTATCAGATATTACTGTAGGTGAAAGTTTAGGATCCAGTGATCATCAGTCAGTGTGGTTTAATATAAGAACAGTGACCGAATCACATCACACAAAAACAAAAGTTTTATACTTTAAAAAAACCAGACATTTCTAAAATTAGAATATGTGTAAAGGAGTCATTATCAGACTGGAGCAATTTAAACGGAGTCCAAGAGAAATGGGATTAATTAAAATTTGCACTGCTTAAGGCAACAGAAAATTGCATTAGGTTTGTCAGTAAAAGCAAAAAATTCAAGAGACCACTGTGGTATTCCGCAGATGTGGCCAAAATAGTAAAAAACAAAAAGTTAGCATTTAGGAATTATAAAAAAAAAAACAGAGTGAGGAAGGCAGAATGATCTATAAGATTAGGCAGAAAGAGGCTAAGCAAGTTATAAGAGCTTCCAAATCACACACACAAGAGAAAATAGCACAGTCAGTAAAAAAAGGGGACAACACATTTTTTAGATTCATAAATGAGAAAAGGAAGGTAAAACAAGGATAAGTTAGATTAAAAACAAAAGAAGGAATGTATGTAGAAGAAGATAGAGGTCTAGCTGACTGCCTCAATTAATATTTTTGTTCAGTATTTACAGATGAAAATGAAGGAACGGGGCCTCAGTTAGGAAAAAGGACAAATTAGTCATTTGTTACATGTGAGTTAAAGAGGTTCTATTTCAACTGTCAAATGTAAAGACAAATAAGTCAATGGGACCTGATGGAATACACCCAAAATTATTAAAAGAGCTTAGTGGTGTACTAGCAAAACCATTAACAGATTTATTTAACCAATCATTATTAACAGGAGTAGTCCCAGAAGATTGAAAGTTAGCGAATGTTGTGCCCATTCACAAGAAAGGTAGCAGGGAGGAGTCAGTTAACTCTAGGCCAGTAAGCCTTACTTCAGTAGTGGGGAAAGTGATGGAAACCATGTTAAAGGATTGGATTTGTTGAACATCTAAAATCACATGGATTTCAAGATCAGAGACAACATTGGTTTACTTCAGGGAGAGCATGCAAAACTAATCTTACTGATTTTTTTGATTGGATAACTAAAATAATAGACCAGGGTGGTGCAGTAGACATTGCCTACCTAGATTTCAGTAAGGCTTTTGACACTGTTCCACATAGAAGGCCCATCAATAAACTGCAATCTTTAAGTTTGGATTCCAATATTGTTGAATGGGTAAGGCAGTGGCTGAGTGACAGGCAACAGAGGGTTGTAGTCAATGGAGTATAATCGAAGCATGGGCTTGTCACCAGTGGGGTACCTCAGGGATCTGTACTTGCACCCATTCTCTTTAATATTTTTATTAGTGATATTGCAGAAGGTCTTGATGGTAAGGTATGTCTTTTTGCTGATGATACTAAGATATGTAACAGGGCTGATGTTCCAGGAGGGATAAGCCAAATGGCAAATGATTTAGGTAAACTAGAAAAATGGTCAGAGTTGGGGCAACTGACATTTAATGTGACTAAGTGCAAGATAATGCATCTTGGACGTAAAAACCCAAGGGCAAAGTACAGAATACTTGGTTGTATAGGAAGAGGCATTAGCAGTAGAAAGAGGGAAGTGCTCATGCTATTGTATAGAACACTGGTGAGACCTCACTTGGAGTTATGTACGCAGTACTGGAGACCGTATCTCCAGAAGGATATTGATACTTTAGAGAGAGTTCAGAGAAGGGCTACTAAACTGGTTCATGGGTTGCAATATAAAACTACACGGAAAGGTTAAAAGAACTTAACAAGTATAGCTTGGAGGAAAGACGAGATAGACGGGATATGATAGAAACATTTAAATGCATAAAGGGGATCAACACAGTAAAGGAGGAGACTATATTTAAAAGAAGAAAAACTACCACAACAAGAGGACATAGTCTCAATTTAGAGGGGCAAAGGTTTAAAAATAATATCAGAAAGTATTACTTTACTGAGAGGGTAGTGGATGGATGGAATAGCCTTCCAGCTGAAGTGGTAGAGATTAACACAGTAAAGGAGTTTAAGCATGCGTGGGATATGCATAAGGCTACCCTAACTATAAGATAAGACCAGGGACTAATAAAATTATTTAAAAAAATGGGTAGACTAGATGGGCCAAATGGTTCTTATCTGCCGTCACATTCCATGTTTCTATGCAGAATGAGGTTTTATAATTAAATAAAATAAAATGAAAGCATATATGAACACAAGAGTGGGGACTGACTATGTATCTTTCAGAGACATTGCAATATCGTAAAAGGAATAGCATAGAACCAGAAGAAGGGAGCGTTAAACAAAAGAGGAGGAAGGGAGGAAGAGGGAAAAAAAATATGCCCGCACTGTCTAGCTCCATCCCCCTAACTCAAGCATAGTCCCAACTGTTTTGCCCTGCCCCCTCCCAGGTCCAAGGCATCAGAGGACAACCATTGGAGCAAGTAAAACCATGTCTCATGTTTTGCCTGAATTCTGTCTGTGGCTGTGAGAATGAATTCCTCAATTATCTTATCTCTTTGACCACAGTGGCATCTCCAGGATTCATACATTGGAGGGGGCACATAAGGGACAAGGGACAAAATAAGCGGGGCAGATATAAAATGTGTTCTTATAATTATGATCAGTGCATTTTCTCATTTTGTGTATTAATGAGATTGTTTTTCCACAAGTTAGGTAACAGTTAATCATTATTTATCTTTCAGTTTAGTCTTTTATCTAATTGTGTTGACCTCTTATATTATCATTTTTCAGGTAATATTGTTTTTAATTGCTTAATCCAACTTCATGTGGTTCAGAGATTCCAATGGCATTATTCTGCCGCAATTTAACTTTTACCCAGTCCTGTCTGTCTTATTCTCTTCTAAGCCATTGGTTTTACAAACACACTCCCAGCTACAATACAAGGTTTAAAATATGATTTTATGTATTTACACATTTTGTCCTGCTAGTGTTGTAGAATTATAGAATTCTTGAAATTATCTAAGCTAATGCTTTGGCAGGAAGAAATGTGCTGAATAATAAAATGTGTATTTACTAAAAGAACCTTGAAGCTAACAATACTAACTACTCAAAATGGCTGCCAAAGCACCCCTCCCATCGAGTGAACACCTCGTGCTAATAAGATGGCGCCTACATCTTGTGTCCACTCCCGTGTCAAGGATGACATCACCTTTTGATGGGAGGGCATCTAACTAACCACTTAACACCTGGACCAATCAATAGTGTTTATTTGCTTTTATCTTGAATTCTTCAGTGATGTAAAAATGCCTTTATAAGGGTCTGCGCACCCATTTTCTGTTAGAAGCCATTAAACTTCTCCGAAGTTCTTTCATTAACCTGAACCCTGTGTCTCAGTGTGAATTTACTTCTGCGTGCACGCAACTTTATTATCTTTAATTTGGACAGGAACAGATAGTCATTCAAACTAATTGGTTTGCAGAAAATAATCTACTACAATTTGGCGCCTTCAACGTGGGTTATGTCCTGTCCGGGCAGCCGTCCAAGAAGACGCTGGGAGGGATGAATCCTGGGGGAAGGAAAAGAGCCTAATCACCTCTGAGTACACGGTGGAGACTGCTGCAGCACCTAGCCGGTATGTTCCTGCCCCTGTGATTGACCTGTCCCAGTGTCTGTGACTGCTGCCGAGAGGACATCAAAGTCAGGTAATAACTTGCCCAGAGTCTTTGTATTGTTAATGCTACCTAGTTTAGCTGCATGTTGACTATCTGTTGCCTGGGTGTGTTTGTATTGGTTTGTGTTTAGCTTAGTCCCCGGGGAGTGTGAGTGCCTGTTTACCCCTTTTAGGTGCTAGGTGGCTCTAGCGGTAAAGGAAAAAGGGGAGGGGACCTGGTGGAAGTCTGTGTGGACTCCCTACTTTCTCAGGGTTGAGGGAGGTGGCTGAGGCCACACAAGTAAAGGAAAGGGATTTGAACTGTGATGCATGCACTGTATTTTATTTGAAATGTTGTCTTAATTGTCTGTCACACAGATTTCTGTGCTTAATCTTATCTTACTCTCTGTGTTATTTACACTTTCCCCTCTTATTTCTCTTTGTTGAGAGAAGTGATTGGTCACACACTTCTCGCCACGCTCCAATCTGCGGCTACCTCAGGTAGGCGGAATTAGTGACTAGTCTACGTTTTGGGAAGACGTATGTAGGAACCCACTCTTACGTAGCAGTCGAGCACTGTAGACCTTCTTTTCTCTCTTTCTCTATATCTGGGACGCCTTATATAGGGAGGATGGGACAGAAGTTAGATAAACCCAGTAAGGGCTGGTTAGCATGTGATCTAGTGGAAGACAGAGAAGGAGAAGAGATGGTTAAGAAAGTGAGGAAGATTGCTAAAGTATGTGGAATTACCGTACCTCCGTGCGGCAGATTGCAGCCAGAGAGCTGGCGTAAGTTACTGACAGAGAAGAAAGGGAAGCTGTCGGACCACGATTTGGTTCGTACAGCAGAAGCATGGTACCGAGTAGCAAGAGCTATTCAGCAAAAGGGATAGGTTGAGGAAGAAATTGATCACAAAGGTTTAAGATTGTTTGTGTATTATAATAATTGTGTTACTGTTAAGTCCTCCCAGCCAGCGCCCTATGATGGCGCCCAGGAGGTGACCACTCCCAACATCGCGACAGCAATGACCGAAATGTAGCTGACCATGGTCCCCACCCCTGGTCCCCACCCTACCACCGCCCCTGTTTGCCCAGTCCTGAATGCTGATGGATCCCTATTCTCCCCCCCATCAGTCCTACAGATCTCGTCACCCTCATCCTCTCTCTGCAGCTCCCTGCACCTCCAGTCCGTTTCTCCCGTCAAAGATTTCTGGTTTCCAAACGTATAAGTCTCTGTCCTTCTGTCTTGTTACTTTACGGCGCTCACATGGTTAACCTTCATGCCTGCAGTTTCTCTCGTTTCTCTCTCTCCCCTTTTTGCACTCTGTCTCACTTTCTCCCCCCCCCCTTGCCTAGGGGGGAGGAGTGACATGCCTGCATTTCGGAGCTACTGATAAGAGTTAGAGACGGGATTTTTGCTGGAAAATATTCTAATTGTGTAATATTGTGTACATTGTTATATACATAGACGTTCTAATTCAAAGGTTATGGTGTTATAAGTGTGTAATAATATTATTATTATTGCCATTTGCATGGCGCCAACAGATTCCGCAGTGTTTTATATATATATATATATATATATATATAAATTGTGTTTTGTGATAAAGTAGTGAGGATTGTGGGGGAGACTAGCTCACAAGAATGCATTCAGTGTTGAATACGGGATTTAGGAAGGTGTAGCCTGATAACAATAATAGAGGGATATTTGGACGTGTTAAGTGTGATTTGTTGCAATACTAAGCAATGTGGATAGAGGGATTATGCAGTATAGCTAGGTTAGTATATGAAGAGGAAGGTGATTAATGGTTGTTGGATGATAAGGGAAATTGATTGAATTCCGTGAGTTTATTTTGCATCATGTAACTTTAAAGTACATGTTTCTATGGACAGCTTTATGGGCTGTTAAATGCATAATGTTCTCAACTGTCTTATTTAACCTGCCAGGTTTATTTATAGTTTAGTGTTTCATCTCGGAACTGACTTATTTTAATAGTTATAATATAGTGTATTGTTGAAAGTGCGTCAGCCACCACCCTAAAGATGGCGCCTAGTAGAGAAGGAGGTTGACTCTGCCAGTCCCGTGACCTATCTACAGTCACGGTTGCTTCTAAAGTGACGTCACTTCCGCCCTTACCATGCCCACACCTCCTGTCTTCCTTTCCCACACATATCATGGATGTCACCCCTCTCACTTCCTCCCTTGCTGTCATTTCCTTCCCCGCCCCTGTCATGGCTGCCTCCATCATGAGGCCTACCCCTATTATGCGCGTCCTATTTAGAGACATGTTGTTTTCCTTACACTCTACATATTATGAACAGAAACATTATAATTACTAAAACAATCATGCCATTTGTTTCCCTGTATCAGAAATGTGTCCGTGATAACAAAAAAAAAAAAAAGGTTGCTAAAATGTCATTTGCAACTGTGGTGTGACCTACAAATGAGATCTGTTGGACACGAATATAAGAGCATAACAGCTGATTATCCAGATTAATCTTGCAACAAGGGAAATAGCCAAATAATGCAAGTTATTTTAAACATTGTATCTTTACTTAATCAAATATTGCTAGTTACAGATCGTATGTTTACAGTAACATCCTGTACGTTAAATGATGGTTTAGCATTAGAAGGGTTTGTGACATGTTTTATTAACCCAGCCACTACTGGTTATTCATTTTAGTTACAGGGTGGTATACTTGTTATGGCCTAATTAATATAAATTATAGTACCGCAATAGTTAATGTTTTATCCAAAGACATATAGGAACTTTACTTCACTTACTATTAACCATTATTTATAATGATAGACATGTTCAGACTGCAAAAAGCTATGACATAGAAAGGGGTTAGAGTCAGTAACACAGCCCATACAGAGGAGAGCAAACCCGCTGATGCTTAATGCCCCTGCCACGTGTCTACAGGGGATGGGGGAGGGCCACTAGCTACTACCCGTTGAGGGTCATCCCACTACTTGCCTGGTTGACACAGGTGCAGCCCGCAGTGTTCTTAGAGAACAAGACCTGCCTGACTCATCGTTCCTGTCTGACACCGATGTCTCTTGTGTTGGTGTTGATGGTACTTCCCGCAGTAACCCACTCACTCTCCTCCACATGTCCCATTAACCTCTTGGGTGCTGATGTCCTATCCCGCCTCCAAGCATCCATCACCCTCACTGCAGACGGCCAGGTTCAATTAAATACACCTTTGTCACGAAAAGACACTACAGTTCTTTGTTCCCTTCCCATCTTACTTGGAGATGACATCCCCACGACAGAAAAATGTTCTCTGGACCTCCTTTGTTATCTTGCAGATCAGGGGTGTAAGGCATTTCTTGTCAAACTTCAATTTTGCCAGGCCACAGTAATCTTTCTAGGCCATTGCCTGTCCCATGGCACTAGACACCTCACCCGTGTTCGTGTCGGAGCGGTTCTGGCCATTCCGCCTCCAAAAAAACAACAACTCCTAAATCCCTCCACGCCTTTCTAGGCCTCAATTCTTACTGCCGAGCATGGATCCCAGAGGCCTCTCTACTCATGCAACCTTTGTACGATGCTCCTAAATCAGACCCGTTCTGTCTGTCCTCAGAAGCACATGACAACTTCTACACTCTCCAACGTGCTATTGCCTCTGCTGCCGCCCTTGGCTTGCCAGACTACACCAAACCATTCAAATTATTTGTGTCTGAAAGACAAGGCCACGCTACAGGAGTCCCTACTCAAGCCCATGGACCTGGCGGCCGCCAAATTGGCTTCTTCTCTTGCCAACTAGACATTGTGGCTAGAGGAACCCCCTCTTGCCTCCGAGCTGTTTTTGCCGCTCAGGAACTCATCAACCGCACTGGGGACCTGGTTCTTGGCCACCCTCTGACTGTTTTGGCACCTCATGATATTTCTGCCATACTTAACCAGGTCCAACTCAAACATGTCACCCCTGCCAGGCACCTTCGTCTCCAATGTCATCTCCTGTTACCTGACAATGTTACCCTTCAAAGATGTCAGGTTCTGAATCCGTCCACTCTTCTGCCACTTCCTGAGGGGGGTAGCTACTATGGATTTATCATGGATGAAGGCTATGTCCTACTTCTTACCCACACCATTAAAAAGATGCACCTCAATTTACCCGCCTGTGACGGGCCAGAGTATGCCTTCTGTACCATGTGGTACAAGCCAACCATCAACCCTGACCCTCATTATGAAGATGAACTTTATCAATTAATTGAGGTAAAACTCATTTTACAAGATTTTTACTGCGATACTGAAAGCAACAGTATGATTTTGGTTCAACTATCACCTGGACTTGAACATCTATATCACCATTGGGACACAGCCATTCCACATGTCCCTGTTACCAAATCAAAGATAAAGTCATGGGGTGATCTCGGGCCCATGGCAAAACTATGGGCCACCATGGATGAACTACCGCTCCAAGAAAAAGGCGTTGTCAAGTACCCAACAACTGAACATGTAAAAGCATGGCCACGGTACTTTCTGGAAGATGAATTTGAAGATCTGGTCATAAAGCACGACTATGATCCAGAAACGCCCCATAACTGTTTTGAACAGATGAAAATGGAAACAACACATTTGCCAACCGTGCATGAGGATCCACTAATAGATCCTGACCTCACCCTGTTTGTGGACGGCTC
>OW240917.1:5861045-5887903 GCA_933207985.1 Pelobates cultripes
ACAGATCTACATTCTATTTCTTAAACTTGATTTACCTTCTAATTTGATTCTAATTCATCATTTCTTACATATATATATATTAAGTGACTTAAGAGTTATTTATTAATTATTTCATGCTCAATTACATATCCATATTGTGTAAACTAAAAACAATTAACCAATGAATATTATTATTTATTAATTATTGCATACTCAATTACATATCCATATTGTGTGAAATAAAAATAATTGACCAACCATATACTTGATGTCATATTCGGTTTAGATAAAGCGACATGAGTAATATATGTTCAATTTTAAATGTATCTTTATGCATTAACAATCAATTAGTTCAAAAAACAATTAGTTCAAAAAACAAACAATATCCATATCCACATTTAATCCCCTTGGGGCAAGGGTGCGTAACCTATGAATCCAATATGATTCCCTTTGTGCCAATCGCTTTTCTTTATTACCCCCTCTCCAGTGGGGTTGAATTTGTTCTATCCCTATACAACGTAGCCCCTTCAAAGAAAATAGGGGACAATTATTACACTGAAGGGGGACTGAATGAGTATCTAATTTTTTCTTTATGTTGTTAATATGTTCCAAAAGTCTCACTTTTAGACATCTCTTTGTACGACCAACATATTGGCTGCCGCATGGGCACTGAAGCAAATACACAACACAGTCCGAGCGGCAGCCAATCTCTGATTTAATAGAAAACTGTTTCCCTGTAACGGAGCTGCTATATGATGTAACCTTGTCTGTATTTACTTGAGAACAGGCTTTGCAACTTTTACAACCCCGGAAGCCTTTTATCCCTTTTTTGTTATTTTTAAATCCACTTTTTAAAGCATAACTGGGTGCTAATAAGTTCTTGAGATTTTGTTTTTTCCTATAGATGATTTTTGGCCTTTTCGACAAATGCTCCCCCAAAATGGGGTCCTCTAACAATATTGGCCAATATTTCTGTAGACTTCTTTTGATTCTTGGATGATCCACACTATATTGTGTGAAAAAAGCTTGTTTAAAGTCTTCCCCCTTTTTCTTGTTGCTAGGGCCATCCATTAAAAACTCATTTCTACTTCTTTTAGACATCATCTGGATTTCCCTCCTAATTTTCTTCGTGTTGTAGCCTTTAACTAGTTTATTGGCTACATGTTGAGCCTGTGTCTGAAAATCCTTAGTATGGGAACAGTTCCTCCTCACTCGAGTAAGCTGTCCCTTAGTGATCCCCTTCAACCAAGGCTGATGGTGACAGCTACGTTTGTGAACATAGCTGTTCCCATCTGTTGGTTTGAAGAAACATTTGGTTTTGATCTCACTTCCCTCACTAAAAAGGGTGAGATCTAAGAAATTAATTTCTCTACGATCCCATACTGGAGAAAACTTTAAATTGTACTCATTTTGATTTAAATAATTGACAAAAGTCTTAAATTCAAAGTCCGACCCCTTCCAAATAATAATCACGTCGTCTATATACCGCCGCCATAGGACCAGGTTCTCCACCCAGTCATGACCCAACCATACGCAGAGGTCCTCCCACCTGCGCATGTATATGTTGGCATAACTGGGGGCGAACCTGGTACCCATGGCAGTGCCCACCAATTGCAAATAAAACGATTGATCAAAAAGAAAATAATTGTGTTCTAATATGAACTGTATACCCCACATGATGAAGGACCTGAAACCTATAGAAATGTCTCTATCTTGATTTAGATAGAAAGCAACTGCCTCCAAACCAAGATTATGACTGATAACCGTATACAACGAGGTCACATCCAATGTGGCCCAGCTGTAGTTCTCCTGCCATTCCAGATTTTCAATTTCTTGCAAAAAAGATTTTGTATCCTTTGTATATGACAGTGCCATTTGAGCATATTTTTGCAAACAACAATCCAGAAAGGCAGAAAGATTTGCCGTAATCGATTCAATGCCACTTATTATTGGGCGGCCTGGAGGACTTGTTAAATTCTTATGGATTTTTGGAATAAAATAAAAAATTGGAATAACTGGGTAGGGGTTCCAGAGATATTCAAAATTGCGTTTTGTAATAATATTTTCATTTCTAGCTTCTTCTAAAAGGGTTTTTAGTTAACAATTAAAGACCTGAGAAGGATCATTTTTAAGTTTTTTTATAAGTTTTACCATCAGCCAAGATATTAGAAGCTTCTTGTCGGTAGTATTGTTCTGACATAATGACTATTTCTCCCCCTTTGTCCGCTTCTTTTATAATAATGTCCTCCCTTGAGATTAAATTATTTAATGCTAATTGCTCCCCCTTGGTCAGATTTTGTACTTGATCTCCTTTTCTTTTTCTCTTACCTACCCATTTCTCAAAATCTTTTTCAACCAAGTTCTCAAAAGTCTCCAAATGAGACCCTTTACTCTGCACTTGGAAAAATTTAGACTTAAAATTTTTCCTGTATATCATTTAGCCCATTCCCATCTTTATTTTCAAAAGGGTTGGGGAATTTTAAAAAATGTCTTGTAACTGTCATAGATCTGATGAACTTTTTTAAAGTCAATATATAATTGAAAATCATCTGCCTCTTGATTGGGGGCAAATTTCATTCCCTTCTCTAATAGTTGAATCTCCTGTTCTGTTAAACTCGTACCAGATAAATTAACAATCGCCCCTTTGTAATTCGTCTCCTGATATTTCTAATCTCTCCCTTGGTTTCTTTCCTGATCCTCTGCCCGTTTCCTTTTCTGTGGAGATTCCCTGTATAGATGAGAAAAACGATTGGGATGTTCCCACCTTTTTTCTCGTGGATGAAAATAGTTGGTGATGGTTTTTTCTTTTGGGGCTCTTGCTCTCTCCTGAAAATTTTCATTTTCCCTAGTCTCCAAAGGATTCACTTTTCTAATTTCTTCCTTATTTCTCACAACCTGTGCATGAGTTTCAAAATGTTTTTCCCTTCTATATGGGGGTTGTATTATACAATCCGCATCATCAAATTCATTCCTATCTGTCCTTCTCTCAAAACATGCTTTTTCCCCTCTTTTTGAGTTTTTGTATGATATATCCCTCTCTCTTTCTGAAGGACTTTGTCCAAAAACCTTAGGAGATCTTCCTCTACCTGGGGTTTTTCTCCTAGCCTCAAATGAAGGAAATCTTTTCCTAGAATTATACTGAGATTTCTTATTTCTCTCTGGGGTTGTTCTTCTAAAAATTCTAGATGGAGTTCTAATGAATCTTCTTCTAATGTTTGATCTTCCTACTCTTTTACGAGCAATTTTGTTCTTTATTGAAAAATTGTTATGAACCATATCATCTTTATCCCTTAAATACTTATTATTCTTGGTATCAGAAATCTTTTCATCTAGATGTTGTAATCTTTTAAATAAGATCTCCTCCCTTTCAGGTGTCACAATAGCTTGCATTTAAAAAACAAAACAAAAAACTTTTCACTGTAATAGATTGAATAGCAGTTAGTTGTCTTCAAGCGGGTGTGTCAGGCCTACAACGTGTACTCTGCCAACCTCTGCCAGTTCACAGTGCCACTCATATCTGGTGTCACAGTAGCTTGCACGCATAGTACCACTAATCGAAAAAAAAATGACAGGCAGAGGCAGGCCACCCCGCAGGGGCCGTCGTGGTCGTGGTGCTGTGATTCCCTTTTGCCCTAGAATAATGCCCAGTTTTCAGAGGCCAGGTACCCTGAACTTGAAAAGTTCTGAGGACATAGTTGACTGGCTAACACAGGACACCCAATCTTTTACAGCTTCCGCTCGGAACCTTGACGCAACATCCTCCTCCAGCTTAGCTTCAGGCACCTCTCAAGATACCACTCACCCGCCTGCCGCCACCACCAACACTAGCACCACAGCCACGTCACTTGGTATGTCAGAGGAGTTATTTACACATCCGTTTGAAGAAATGAGTGATGCGCAACCATTATTGACAGAGGATGTAGATAACAGGAATATGTCTAAGTCAGGCAGCATTACACATGTACGGTGTGATGATGATGTTGTACCCACTGCTGCTTCCTTTGCTGAGTTGCCAGATACAAGTGAAGCGGTTGATGATGACGATGCATCCATGGATGTCACGTGGGTGCCCCCTCGGCAAGAAGAAGAACAGGGCGAAAGTTCAGATGGGGAGACAGAGAGGAGGAGGAGACGAGTTGGAAGCAGGGGGAGGTCGTCGCAAGGAGCTAGTGGCACAGTCAGACCGCATGCATCGGCACCCGGGGTCAGCCCGGCAGCACGCCAATAAACGCATGCTGTGTCCACCAGCAGAATGCCATCATTGCAGAGCTCAGCAGTGTGGCATTTTTTTTGTGTGTCTGCCTCTGACAACATCGATGCCATTTGCAACCTGTGCCAAAAGAAACTGAGTCGTGGGAAGTCCAACACCCACCTAGATACAACTGCTTTGCGTAGGCACATGATCGCACATCACAAACGCCTATGGGATCAACACATGAGTACAAGCAGTACACAAACTCAAAGCCGCCATCCTCCTCCTGGTCCAGCATCTTCAGCCACGTCAACCACTGTTGTCCTCCTTGCCCCCTCTCAACCATCCGCCACTCCGTCTCTCGCCTTGAGCAGTTCCTACTCATCTGCCCACAGTCAGGTGTCTGTCAAGGACATGTTTGAGAGTAACAAGCCAATGTCAGAAAGTCACCCCCTTGCCTGGCGTCTGACAGCTGGCTTGTCTGTACTCTTAGCCCGCCAGCTTTTACCATACAAGCTGGTGGAGTCTGAGGCGTTCAAAAAATTTGTAGCTATTGGAACACCGCAGTGGAAGGTACCCGGACGAAATTTCTTTTCACAAAAGGCAATCCCCAACCTGTACTCGATTGTGCAAAAGGAAATAATGGCATGTCTGGCACACAGTGTTGGGTAAACCTGCTGACGGCTGCCAAGCATGGAATGCGTGGCTCTGCAGAGGAGTTGGTGACACCGCCACGACTTGCAGGCATGCCTGCTTCCACCTCCTCTACTCCTCCTACTCCATCCTCTTCCATAACCTCTTCGGCTGAGTCCTCTTCTGCTGCTGCGTCTTGCTCCACATCAACGGCACCCCCCCAGCTCCCCAGGTACTATTCCACATCCCGGATACGGCAGTGTCACGCCGTCTTGGGTTTAACTTGCTTGAAAGCAGAGAGTCACACCGGACAAGCACTCCTGTCCGCCCTGAACGCACAGGTGGAAAAGTGGCTGACTGCGCAGCAACTGGAGATCGACAAAGTGGTTTGTGACAACGGAACAAATTTGTTGACGGCATTGAAGTTGGGCAAGTTGACACATGTGCCGTGCATGGCACATGTGTGTAATCTGATCGTACAACGCTTTGTGCATAAGTACACAGGCTTACAGGACGTCCTGAAACAGGCCAGGAAGGTGTGTGGCCATTTCAGGCGTTCCTACACGGCCATGGCTCACTTTGCCGATATCCAGCGGCGAAACATGCCAGTGAGGCGCTTGATTTGCGACAGCCCGACACGTTGGAATTCAACACTCCTAATGTTCGACCACCTGCTCCAACAAGAAAAAGCCGTTAATGAATATTTGTATGACCGGGGTGCTAGGACAGCCTCTGGGGAGCTGGGAATTTTTTTGCCATGTTACTGGATGCTCATGCGCAATGCCTGTAGGCTTATGCGTCCTTTTGAGGAGGTGACAAACCTAGTCAGTCGCACCGAAGGCACCATCAGCGACATCATACCATATGTTTTCTTCTTGGAGCGTGCCCTGCGAAGAGTGCTGGATCAGGCCGTAGATGAGCGTGAAGAGGAAGAGATGTGGTCACCATCACCACCAGAACCAGCCTTATCAGCATCGCTTGCTGGACCTGCGGAAACGCTTGAAGAGGATTGTGAGGAAGAGGAGTCAGAGGAGGAATGTGGCTTTGAGGAGGAGGAAGACCAACCACAACAGGCATCCCAGGGTGCTCGTTGACACCTATCTGGTACCCGTGGTGTTGTACGTGGCCGGGGGAAGAACATACCTTCATTGAGATCACTGAGGAGGAGGAACGGGAAATGAGTAGCTCGGCATCCAACCTTGTGCAAATGGTGTCTTTCATGCTGTCGTGCCTGTTGAGGGACCCTCGTATAAAAAGGCTGAAGGAGAACGACCTGTACTGGGAGTCCACGCTACTAGACCCCCGGTATAAGCAGAAAGTGGCTGAAATGTTACCAAATTACAACAAGTCGGAAAGGATGCAGCATTTGCAAAATAAATTGAAAAGTATGCTTTACACAGCGTATAAGGGTGATGTCACAGCACAACGGGAATCTAACAGGGGAAGAGGTGAAAGTAATCCTCCTCCTCCCACGACCACGCCGGCAAGTACAGGACGCTTTACAGATGTGTTGTTGATGGAGGACATGCGGAGCTTTTTAAGTCCTACGCATCGCCACAGCCCTTCGGGATCCACTCTCAGAGAACGACTCAACCGACAGGTAGCACACTACCTCGCTTTAACTGCAGATATCGACACTGAGGAGCGATGAATCCCTTGACTACTCTGTGTGCAGGCTTGACCTGTGGCCTGAGCTATCCCAATTTGCGATAGAACTTCTGGCCTGCCCTGCTTCAAGTGTCCTGTCAGAAAGGACCTTCAGTGCAGCAGGAGGTATTGTCACTGAGAAGAGAAGTCGCCTAGGTCAAAAAAGTCTAGATTACCTCACTTTTATTAAGATGAATGAGGGATGGATCCCGGCGGGACTGACAGTGGGCGATACATCCGACTAAAGGCCTGATGAGGGGGACGTAACAGGGTGTCGTGGCTGCCGGCCCGCCGCGTGATATTTAAATCCCTAGCTCACCCCAGTACCTTGCCCTGTCGTGGTTTCCTGTTCCTTTTTTCCTGAGAGTGCTTTATCATTGTGAATCTGATTTCCTGGTATCCTGATCTTGGCTTTTCCCTGGTTATTCTGAATTCTGGTTTCCCTGACTTGGCTTGTGTAAACGGTATTGTGTATTTTCTGGCTTCCTTGACCTTCGGCTTTCCCTTTGACCATTCTCTGTCTCCAGCGTATTAGTCCGGCAATTCTAAGGTCCGGTTTACGCGCTGTCCTTTTATTTTCCTTTTCTTGCCTATGTATATGTTTACATAGTTTCTGCGTGCTGGACCACACTAGTAGTCGTGACATTGGGATTAAACTGATAAGAATAGTACTACTTAACACACCACTCCTATCTGATGGCACATTAGATTGCACGCGCAGTGCCCCAAATTTGAAGAAGGAGGACCGACCAAGCATCTTTTTCCATCTCCCGGTTCCTAAAATTGATGCCATATACACGTCCCCTGATAGGAATAGTACTACTTAACACACCTTATAATAAAGCAGAGAAGCAATGCAGAGAGAGGAGTCTGAAGCAATGCAGAGAGAGGAGTCTTACTCTTTATATAGGAAAGATAGGGAAGGCAAGAAAGAGGGAGGGGTGGCCTTGTATGTGAAGGATAGCATAAAATCTAGCCTAATAAAAGTTAGTGAGGCAAACATAGAGTCCGTTTGGGCTACGTTAGAATTTGGTAATCACACAGTAACTCGTGTAGGTGTGATTTATAGGCCCCCAGGACAAATTGAAGAGTTAGATAATCTACTAGTTGAGGAAATAGCTAAAATGACAATGAAGGGGGAAGTTATCATCATGGGTGACTTTAATCTTCCTGATGTAAATTGGAAAACAAAATTAGCTACTTGTGCCAGGAGCACACATATTCTAAACTCCCTACTGGGATTGTCTCTAAAACAAGTTGTTGAGGAGCCAACTCGTAAAGAGGCCATACTAGATTTAGTGTTAACAAATGGAGATTTGGTATCAGATGTTACTGTAGGTGAAAGTTTAGGATCCAGTGATCATCAGTCAGTGTGGTTTAATATAAGAACAGTGACTGAGTCACACCACACAAAAACAAAAAAGTTTTAGACTTTAGAAAAACAGACTTTTCTAAAATTAGAATATGGGTAGAGGAGTCATTATCAGACTGGAGCAATTTAAATGGAGTCCAAGAAAAATGGGATTATTTAAAAGTTGCACTATTGAAGGCAACAGAAAATTGCATTAGGCTTGTCAGTAAAAGCAAAAAATTCAAGAAACCACTGTGGTACTCCGCAGATGTGGCCAAAATAGTTAAAAACAAAAAGTTAGCATTTAGGAATTATAAAAAAACCCAGAGTGAGGAAGACAAAATGATCTATAAGATTAGGCAGAAAGAGGCTAAGCAAGTTATAAGAGCTTCCAAATCACACACAGAAGAGAAAATAGCACAGTCAGTAAAAAAGGGGGATAAAACATTTTTTAGATACATAAATGAGAAAAGAAAAGTAAAACAAGGATTAGTTAGATTAAAAACAAAAGAAGGAAGGTATGTAGAAGAGGATAAAGGTCTAGCTGACTGCCTCAATGAATATTTTTGTTCTGTATTTACAGATGAAAATGAAGGAAAGGGACCTCAGTTGAGAAAAGGATAAATGAGTCATTTATTACACGTGAGTTTACAGAGGAAGAGGTTCTATTTCAACTGTCAAAAGTAAAGACAAATAAGTCAATGGGACCTGATGGAATACATCCCAAAGCTATTAAAAGAGCTTAGTGGTGTACTAGCAAAACCATTAACAGATTTATTTAACCAATCATTGTTAACAGGAGTAGTCCCAGAAGATTGGAAGTTAGCGAATGTTGTGCCCATTTCCAAGAAAGGTAATAGGGAGGAGTCGGGCAACTATAGGCCAGTAAGCCTTACTTCAGTAGTGGGGAAAGTGATGGAAACCATGTTAAAGGATAGGATTGATGAACATCTAAAAACACATGGATTTCAAGATCAGAGACAACATGGGTTTACTTCAGGGAGATCATGCCAAACTAATCTTATTGATTTTTTTGATTGGGTAACTAAAATTATAGATCAGGGTGGTGCAGTAGACATTGCTTACCTAGATTTCAGTAAGGCTTTTGACACTGTTGCACATAGAAGGCTTATCAATAAACTGCAATCTTTAAGTTTGGATTCCAATATTGTTGAATGGGTAAGGCAGTGGCTGAGTGACAGGCAACAGAGGGTTGTAGTTAATGGAATATTTTGAAGCTTGGACTTGTCACCAGTGGTGGTACCTCAGGGATCTGTACTTGGACCCATTCTCTTTAATATTTTTATTAGTGATATTGCAGAAGGTCTTGATGGTAAGGTATGTCTTTTTGCTGATGATACTAAGATATGTAACAGGGCTGATGTTCCAGGAGGGATAAGCCAAATGACAAATGATTTAGGTAAACTAGAAAAATGGTCAGAATTGTGGCAACTGACATTTAATGTGGATAAGTGCAAGATAATGCATCTTGGACGTAAAAACCCAAGGGCAGAGTACAGAATATTTGATAGAGTTCTAACCTCAACATATGAGGAAAGGGATTTAGGGGTGATTATTTCTGATGACTTAAAGGTAGGCAGACAATGTAATAGAGCAGCAGGAAATGCTAGCAGAATGTGATGGTGTTTCCTCTCAGGATAAGGGGAGGGAATATGTGGGATGTAACTGTGATGTGATTGGTTGTTTTATACCTCCCTGTGGGCGGTCCTGTATTTGCAAGACTGTAATAAAAACCAGGCTGAGTGTGCCAGCACCTCAGACCACTGCTTGACCCTCAACACAAGCCTTGTCTCGCTCTTGGGGGGATTCACTGTATGCTGTTAGAGACTGATTGCCAGGAGTGTAAGCTGATTGTCTGCTTTTCCTGTTCGTCTGCTAGCAGCTATTTGGGAGGTTCCAGTTCGGGAGTTGGAGTGCTATTTTGTATCCAGTTCGGGAGTTTGGTGTTCTGCAGTAGCTGTGCCTGCATCTCTGGAAAGGGGGCCGATCGCCTAAACGGTTTTTACCCCTTGTGTGCAAAACGGTCCGTTACATATAGGAGAGGTATTAGCAGTAGAAAGAGGGAAGTGCTCATGCCATTGTACAGAACACTGGTGAGACCTCACTTGGAGTATTGTACACAGTACTGGAGACCGTATCTTCAGAAGGATATTGATACCTTAGAGAGGGTTCAGAGAAGGGCTACTAAACTGGTTCATGGATTGCAGGATAAAACTTACCAGGAAAGGTTAAAGGATCTTAACATGTATAGCTTGGAGGAAAGACGAGACAGGGGGGATATGATAGAAACATTTAAATATATAAAGGGAATCAACACAGTAAGGGAGGAGACTATATTTAAAAGAAGAAAAACTACCACAACAAGAGGACATAGTCTTAAATTAGAGGGACAAAGGTTTAAAAATATCAGGAAGTATTACTTTACTGAGAGGGTAGTGGATGCATGGAATAGCCTTCCAGCTGAAGTGGTAGAGGTTAACACAGTAAAGGAGTTTAAGCATGCGTGGGATAGGCATAAGGCTATCCTAACTATAAGATAAGACTAGGGACTAATGAAAGTATTTAGGTTCTTATCTGCCGTCACATTCTATGTTTCTATGAAGAAGAGGAGTCAGAGGAGGAAGGTGGCTTTGAGGAGGTGGAAGAACATACCTTCATTGAGATCACTGAGGAGGAGGAACGGGAAATGAATAGCTTGGCATCCAACCTTGTGCAAATGGGGTCTTTCATGCTGTTGTGCCTGTTGAGGGACCCTCGTATAAACAGCAGGCATCCCAGGGGGCTTGTTGTCACCTTTTGGGGACCCTTGGTGTTGTACGTGGCTGGGTGGAGGAAGATACCTTCAATGACATCAGTGAGGACAAGGAACGGGACATGGCTAGCTTGGTATCCAACCTTGTGGACTGTTTGCGGTTGTTTGCGGTGCGTTAAACGGGGAGTTTGATCTGTCACTGTGAAGTGGGCGTAACCCTTACACTACCTGATCGATACAACATCATACCTGATGTTTTAAAGCACGTTATTCCAAACAATTTAGGAATGTTAGGTGATTTATGCCCTTTATGGATTAAAACCAGACTCTGCATCAACTGTGTAATTTTCCATGGGAGTTTTGACATGGATCCCCCTCCGGCATGCCACAGTCCAGGTGTTAGTCCCCTTGAAACAACTTTTCCATCACTATTGTGGCCAGAAAGAGTCCCTGTGTGTTTTAAAATTCACCTGCCCATTGAAGTCTATGGCGGTTCGCCCGGTTCCCGAACATTTGCGGAAGTTCGCGTTCGTCATACGCGAACCGAAAATTTCGTGTCCGCGACATCACTAGTACCAATCTTGAACGGCACGAGGCAGGGATGCCCGCTCTCCGCCCTCCTCTTTGTCATTATCCTAGAGCCATTCCTTCAGGGAATCCGAGACAACGCCAACATCAAATGCATACAGGTGGGAAAACACGAACACAAAATAGCCGCATTTGCGGACGATATGCTTTTCTCAATCTCAAACCCACTAGCCTCACTCCCACACCTAATGGAAGAAATGCACACCTATAATAAAATATCCAACTTCAAAGCAAACCTCAGTAAATGTGAAATCCTCCCAATCCACATACAGTCACACACCACAACAACATTGAAACGCGATTACTTATTTACGTGGGCCCCGCACAACATAAAATACTTAGGAATACACATCACCAGAGATACATCACACCTATTTGACAGCAACTTCCCAAACCTACTAAAAACCACTCAGATCTTACAGCCTGGAACAAATCTCAATTTGGATGGTTCTGCAGGCTGAACATCCTTAAAATGAACGTCCTTCCCAGGATCTTATATATGCTACAAGTACTTCCCATAATACCGAAGACATGGTTTAACGTGGTGCGCAAAATATTTACGACCTTCATCTGGTCCCACAAAAGCCCTCAACTAGCATACACACTCCTCACAAGACCAAAAGAAGGAGGCCTCGGCCTATCTGATATAGACAGATACTATAAAGCAGTTCACCTAAATAGAATATATGATTGGTCATGTACCCACCCCACAAAACAATGGGTGATCATCGAGAACACGTTCTTCAGAGCACCAATATACACGATCCCATGGCACAAAACAGGACAAACACTACTAATAAAAGGACCACGCCCAACAATCACTCCCACCCTGTGGACCTAGGCAACCCTCAAACCAAACACAAATACCACCTCACCCATCCCCACTCTACCCGATCTCACATAATCCGCTCTTCCAACCAGGGGCAGACGGCAAGGCGCTGAAACTCTTCCAAACAAAAGCTTACCTTTCGGTGGGAGACTTACTAGACGAGACTGGGGAACAACGGGTCAAACCACTACAGAACCTCATTGAATCACCAAACGCGATACAAAAACTCCAATACAGCCAACACACTTCATACATTCAGGACAACTAACACAGGGGAAAAACAGAACACAAACCAAATTCGAACAGCACTGCTCCAACCAGGATCTAAAAACGAAATACATATCACTAATGTACAATACTATCCAAACAACACACACTCACCAATTACCAATGTTCACCACATGGGAAAGGGAATTAAAGCTGGAGATATCCAGAAGTAAATGGAAAAAGATCTTCAGACAAATACATAAAACCTCTAGAAACACTATAGCTCAGGAAAGCAACTATAAAAGGATAGCCAGATGGCATTACACACCATTGAAGCTACACCATCTCTTCCCCACAACAGCAGATAGATGCTGGAGATGCCAGCAACCCAACAGTACAACTACACACATATGGTGGACATGCCCAGAGATTCGCAAATACTGGATGCGAGTTTCAGGGGTGATATACCAGATTCTCCAGAAAAATATTCCGTTACACCCAGACACCTATCTATTTCTCCTCCCACCCTCAGGAATTCAAAAACACTTCTAATCCACCTCATCACAGCAGCGAACCAACTTATCCCGGCCCTGTGGAAACAGTCTCAAACTCCCACCACACGGGAATGGATACAAAAGGTTGAAACCATTAGAAACCTTGAAGAGACATGCTACTCCCTCACACATCAATACCACACATACACATCTATATGGGACCCATGGGTACGCTACCTACAAAACAACCCTGACTAAAACTGAATAACGTAAACTTAGCCAAGACAACCAGGTGTAACCGATCTATGATTATTATATGCTTTACCAAACTATTGTTAATCGACATATGCAAGGTGATTTGTCCACACCTGATCGAAAAAGGTCAGCATGTAATTAATGGTAGAAAACTGCCACAGTTGTTACTACTTACTAACTAATATGTATACAAAATGTTTCTTTGTCACGCATTTCATCCTGCTGTAATCTGTGTTAGCCACAATAAAAAAATAAAAAAAAAATATATATATATATTATAGGAAATTAGACAGAGCAAAGTCTGCATTGAGACCATGTGGGTGCAAAGTGTTTAGGTTGTAGAGCCATTCCATTTCTTTTTTTCCTAGCATTTTATTAGATCCCCACCTCTCCAATGTTTTTTTTAAAGTAGCTATTCCCATAAAAGTATCTAGACCAGGATCATTATTATGGTGTATATCAAAATGTGAAGACACTAAATGATTCTTATAGCCTTTCTGTATATTATGGCAGTGTTCTCCTATTCTAATTTTAAGCGGTCTAATTGTTCTACCGATATATTGGAGACCGCACAGGCATTCTAATAAGTATATTGTATTTTTAGTATTGCACGTTATAATAACTTTTATTTTATATACTTTATTTGCATTATTTGACTTAAAACTTGAAGGATATTTCTCTATTTTCTGTGTTTTTTTGCAAACTACACAACAGTTGCATCTATAATAGCCTCTATTGTCATTTAAAAAAAAAAAAAATGTACATGTTATTTGTATAATTTTTTGTTAATTTCATTTTTAAATTTGGTGCTCTTCTAAAAATAACTTGGTTTTCTGGAATAATTCTACTTAAAATATTGTCTTCTTTTAAAATGTGCCAATGTTTTTTGAGGATTCGTTTAATATATATATATATATATATATATATATATATATATATATATATATATATATATATATATATATATATATATATATATATATATATATATATTTATATATATATTTTTTTTTTTATTATTATAGTCCAGCATTATTGGTAGATTAAACGCATTCCCATCTTTGTTGTTTTAAAAAAAAAAAAAAACGAACAAATATAGCGTAAAACTGTTATATGAAATAGTAAAATGCGCAAACACAAATTGCACTCACAAAATGAAGTTGAATAAATCGCAGAAGGGTAACTCCCCCGTGATCTGTAAATAATAATTGTCAAACAAAATAAATAGAATTAATTTTAAAATAAAATCACCAAGTTGTTGTGAATTAGTATCTTTTCGTAGGTAGTGTGATACGGCTTTAATACCCAAATGTTTGATCACGGTATTCAAGAATGAAACATCCAAGGTGGCCAAGCTATAGTGATTCTTCCACTCAATGTTTTCTAGTTCTTGTAAAATCATTTTGGTATCTTTTAGATATGAGAGGGCTTGTTGGGCATAAGTTTGCAGAAAAGAATCTATGAATGCAGAAACGTTAGCTGTTACTGAGTTAATTCCACTAATAATAGGACGGCCAGGTGGGTTAGAGATTTTGGAATTTTTGGCAGAAAATAAAAAATGGGAATAACCAGATGTGAGTTGGGTAGATATTGATACTTTTTTTCAGTTATGATTTCCTGTTGTAATGTTTGTTTTAAATGTATATCTAATATTTGGTTGAATCTTTCTGTGGGGTTGCTTTTGAGTTTGACATAGGTGTTTTCAACATTAAGAATATTCTAGGCTTCCCGAAGATACTGTTCTGTTTTTAAAATGATGACTCCGCCCTTATCAGCTTCTTTTATTATAATGTCTTTTCTATTAGCCAAATTCTTTAAACAGATAGACTCCTCCTTAGTTAAATTGGTTGTGTAATTTTTATTTTGGCTGAAAGATTGGAGCTCCTTGTTAACCACATTACAAAAAGTGTCAAGGTGGGACCCTTTGTTATTGCTCGGGTAAAAAGTTGATTTCCCTCTAAACGCCTTCAGTTTATTAGAACTGTTATGTATTTCTGCCATTGGGTGTGTGATCGGAGTTTTTAAGAAATGTCTTTTAATGGTAATGGTAAGTTTTCTAATACATTTTTGTGGATCTATAAATAAATCAAATTCATTTGATTTACAATTGGGAGTGAATTTAAGGCCTCTCTCCAATAATTGGATTTCGAGGTCTGCTAACTCTACCTCAGTTAAATTGAAAATGCCTTTCTCTCTTAGTATTTTAGTAGCCCATTGATTCTCACTTATATACTCTCCCGATCCCCTTCCATTCTTTTCCTTTTCTGCGGGGTGTCCGCTTGTAGAGCTGTGAACCGATTCGGATGTTCACAATGGTTCTTGTGTGGTTGGCTATCCAGGGATATATAATTTGTTGGGATATGTTGTTGTTTTGGGTTAAAACTGTATATTTGCTGCCTGTGGTAATTAAGTTAGCCCACTGTGTTTAGTAATTGTATCACAGACAGAGGGGAGAGTTGGTGTGCATTAGCTGGGAGTGTCTGACTGTACTGTACTGTTTTTATTGGTTGTTGTAACTTTGTGTCCTGTGTTCCACAAGGTCCACGTGGGTGGTAACCTTGTGGTAAAATGTGTATATAAGAAAGACATGTATGCTCATTTAACCAGTTCTACTTGACCCTCAACTCACAGCCTTGACTCGTGTTTGGAGGGGACAGCTATAATTACCACAGGGATTGCTATGCTCTTCATACTCCCTTGAATAATCACTAAGCCCTTGTAAGAGCTTGCTCCTGTTCCTGCTTCACTCTCTGGGAGGAAGAGAGGTTCACCCACTGGAACCTGGAGCCTTGTCATAGGTCCAGGGTGGGCAGGAGACAGCGAGACCGCAACCAAGCAGCGGCAGTTCGTGGGATCTGCAGTAATTATGATGCCCGGTGCGGTGCTGATGGTTCTTGGTGAGTGCTAGGAGCATCCTTTCTACGTTACAACCCTCAGCTAGCCTGGGGCAACCGTAACAATCTCCCCCCATAGAAATAGACAGACCTGTGGCCAGACTAACGACGGGCCTGCAACAAATCTGTTGGAACCCCTGAGTCTACAGTTCAAGTCCTTGGGGGTCTAATGTGGGTGGGCACAGTACTCAATGACAGTGTTCCGTCACAGGCCCTTTATACAAAAATGTGTCTCCTGAAGACACACAACTGTTGCCTAAGATTTGTGCATCTTTTGGATGGCTAAGCATCTCCTAGGCAGACTGTTTAGTCCATTGATATTTAAGGACAGAAAGGAAAATGTGTGAGCCATTATTTAATTGTAGGCAATACTGATGGTATTATTTCACTAGGCGTTGAGTTGCTCAAACGTGTAATAGCAGTTGCAGCTATAGGAAAATGGTCAGTTTTTTAAATCAGATAGTAACTCAGATGTGTGAGCCTAGTGATATTGGATGTGCACCTGGATTCAACATTTTAAATAGGTCCACTGGCATTACAAGAACGGAATTTAACACAAACATTAACATGAAATAAAGAAAGTTCTCGATGAGAAGAGTGAAACATATGGCTTGGTGGGGGAGCTTGGGTCCACGCACTACAGCAAACACTTGAAGGGGTACGGTAGGAGAGTCTTAAGCATCCAGACCAAGTGATAGCTATGATGAGAGGATGATTCTCCTTTTAGTAGACTAAGTTATGTTCTAGGAGGATTGGGTACATACTGTGCAAAAATACAGGTGTTTCAAATAGCTGTTATTGTGAAGGTATACTATAGAACCTGCATGAGCTAAGATGTGCATACTATTCTAATGTGATATCTATGTTGTGATGAGACCAATCTCGCCACTGTGCATTGGAGGAGCCTGGTTGCCCGCCTGCTGCCTTAAGACTATGGCCCCATGTTGAAACGCTTGAATTTCCCCTGCGAAGACACGAAAGCCGGGTCATTCGGTGCTTGCCCTGTTTGAGCGGTGATACCCCAGATAGTTATGCCATGGAGCCCATTCGTATAATGAAAGACTATGGGAAAGACTTTGGCTCCATGGAAATTGAACTGTATGTGTGTGCTCTGAGCGCCATTCAGTAATAATGTGCGCTCAGATCTGAGCTATCTGGGGATATGTTGAATGTACCTGTTTTGTGCAATGGCTGTACAGTTATATATTTTTATGTGTTTTATTGTCTTTTGCTGCCATGTGTTCAATGGAGTTTTGCCTCTGTCCTTGGAGATAATTGGATTACTTCCCAATTATCTCCAGGATAGAAGACTCTGTGGAACTGGTTTTGGGCAGAAAAGCCATACTTCATTTGGTCACAAAGGACTACGATCTATCTTTTGAACCACTGGACCAATTTGTATGATTTTGACGTATGTTTGTATTTGGAGTATGTTGATTCTGAAAATGTAAGTTTTATGTGAATGTGATGCATACTTTTCAAGTTACGAATAATGTGGAAAATTTTTATTTTTCTGCTTGTGCTAAATTACATTACCCATTGTGTAAGGTAATTGAATCACATGCAGAGGGGAGGAATTTGTGTGGGGGTGTCTGAGTGTATTGTATGTGTTTATTGGTTGTGTTCCAAAACCCTGTGGGTGGTACTAATGTGTAAGAATGTGTACATAAGCACAATAAACCCACAGCTCTGTCTGTTCACTGCTTGACCCTCAACACTGAGCTTTGTCTCGTTCTTGGGGGGATTTATTGTATGCTGTTCCAGTTTGACTGCTAGGAGTGTAAACCTATTCGTATGGTTTTTCCTATTCGGCTGTTTACAGCATTCGTATGGTTTCCTGTTCCGCTGATTGGTGTTCTGCAGTAGCTGTGCCTGTGTCTCTGGAAGGGAAGATCTACTAAACGGCGGTTTAACCCTTTTTTGCCTGGGGGTGCCGTTACATATGTATTTTCATTAATTTATGTATTTACTTTTTTTGTCTCTTTTTTCCCTTCCTATTTTGCTTTTCTCTTCTTTCTTCTCTTTTCTCCATTTTTTTTCTCTCCTTTATATTTTTATGCATTTTATATTCATCTTTGTTCCTTTCTTTAAATGCCACTGTGCTACTAAAATAGTTACAAATGTAGTGAAACAGCAGTACTGCTGTCCTCTGATCTACCCCTAGGTGGTGTATAGAGTATATTTTAGTGAATATGAGGTAGCGCACTGTATAGATATACAATGTGTGATTATGGATTGTATTGTAATCCCTTTGCTAAAATAAGGTAGCCATATACACCTGAGAGAGCAATACTGCTTGTTAGTAAAAAGCAAGTGGGTTATCTCATCCAATGATATTCTGAGGTCAAGGTTTAAGTAGAGAGATAAGTGCAGGTTTTTATAGCTACAGGGTTTATGGTAGAAACTGCGGACCAAGTAAAAGGCTTTTCTGTGCTATCTTTTATCATGGTGTAGAGCTAGGTAAATCAGTGGGGCAATAGTGAAGATGAGGTATGTGGTAGCTCATAATCACAGTATTAATTGCCCGGTATCGTCTTGTTGCATCAGCCACACAGTGTGCAATAGCCAATATGGTCTGAAGACTACTATGTCAAAGGGAGAAAAAAAAAAAAAAAAAACATTTAACATTAAACATCCTGAAACTGTGCTCATATGTCAAGCTTATTAAGCATTTTTTTGGATGTACTGTAACAAATCTGATCCATGGAGGTCCCACCTCACAAATTGCAGAACTTAAAGGAACACTATAGTGTTAGGAATACAAATATGTATTCCTGACTCTATAGTGCTGGTGTGGCTGTTTAGGTCCCCAGCTGCCTGACTGTGCTGTGAAAAGGTGAGTTTTCTCATGCTGAGTCGGTCTGTGGCTGGCCCCGCTTGACTGCCTCCATGGCTGAGATGGTCAAATAAAAACACACAAAAATAAGAAATGATAAATGGAAAGTGGGAACTCAAACAACCCAAGCTGGAGTCTCTTTAGTCCAAAAGAAATATGAGGTAGTGGTAGGAAGGAGGTGGGAATAGTGCCTTGCTGTGTCCTCATGGGATAAGAGGACAATAAGATGGTAATATAGTGCAGTATACTCTACAAATGGAAAATGGAAGAAAAAGAGATGCACTTACAGGAAATGTAGCTCCAGCAGGGTGTGCTTGTAAAGTACAATTTTAAGGGTGTTTGGTGTGTCTATTAGCAGTGTGTCTCTTGGTGGGTAGTCCAAAAATATTAAACAAAATCAGAAAAATACACTTTTATTATGATATTTATAGAGCGCCGTCAAATTCCGCAGCGCTTTACAATGGGTGGATGAACAGACATGTAGTTGTAACCAGACAAGTTGGACACACAAGAACAGAGGGGTTGAGGGCCCTGCTCAATGAGCTTACATGCTAGAGGGAGTGGGGTAAAATGACACAAAACGGTAAGGATAGTATTAGACTAGTGACAGTTGCAGAAGAGGAATCAGTCAGGAGTAGTGATGCACTGAACGGTTCGCTGGCGAACAGTTCCTGGCAAACATAGCGTGTTCGCGTCCGCTGCGGACGGCGAACACATGCGCGGTTCGATCCGCCCCCTATTCGTCATCATTGAGTAAACTTTGACCCTGTACCTCACAGTCAGCAGACACATTCTAGCCAATTAGCAGCACACCCTCCCTAGCAGACCCTCCCACCTACTGGACAGCATCCATTTTAGATTCATTCTCAAGCTGCATGCTTAGTGAGAGGAGGGAAAGTGTAGCTGCTGTTGATTAGATAGGGAAATGCATAGCTAGGTTAGGGTATACAGTGTCCACTACAGTCCTGAAGGACTCATCTGATCTCTGCTGTAAGGACAGCACCCCAAAAAGCCCTTTTTAGGGCTAGAACATCAGTCTGCTTTTTTTTTTTTCTGTGTAATGTAATTGCAGTTAGTTGTCTGCCACTGCTGCCAGCTTCTGTGTCAGGCTCACAGTGGATACTGTGTCCATTTGCCCAGTGCCACGACTCATATCTGGTGTCACAATAGCTTAAGCTTGACATTTAAAAAGAAAAAAAAATTTTTTCACTGTAATAGATTGAATAGCAGTTAGTTGTCTGCAAGCGTCTGGGTGTCAGGCCTCCTTCAGCGTGTGCTCTGCAGACCTCTGCCCGTGTACTTTGCCACTCATATCTGGTGTCTCTATAGCGTGCTTTTACAAAGAAAAAAAGTTTTTCAGTGTAAGCTAATAGCAGTCAGTGTCCTTAAAGCGGGTGTCAGGCCTCCTTCAGCGTGTGCTCTGCAGACCTTTGCCCGTGTACTTTGCCACTCATATCTGGTGTCTCTATAGCGTGCTTTTACAAAGAAAAAAAGTTTTTCAGTGTAAGCTAATAGCAGTCAGTGTCCTTAAAGCGGGTGTCAGGCCTCCTTCAGCGTGTGCTCTGCAGACCTCTGCCAGTGTACTTTGCCACTCATATCTGGTGTCACAATAGCATGCATTTAAAAACAAAAAACTTTTTTCACTGTTGTAGATTGAATAGCATTTAGTTGTCTCAAAGCGGGTGTGTCAGCCCTACAGCGTGTGCTCTGCCAGTTTACAGTGCCACTCATATCTGGTGTCACAATAGCTTGCATTTAAAAACAAAAAAACTTTTCACTGTTATAGATTGAATAGCAGTTAGTTGTCTGCCAGCGGGTGTGTCAGGCTCACAGTGGATACTGTGCCCAGTGCCACCACTCACTGGTACCCAGACTAAATTTATTTTCACAAAAGGCAATCCCCAACCTGTACTCGATTGTGCAAAAGGTAATAATGGCATGTCTGGCACACAGTGTTGGGGCAAGGGTCCATCTGACCACTGATACCTGGTCTGCAAAGCATGGTCAGGGCAGGTATATCACCTACACTGCGCATTGGGCAAACCTGCTGACGGCTGCCAAGCATGGAATGCGTGGCTCTGCAGAGGAGTTGGTGACACCGCCATGACTTGCAGGCAGGCCTGCTGCCACCTCCTCTCCTGATAAGAATAGTACTACTTAACACACCACTCCTATCTGGTGGCACATTAGATTGCACACGCAGTGCCCCAAATTTGTTGTGATCTGTGAGTAAGGTAAACGGTTGTCCATACAAGTAAGGTTGCAGCTTTTTGAGGGCCAACACCACTGCCAGGCACTCCTTTTCAATGGCAGTGTATCTACTTCCCTGGGCAAAAGTTTCCAGCTTAGATAAGCCCCGGGTTGCTCGCCGCCATCTGCTCCGACTTGGCTCAGTACTGCTCCCAATCCAAACATAGAAGCGTCTGTATGGACGAGAAAGCATTTAGTTGGATCAAGAGCAGAAAGTACAGATGATTTAATGAGCGCCGTCTTGAGCTGTTGGAAGGCCTGTTCACACTCTGGGGCCCATACTACTATCTTGGGGAGGTTTTTACGCGTTCCTATATGGCACTTTAGGGTCAGTCCGGCCTCCCTAATCCGGTCTAGTACGGCTCCTATGTGGGTCAGGTGTTAGGGCCAGGAGCAGCTAAAAATGGCTATATCATCCAAGTAGGCGCAGGCATACTCCTGAAACCCATCCAGTAGCCGATCTACCATCCTCTGAAAGTTAGCCGGGGCATTCTTCATCCCGAATGGCATGGCCTTAAACTGATACAGGCCAAACGAGGTGACAAATGCTGACTTGTGGATGGCGTCCTCGGCTAATGGAATTTGCCAGTACCCCTGGCACAGATCTATTGTGATGAGGTACTGGCCTCTGGCCATTTTGTCTAGGAGCTCGTCTATCCGGGGCATAGACGAGGCGTCTGAGGTTTTTTATTGTTTAGCCTCCGGTAGTCTACACAGAAACGGGTCGTGCCATCCCGTTTCGGTACTAGTCCCGTTTCGGGGAGGCCCAGGGGCTGTCAGAGTTTTCTATCACCCCTAACTGCATCATTTCCTCAATTTCTTTCTGAATATTTTCTTTAACTGCTTCGGGTATGCGATAGGCGGTTTGGCGAAGGGGGGGTCTGGTCTAGGGTTTCAACTTTGTGAGTTGTTAACGGACTGTACCAAGGTAGGTTGGAAAACGTGGCCCCCTTGTCCTGGATTAGTCTTTGGACCTGGGTTCGCTCCTGGGGGTCTAACCGTTCTCCTAACTGTACCTCTCCCAGGTCTCCGATCTGGCCCTCTTGGTCTGGGAGATCTGGGATTGGCAAATTATCATAATCTTCAGTGGCAGGTGCACAGATCGCGGTTACCTCTTCCGTGCGCTCGTGGTATGGCTTGAGCATGTTCACATGGAGCATGCGCTTGCCTCCCGTGCCTGTGACCGCACCGATCACAAAGGTGGTATCACAAACCTGCTCTACCACCTTGTATGGGCCCTGCCAGGAAGCCTGCAGCTTGTCCTTGTGGACAGTGTCAATCCATATCTGCCAAGTGACCCTATGTAGGGGGAACAGTCCCTATTCTGCTCTGTGTGAGGAGGAGGAACGGGAAATGAGTAGCTCGGCATCCAACCTTGTGCAAATGGGGTCTTTCATGCTGTCGTGCCTGTTGAGGGACCCTCGTATAAAAAGGCTGAAGGAGAATGACCTGTGATGGGTGTCCATGCTACTAGACCCCCGGTATAAGCAGACAGTGGCGGAAATGTTACCGAATTACAAGTCGGAAAGGATGCAGCATTTGCAAAATAAATTAAAAAGTATGCTTTACACAGCGTATAAGGGTGATGTCACAGCACAACGGGAATCTAACAGGGGAAGAGGTGAAAGTCATCCTCCTCCTCCCACGACCACGCCATATCTGCCAAGTGACCCTATGTAGGGGTAACAGTCCCTATTCTGCTCTGTGTCAGTGTGTATCATGGTCTCTGAGGACAAGTGTCAATCTATACCTGCCAAGTGACCCTATGTAGGGGGACCAGTCCCTATTCTGCTCTGTGTCCGTGTGCATCAGGGGCTCTGAGGACAGGTGTCAATCCATATGTCAAGGTGTCAATATGTCATATGTCAGGTGTCAATCCATATTCATTGTGATTTAGGAATGTTAGGTGATTTCTGCCGTTTATGGATTAAAACCAGACTCTGCATCAACTGTAATTTTCCATGGGAGTTTTGCCATGGATCCCCCTCAGGCATGCCACAGTCCAGGTGTTAGTCCCCTTGAAACAACTTTTCCATCCCTATTGTGGCCAGAAAGAGTCCCTGTGTGTTTTAAAATTTGCCTGCCCATTTAAGTCTATGGTGGTACGCGAACATTTGCGGAAGTTCGCGTTCGCCGACCGAAAATTTTGTTTTCGCGACATCACCAGTCAGGAGCTATTAACAGTTTAATTGATACGCTTTTATGAAGAAGTGGGTTTTTAATAATTTTTTTGAAGGAGTGGAGACTGGGTGAGCATCTAACGGAGGAGGGAAGCGAGTTCCACAGGAACTGTGCAGCCCTCGAGAAATCTTGAAGGCGAGCATCAGAGGTGGAAGTATGGACAGAAGAATCGTAAGGGCGTAGACGGGACATACTTGTGTATGAGAGATGATAGCTAGGTGGGAGCAGCAGTATGTAGAGATTTGAAAGCAAGAACCAGAATTTTAAATTGAGCTCTATATTTTATAAGAAGCCAATGTAGGGACTGACAGAAGGGTGAGGCATGGGAGGTGCGGGCAGACAGGAAGATGAGCCTCGCCGCCGCATTCATTATGGACTGTAACGGCTCAAGTTGGGAGCACATAAGACCACTGAGAAGCGGATTACAGTAGTCAAGGTGAGAAAGATCAGTGGAATGGACCAACACCTTAATCGCATCTGGCATTAAGTAGGGGCGGATGCGCGCAATGTTATTGAGATGGAAATGACAGGATTTGGCGATAGACTGAACATCGGGCTTGAAGGAGAGGTCGGAGTCAAAGAGAACACCTAGGCAGCGAGCCTGCGTGGTGGAGCTGATGGTAGCACCATTGACTTGGAGGGAGACAGACACAGGAGTAACACTTGAGGGAGGAAAGACCAGAATTTCAGTTTTGGTCAAGTTTAGTTTAAGGAAGTGGGCAGCCATCCAGTTAGAAACAGCAGAGGATGGAGAACACTAGGGGACCAAGGACTGAGCCTTGGGGGACACCAACAGAGAGGAGTTGGGGGGGGGGGAAGAAGCAGAGCCAGAGAAAGAAACACTGAAAGAGCGCTGGGAGAGGTAGGAGGAGCACCAGGAGAGAGCAATATGTTGTAGACCGATATTGCGGAGGATGAGAAGAAGCTGTTGATGATCAACAGTGTCAAAAGCCGCGGACAGGTCAAGGAGAATTAGAATAGAGTAGCGATCACAAGATTTTGCAGCGAGTAGATCATTGGATACTTTGGTCAGTGCAGTTTCCAAAGAGTGCTTAGCGCGGAAACCAGACTGAAGTGGGTCTACCAGAGAGTTGGACTCGAGGAAGTCTGTCAATCTCGCATACACAATTCTTTCAAGGATCTTGGATGCAAAAGGCAGTAGCGAGATAGGACGATAGTTGGATGGGGAGTTAGGGTCAAGATTGGGCTTCTTTAGAATTGGGGTTACAGTTGCATGTTTGAAGGGCGATGGAAATATATCAGAGGAGACAGAGAGATTGAGAATTTTAGTGAGAGGTGGAGAAAGAGAAGAAGACAGTACGGATGAGATGCGAGGGAATTGGATCTAGGGAACAGGTGGTGGGCGGGAGGACTGGAGCAGAACAGAAACCTCTTCCAATGTAGCGGGTGCGAATGAACATAGAACAGTAGAGGGAGTGAAGTTAGGGGAAGTATTGTAAGGGGAAGAAGAAAGATGAGAGATCTCTTCTCTGATTGTAGAGATCTTGTCAGTGAAGTGAGTTGCAAAGTCTGTGGCGGTCAAGTTAGTAGGTGGAGGAGTAACAGCAGGGCGAAGAAGAGAGTTAAATGTGTGAAATAGTCATTTGGGTAAAACACTATAAAGTATAGTATCTTAAGATTATATGAGTCTATAAAATAGGTGAATATGGATGCACTTACATTTATTGGAGCCTTCAATATGGATCTCTTAAACAGCGTGGAGTGGTATAATCCCTACCTTAAGGATGTGTTGGTGGTTTAGTGGTTTCTCTGTAGTTTATGTGAAAGACAAAAACAAGCATAAAGTGCACACTGTTTATGAGGTAGTTTATGTAAATAAAAAATCAATTTACTGTGTTTTCTATTATTTGTTTGCTACAATTTACCGTTCTGTGAACTGTGTCAGGATTACTAATTGATCCCGCACGTAGAATTGTATCACAACTAGGACTAGAAGCTAATGTCTTACCGGGCCTTAGGATGGCCAGACTTAACGTACCAAAGAATAGTCAGAATACTTGCCGAGGTCAGGGGGCACAGAATGGGACACAACGATAAGGGAAAGCAAGAATACCAGAATACAGCAAAGTCAAATGAAGCCAAAGTCAAAAACCAGAAATAAACGCTCAGGAACACACTCTTGGATAACAACTAGGGAATCCAAGACAGGGCAATGAGGAAAAGTAACTTTGCATTTAAATAAGTGCTTTACAGTTCTGATTGGCCAAAAACAGCCTTTGACACCAAAACATGCGCGCGTCTCCCATGTGACGGCTCGTGCATGCCGACGTCGTCAATAACGTGGGCGGACGTGGGGGTATCATTTAGTGTGGATCCACAGCGCCCGGCATCCATCAACATGTTGCAAGAATCGGTTATACAGACTCACGGCCGCTTGGAGCAAATACCACAATGTGAGGAGAAATATGTTACACTATGGAACCAGCACCAAAGACTGGAATCTGCAATAATCTTTCAATTAACCTTGCATTTTTATTTGGTTTCCCAAATTTGGGGTAGCAACACTATTAATTCATATATTCTGCAAATTCACTCGTATTCCAGCTTACTTTAGCATGTTTCTCCAGCTGCTTGGCATCTCTATTAATTACTAAACTTGGGCATGTCAAAAGAAATTGGTTCTACTGAATTGATTTGCACAAAAAAAAAAAATGTTTGGCCATATTTTGTTCATATGTCATTTTGATTCATCTAAATTGCTTTGCCTGCGCATAATGATTCAGAAAAATCAGAAATAAAAAAAAAATAAAAAAATAGAAAAAAAGACTATTGGGTTAAGACGAGACTATTTTTATAAAAGAGAAAAAATACCTCCCTTATTCCCCAAACATACATGCCATGGTCAGGCAGAGAAACTAGTTCCTGCCCAATTTAATTATAAACAAGTGATTGGTCAGCTGTTGCTGCCCCGTCATTAAAAAAATATAGAGAGCACCTGGTTCCGGTCCCCTCATGCCCCACATATGGGAATCAGAGGGGAGCTTAAATTTACATAATGGTTGGTAAGGGCTCTATTAAATAATAAAATAGAGAGACATTCTAGTGTCATTCAGCCTCTTCCAATGAGCAGCATGAGGGGGTGTTAATAAAATAAATGGGGGAGGGGGATCTAGTTTTTCTTCAAGCCGCTATCCATGGTCCGTGGTGCACGGAGGCTATTAATGAATACACAAGTGGGTCACATAACATATTATAGATATTAATTATTGAATCCCAGAGCCAGATTTTGATCAGAACACCCTATAATGCACCAAATCATTTTATGCTAACAAACTGTGTTTTAATGTAAATATACAAAAAGTTAGAAGAATCCATTCTTACCTCATTGTTGTTATTCTTCCAGAATATTACGTTTGAGACAATAAAAAGCTTTTCTCTGTCTGGAGCCCAAGGATTGAATTGACCAACTATCTTTACCATCGTGGTTTGATCAGGCAGCATTATCCAATTCATAATCTTGTATATGGTGACATAATCTCCATTTTCATCAAAAAGTTTGCGTAAACCAATTTTGTCTTCGTGCACAATTCTTTTTATATAATGATGTAGCTTTAAAGTAATTACAGATATGCTCATCAGGTGTTGATTTCACATATAAAAATACAAATATATGACATTAAATGTAGTATCTCTGTCTATAAAGGTTATAGTTATGAATAATTATAAAATGAGGATTTCCATAATAGCAGTTTGTTACAATATGCAATGGCAGATCGAGCATTTGGGTT
>OW240917.1:5888003-5936703 GCA_933207985.1 Pelobates cultripes
TAATCACTAAATGCAGAATGTTGCCAATATGGATAAAATTCTTTGAAAATAATTTGATTCTGACTAGATTGGCTGTTTGTTACGTATTCATCCTCACCTTATGGCATTTACGATGGAAATTACCTTCCAGGCAATAATGGAAGTGCCGTTCAGCAGTCCTGCGCCAGTATACCTGACTTCTGCAGCATGTCATGTCAGGATATTTATGTCGGCAGACATTTTATGCGAAGAAAGAAATTAAAAGTGTATATTGCCGGGGGCGGAGCCTGACCGCGACCGAAGATGGCTGCTTAGTCCGGCAGCTCTCTCTCCCCCGTGACCGCAATCCGCCACCATCAGCTACCTCGGCCGGGAAACGACCGGCGAAACAGGCGACCCAGCCCTCACAGACCCAGGCACGCTCTCCCCCATGCGAGGAGGAAAGAAAAAACAGGAGAAGACCCCCTCAGTGGCATCCATATTCTGCCCGCGGAGCGCGCCAAATCCGCCATCTTGCCGCTCAGACATGGAGGGCTCTGACAAGGAGACTGCACACAACAGGTACCTGACCACAGAAGACTCCCCCTTAACTAAAAGGGACCTACAAAACCTACTGCAGGAAGCCACTGCAGAAATTAAAGCACACACAAAGGCTGAACTGAACCGCCAAATTCAGTCCCTTAAAGCTGACCTAGAGGCCCTGTCACACCGCACAGACCATGCAGAAGCCAAACTCACTAAACTGGCTGACACCACCTCCTCTCACTCCCAAGATATCACCTACCTACATGGCAAATTGGCAGCACTTGAAGAAGAGATAGAAGACCTTAATAATAGGTCCAGAAGGAATAATATCAGGGTGAGGGGACTGCCAGAAACGGTAACTAATGACCAGCTACAGGCCTCCCTCACCGACCTCTTTAACACGCTACTACCAGAGGCCACGCAGCACGACCTCGCAATGGACAGAGCGCACAGGGCGCTTAGACCTCTGGCGCTGAACCCAGACACCCCTAGGGATGTAATAGTGCGGATGCACCGTTTCCCCATTAAGGAGCAATTGGTCCGACAAGCCAGACAAAATCCCCCAACTTTCCAACAGCAGACCATAGCCCTTTATCAGGACCTGGCGCCTTCGACTCTCAAGAAAAGGAGAGATCTGCGACAATTGACGAACACCCTCAACCACCACGGCATACGATACATGTGGGGACACCCCTTCAAGCTGCTGGTCCGCAGAGAAAACCAGACGCACATACTATCGAATGCGGCGGAGATGATCCCCTTCGCAGAGTCCCTAGGCCTCACGCTTCTACCTCTACAACCGAATAGACCACCTGGCCCCAGAGGGAGACGTCAGGAACCCATCAGCCATTCACCTCGACGCACACCGAGGAAAAGAGCACCCCCAAGACCACAAGACGGCAGCCCACAGCGGCACTAAGATCCTGTCAAGATTCCCGCAGAGACTCTCACTCCCAGGACACTTTTACCGCCATTACGCTATATGGCCCTCGCTCATATCCTTTTTTTTTTGTACTACTGTGCTCTTTTAATATGCTTTCTGTTGGGTTTTTTTGCATCTTAAACCCCCCTGTCTTATCTTGTTTGACAAACCTGGGGCACGAGGGGGGGGGGGGCAGAAAAGAGGGAAAAGAGATGGGTAAGAAAGGGGGGAGAAAGGGGAAAAAAAAAGAGAGAGGAAAAGCAGGGGGAAAGAGATTGGGAAAGGGACGTAGAGGACTCCCCCAGGCCTACATCTAACCAGGGCACCTAACCCACCCCGGACCGTCGTTACATCTCCAATAACATATTTTAAAGCAACAACCAAAGCAGAAATAGGGAAGGGGGGGGGGAGGGAATAAATCAACAAGGGAAAAAAAAAAAAGAAAAGAACAGGAAAGGGAAAAAGAGAAAGGCCTATACCCCAAAGAGGCACAGTTGCTTAGACACAACAGGAGGGGAACAGACGAGGCCGTAGGGGGAGGGCCAAGGGGAGGGGGACAGCGATAGGCCACGACCATAGCAGTCACCCCGGGCGGGAGTGGGAGCTTTTCAGCAACATGGTCCATATAGGGCCCTATAGGGAAATAGAAGACGAGACCCCCCGAGACATGCTGGGGAGACCCCGCACCCCCCCGGGCTCCCTCCCCCCGACGACGACAGCATGGACGACGGTTCACGAACGATGCCCGCCCACCCCCCCAGACAAACACCCCCTCCCGCAAGGACACAATGGAAGATGGGTGACTATTAGACTACACCTGAGGAGACAAGGGAGCACTTCCCACCTTTTGAGAGACACTCTGCACATCGCTTCAAATAACCTAAACATGAGGGGTATTAAATCTTCTTTTTTTCTTGTTTGTATATAGTTCCGAACTCGCCCAGACGGACACTCCACAAGCCCTCGACAGAGAGCCAAAGTACATCAGACAAAACTCCAGGTACACAAGGTAACACATCACGGGGGGGGGAGAGAAGTGGACGTGACCATCCTTCCTCTTCTCTTCTCACCCCTCACACACACCACACGATACTCACCCCCATATCACCCTCCCGCCCACCAAGCTTGGCACGCACATCGTAAGACCAAGCCCATTTAGTACCCTCCCCCCACACCCCCCCCTGACCCCGCACGCCGAGAGCAAAAGCCGTAGCGATACAATGCCAACTGCCACACTAACCTGTGTCTCGATTAACTGCAAGGGCCTGAACAGCCTGAACAAACGGCATCGAGTCCTTCGATGGGCCACCAGAACTAAGGCAGACGTCCTCCTCCTGCAGGAGACGCACTTTGAGCAAAGCAGGCCCTTCCCGCTACGTAACAGACACTACACAGAGTGCCATCAGGCAAACTCACCCCAAGGAAAGCATAATGGGGTGGCCATCCTCATTCGCAAAACCTGCCCCATACAATTCTCCAACGCAGCCTCAGACCCCCAAGGGCGGTTCCTCACGTTAACGGGCCACCTAGGCCCAAATAAATATGCAATCACATCGGTATACGCCCCAACGGCACCACACGCACACTTCTGGACAGCCCTACAGGCCCACCTGGCACTATTCCCTGCCCACCACAAGGTGGTGGGGGGCGATTTTAACGCGGTGCTGTCACTGTCCAGTGACAGACGCAGAACTCAAAACCGGGGACTGCCACCCCCACCAGAGGCAAAATCAGACAAATTACTCAATTCTTTCTTAACAAGCACAAATCTAGTAGACATGTGGAGAACACAACATCCACAAACATTGGACTACACGTTCTTTTCCCATCCACACAAGTCCTACTCACGTATAGACATGTTCCTGACCTCCCCATCCCTAATGCAACACACAGACAGGACAGAGATAGGACAAATCACGTGGTCAGACCATGCGGACATTACCATAACTATACAGCTTCCAAATACGACCAAACAATGGGCTTGGCGGCTAAACCCTACGCTACTCCACATTCCACACATCAAAGACACAATTGACGCAGCAATAAAAGACTTCTTTACCAATAATACAGGCTCGGTAACCTCGGTAGGCACATTATGGGCAGCACACAAAGCTGTCATTAGAGGCAGCCTTATCTCAGCGGCCTCGGCCCACAAAAAGGAGAAACTATCTAGACTACACCAACACCTCACCGCACTCCGCAAGGCGGAACACGCGCATAAACAAAACCCCACCCCCGTCTTACAACAACAGCTACAGGTGCACAGACAAGCGATCCAGGAGTTTATGGGCCAAGACTCGAAAAAAGCACTGCTCTGGACACGGCAGATGTTTTACGAGAAATCCAACAAAGCAGACTCACTCCTAGCCAACAGACTTAAAAAGAAAAGACAACGGAACCGAATAACCTCGATTAATACACCGGACGGCCAAACACAAAACCTCCCCGAACAGATAGCAGAAACCTTTACTCAATTTTATACCTCCCTTTATGACCATGACCCCCAATCTCGACACGACGCACAAGACACAGAGGAAGCCATAACACGATACTTACAAAGCATACCGCTACCGCAACTCACTGATGAAGCACGAGAGTCATTAGCAGCAGAAGTTACAATCGAGGAGGTGGCAGAGATGATTAAGGCTCTACAACCTAACAAATGCCCGGGCCCCGACGGCTACTCGGGATTATATTACAAAACATTCTCTGCAACCTTAATCCCACATCTTAGCGAGCTCTACACATCGATCCTCAAAGGAGAACCGCTCCCAGCGGAAATGCTCCAAGCTAATATTAGCCTAATACCAAAACCGAATAAATCCCTACAAGAACCAGGACACTACCGTCCCATCTCACTCCTAAACATAGACGTTAAATTATTTACCAAGCTTATTGCGAACAGACTTAAACATTTTCTCCCGAAACTGATCCACCCAGACCAAGTAGGCTTCATTCCCAATAGACAGGCCTACGACAACACAAGACGCACCTATGACCTAATCTGGACGGCCAACCGCAGACGGATCCCGACGCTACTACTATCCCTAGACGCCGAAAAGGCATTTGACAGGATCCTCTGCCCATATTTATTTGCTGTCCTGACGAGGTTCGGCTTCCCCAGGGCCCTATTACAGGCAATTCGCACCCTCTACACCAACCCGACAGCACGACTACTAATACCAAATGCCCGCCAAGCCCCGTTCCACATACGTAACGGCACCCGGCAGGGGTGCCCCCTGTCCCCCCTCCTCTTTGCCCTCTCCCTCGAACCCCTCTTGCAACAGATCCGCAATACACCTGCCATACAAGGCATAAAAATAAGAAGGGAAGAATACAAAGTGGCAGCATATGCTGACGACTTGCTTCTAACCCTGACTGACCCAGGGACTTCCCTACCCCCACTGTTAGACTTACTAGAGGCATACGCCAAAATCTCAGGGTACAAACTCAACATAGAGAAAACTGAAGCCCTAACAATCCAAACCCCACCCCACACGCGAACACTACTGCAACAAAACTACCCGTTTCGCTTCCAAACGCAAAGTATCCGTTATCTAGGAACAGAGATACCAGCAGACCTACATTCCACATACAGGCTAAACTACCCCCCATTAATCGACCAGGCCCTGAGAGACCTGCAAACCTGGCAAAAATTATCCATCTCATGGCTTGGGAGGCTGGCATAGATTAAAATGAACTTACTGCCACGTTTTCTCTATCTCTTCCAGACCCTCCCCATCCCACTCTCACGAGCAGACTTCAAAAATCTCCAAATGCACATTGATAAATTTATTTGGGCGGGGAAAAGAGCTAGAGTAAAACGAATTACCCTGTATATCCACACAAAAAAGGGGGACTAGGCCTGCCAAATTTCTGGGACTACCACCAAGCATCCCAACTTGCACAAATCCAATCCATGCACGCCCCCCCAGGGGTCAAGCGCTGGGTGGACCTGGAACACGACCTATTCGGACGAGATCTGCCAACACTCTACCTATGGATACCAAAAACACACAGACCACAACAGCCCAACACGACACCAGCCCTCACGACAGCCATCCACATCTGGAACAGGGCGACCGACAAATACAACCTCATAAATACTCCCTCACCCCTTATGCCTGTGCTGAGGAACCCTCAATTCACCCCGGGAATGACGCCCCAACATTTCATCAGGTACGAGGACAACGACCTTACGAGAATCTGTCATTTTTATAGGAACGACCGCCTTATCCCCTTCCCAGAATTGCCAAACGCCACACCATATAACACGTTTGACCACTTTAGATACCTCCAACTCCGAAGCTTCCTGTCAACCCCTACCATAGCCGCTGCGGCGGTGTTGAAACCCACTGCATTCGAAAGGGACTGCCTGAGCAACCCAATACACAAGGGCCAAATCTCCAACCTATATAACCTCATAACACTTAAAACCCCACCTGACGCCCTCTCCTACGTAAAGGCCTGGGAAAGGGATCTTGGTCCCCCGGGGGACCCCTCGGACTGGGCTGACATATGGGAAGCAACAGCGACAGTGACTATCTGTGTTAACCACAGAGAGCAGGCGTATAAGACCCTGCTCCGGTGGTACCTCACCCCCCTGAGACTCAAACAAATGAAACGCACAGACTCGGACAGATGCTGGAAGGGATGTGGCGAAAAGGGAACATACATTCACGTGTGGTGGCATTGTCAACACTTAACTCAAATATGGAAAGAGATGGCCGCTGCCACCTCGAGAGCATTACAAACGGACATCCCCCTAGACCCATGGACCTGGCTGCTGTCCAGGCCCCTAGAAAACCTGACCCGAGCACAAAACAAACTAGTAGCAAAGGTGGCCCTAGCAACGCGTAGAACTATAGCCACCCACTGGGGCAGCCCAGAAATCCCAACAGCCTCGGAGGCCCAGAGAAAGATTAAAGAGGCCATGGAGATGGACGAACTGTCCGCACTCATTCATGAGAACACTAGATCTTTCCATAAGATCTGGGACCCCTGGTTGGCATTGTAAGACTTCGCGAGCGGGGAAGGGGGGGGGGGAGAACAGCCCCCCCCCTTTACCACAATCCACCCCTACCCTACACCCGCCCACAACACACATCAAAGCACCACAACCAGCAGAAAACAATTGCACAAACCTGCAAACATCACGACTACAAGCAACCACCTGAACCAACTCAGGTGAACCCCACAAGCTCAACCACACAAACACATCAAACTGATATTACGACACAAGGACACTCTCCAAGTTCTAAACCCCTAAACCCCCGACCCCAGAGGCACCACCTCACCCCCAGAGGACAGAGACAGGGCAACGCAACGGACAGAGTACGACAACGACTCCTCACAAAGCCCACGCCCTAAGCGAAAACCAGGTTTGAGCCTCACAGCGTATCACCAAAACCCATCGCCTAGGGCCTACTCCCTAAACTCAGGGCACACGGTGGTTAAGCCTAACAGAGGGGACACCCCCATCCATCTTACACACCCGACCCTTCCAGACCCATAGCAAGGGGAGTTACATGTTGGACAACTGAAACAACGAATGTAAACAGGGAAAGAGTAATGAGTACAAATGTAACCGATTTAACTGTAACATGTTGCACCCCTTTTTCCTTTCTGTACCCCGTTTTGTTTAAAAAAAAACAAAAAACAATAACTTCTTTTGAAGATCCAAAAATAAAGAATTTATAAAAAAAAGTGTATATTGCCAGAGTCACTCAGAACAGAGCGGACTCCATTTTGCTATTTTCGGGATAACAAAGACACATAATTTCCTTGATTTCACTAACCACTGAGCCTGAGCTAAGGAATGCATTATATAAACACAGACACTAGTGACAGAGAAGACTAAGTAATTAATTTTACAAGGTTCCATTGTAAGTAAGGGGTGAAATTGAGTTTAGAACTGTCAATTTTAGAAATTACGATCAAAGTAGTTGCCACAAAGACTGAGACAAACGCTTTGAACTGACAGCAAATTTAAGTTATGATGGTCATTTTAGATAAGCCAAATGACGTCAAAATCGTCATCAGGAAAAGTTAACTCTTTCCTGGATAGGAAGGTTTAGTGAGACGAGACTGGATGAAATACCTAAATTGCGAACCATAGATTGAACACACCTACAATTTCCTATTGGCTTATCAACTAATGACGTACAGAGAGTCTGGCCCTTTAAAAGTTAAGACAAAGGGAAGAGAGGTTAGTTGGTAGAGAGACGAGTTGGTGGAGTTTGGGAATTCAGATTCGGACATGCAGAGAGAGATATTCAGGACACTCTCTGGGACTAACACTCTACTCTTAAACTCTCTTGGACACAACTCCTTGACACTTTGAATTTTACTGATACTTTCTAACCAACACCACTTTTCTCTATCACTCACGCACCTCCATACAACCAATCAAGTTTCTGGGACTACCTACTCATCTGATGAGAATATCTACATAACTGGTAATTATGCTGGTTTTATTTAATTAATTTCAATTAATTAAATTTTACTAATTGCATGATATATGACTGGATAAATCACGGTCAGGTTTCAATATTTAGAAATCTTAGTTAACTAAAGAATATATAGTTATAAACATTCCATTCTGCAGGTGAAATTAAGAATAATTATCTATTAATGTGATAGTATCACGTGTTAGCATACCACTGTTTTTATCCAGGTGTATTGATTTGCTCTAAAATAAGAGGATATCTTTTTAGGCAAATTAAAATTCAGCTTTTGTAAAAATCTGGTAGATTATTCTTATTGGATGGTTCCAGGAAATGATTAATGAATTGATTCAAATGTTATTTCAATTGAAAATCACAGGAGAATAGGATACTATATGCCTAGGAGGATCTAGCCAGCATTGAAAGGGTTACTCAGTTGATTTAACTGTTAGCCAAGGTTTTATGGCTTTTCGCTGTGTGAAGCTTTACTTTCTGTCTATAAAGTACCCTCATAAATCTTATTAAGTGACAGGTGATGCTGTAGCTTTGTAATGTGTTTAGCCATCGCCATTGTATTACATACTTATGTTATACTAAATATTCACTGATTATTATCATGCATGATGCCTAATATTATTGATATTTAATTTGTTACAATAAATTAAATCTATTTTTATAACAAATTGTGATTTTTATTTGTATGGAATACATTTACACTTACATGATAAACGATCTCTAAGATCTAAGAGAATTGAAATAGTGGGCAATTCTCGACTGTTTAATATTATCATCCCATAAATATCCCCACAGTCAGTAGATGCGATCCGCTGTGGATCTACGCCATATTATAGCCTTACGTCCGCCCACGGTAATGAGGGCGTCAACATGCGTGTGATGTCACGCAAAAGACGCGCCCGCACATTTTGGGGTCAAAGGCCAGTTTCGGCCAGTCAGATCTGCAGGAGGGTTCTGGTATCCTTGACTATTGACTTTTCATTATTGTTGTGTCTCATACTGGGTATATTGACTATTCTCTGGTACGTTAAGTCCGGCCATTCTAAGGTCCTGTTAGATGTTACCCTTCGTCCTAGGTGTGATACTATTTTTGTGTGCTGGATCAACTGTAATCCTGACATTACGACATTGCCACAGGTCCTGCAGAATTGTGTCCTCCAAGCTAGTGGAGAATGATCACCGTATGGATCAGTTTGCCCAGACTTTCAGTATGCTTCTGTGGCAAACCTTTTATGTATAATGGTTGCCCTGCAATGTACCTCCTATACCCTCTGGGCTGCTCCCCTAGAATTTGGTACTGAAGTGGCCCTAGACCCCTCCCTGCAGGTATATAAGGACCATATGGACAAGGACCAGGCAGGGCTAGAAGGGGAAAGGTACACCTGGGACAAGGGGCTACTTTACCGCCACGCAGAGAAGGTAGTAGCCGGGTCTATTCCTCTACCCATTAAACAGTTAATTGTTCCCCGTAACTATAGACTAGAATTATTACGCATCACCCATGATATTCCCCTATCTGGGCACTTAGGGATCAGCCACACACAGGCTGAACCAGAACTTCTTCTGGCCAGGTATCTCACAGGATGTTAGACGATATTGTCAGGCCTGTGATACCTGCCATATGGTAGGAAAAAGGGGAGACCGTTACAAAGCTAGGCTCCGTTCTCTACCCTTAATTGAGGAACCCTTCAGTAGGGTGGTGGTGGATATAATAGGACCCCTAGCGAAGCCCAGTCCCGCCGGCAAGAAGTACATCTTGACCGTAGTGGATTATGCCACCAGATATCCAGAAGCGGTGACTTTGACTAATGTACATGCAGAAACGGTGGCGGATGCCCTTATGCGAATGTTCTCCTGCGTGGGATTTCCCCGGGAGATTATTTAAGATAGGGGCACTCAATTCACCGCAGAAGTCACCCACCAGCTCTGGAAGGTATGTGGGGTAGAGCCTATCCTTAACTCCGCTTACCACCCCCAGTCCAACTGTCTCTGTAAACGGTTTAACGGAACACTTAAACAGATGATCCGTATGTTCATAGACACTCAGAAGGACTGGGAATGGTTTCTACCCCACTTTCTTTTCGCATATAGGGAAGTACCCCAAGAATCCACCGGGTTCTCTCCCTTCGAACTATTATTCGGGATGAGAGTGAGGGGCCCCTAAATTTAATTTGAGAACACTGGGAGGGAGAAGGGACCACTAATGGTACCTCTATTGTCCCATATGTGCTGGAGTTTAGGGAACGCTTGGAGGCTCTGACCCAGACCGTGCGTGACAAACAACGACAGCACAGGTGGTACGATAAGGGGGCCAGGGACTGCAGCTTTCAGGTTGGGCAAGCTGCAGGCCTCTTGGCAGGGCCCATACAAGGTGGTAGAACAGATATGTGAAACCACCTGTGTGATCGGCCCATACACTGGCACGGGGGGCAAACGCATGCTCCATGTAAATATGCTAAAGCCCTACCAAGAGCGTACCAAAGTAGTGACTGCTATTTGCACCCCAGCTACCGAGGACTTTGATAACGTGCCTCTCCCAGACCTTAGAGAAAGAGGGCCAGGACGAAGACCTGGGGGAGGTATAGTTAGGTGAGCTCTTAAGTCCCCAGGAGCGGGCACAAGTTCAAAGTTTAATCAAGGAAAAAAGGGGCCACATTCTTTAATCTTCGCGGGGCCACCCACAAAGTAGAAACCCCAGGGCAGACCTCCTTACTGCATACCAGAATCCATAAAGGAGAATGTTACGGTACCTCCAGTAGTAAAATGTACAAACCGCCGTTTAGCGAGTATTCCCCGTTCGCAATAATGTGGTCGGGTAGCGAGTATAATAAAACCATGCGAACCGCCAGCCAGGGAACACTCCAAACTCCCGAACGGTACCTGTACGGCTGATTCCCTTCTCGAGCTACAAATCCACGAACGGCAAATAGTAACCGAACATCAATAACTCCCAAGCGGCAAATAATCCAAATAAGTAGTCGCTAGTCGCTGGTAACCAAATCCCCCCAATAACGAGACCAAGCTCCGCTTTGAGGGTAAAACACGAACTGATTTACTGTGGGCTACCTGCCCGGTATTTATGCAGGTCTCCCACTTGGTGGACACTCCCCTAGGGGACCAAATGGGAGACTGAAATTACAGAGGGACATGGGGACATTTTGGACATACATCCCCACAATATTCCCAGCATGCAGTACAGTTCCCTCCCCTCTGCTCAGGGGATAATTGGGAAGTAACTCAATTATCTCCCCGAGCAGAGGCAATCGCCATTTTAAACACAAGTCACAAAAACACATGAAAATCCATAACTTCATAACTGTCGAACATATTACATTCGTACATATCCCCAGATAGCCTGGATCTGAGTGCACATTATTGGAGAATAGCGCTCAGATCCCATTCGCATAGTTCAATCGCCATGGAGTCAAAGTCTCTTTCAGTTCTTCAGTATGCGATTGACTCCATGGGACGGCTATCTGGGTTAAGTCTATTCGTGTGGTTGAATCTCCCGAACGGCTGGCATTCGTATACTTTTGTCGATTGAGAAGGGGAGGTCGACGGCTTCAGCGGTGTTCGGCTGAAAAAGTGTCAGTTTTCAGATCCATGAAATAATCGTCGAACACCGCTGGTCTTTCGCATGGACAAAATGGCCGCCGCCTCGTGGTCGACATACGAACGACGACCACCCGGCATTCGGTTTTAATTGAGAAGTGTCTGTGGTTAACCGCAACGTTCTAATTGGGATCAATAGGTTAACCAGCAGCACACTTCTCTTCTGGGTGGCCGTCCGTTCGGTAGTTCCGTTCGACAAAACTGACATTGCCTTGAATAAAGCATACGAATGGGGAAATTCATGTAACCGGCAAAACAGGCGAACAAAGCATTTGTAATCCAGACAGATGGGTCTGTCACAGAGAACATGCGTAAAGAGATTGAAGAAATGTTACAGTTAGGGGTGATAGAACACTCTGACAGCCCCTGGGCCTCCCCAGTAGTTCTAATACCGAAACGGAAAGGGTACTGACAAAACTATCTCCGACATCTACCCTATGCCCCGGATAGACGAGCTCCTGAACAAAATGGCCAGGGGCCAGTACCTCACCACAATAGATCTGTGTAAGGGGTACTGGCAAATTCCGCTAGCCGAAGACGCCATCCCCAAGTCGGCGTTTGTCACCCCGTTTGGCCTGTACCAGTTCAAGGTCATGCCATTCGGGATAAAAAACGCCCCGGCTACCTTTCAGAGGATGGTGGATCGGCTACTGGATGGGTTCCGGGAGTATGCTTGTGCCTATCTAGATGATAGCCATTTTCAGCCACTCTTGGACCGAACACCTGTCCCACATAGGAGCCGTACTAGATTGGATTAGAGAGGTAGGAATAACCCTGAAATCTAGTAAGTGCCACATAGGGATGGCAGAAGTTCAGTACCTAGGACACAGGGTAGGAAGCGGCCAACAGAAGCCAGAGCCCGCTAAAATAGAGGCAGTTGCCAAGTGGCCAACCCCCCGCACCAAGACGCAAGTCCTCGCGTTCCTGGGTACCGCAGGGTACTATCGCAAGTTCGTGTCCAACTACAGTACCCTGGCCAAACCCCTCACTGACCTAACCCGTAAGAATCTCCCTAAGCTAGTAGTATGGGCCCCAGAGTGTGAACAGGCATTCCAACAGCTCAAGACTGCGCTTGTAAAATCACCTGTACTTTCTGCTTCTGATCCAACTAAATGCTTTCTCGTCCATACAGACGCTTCTATGTTTGGATTGGGAGCAGTACTGAGCCAAGTCGGAGCAGATGGCGGCGAGCACCCAGTAGCTTACCTCAGCAAAAAAAATTTACCCAGAGAAGTAAACTACGCCGCCATTGAAAAGGAATGCCTGGCTGTGGTGTGGGCCCTCAAAAAGCTGCAACTGTACTTGTATGGACAACCCTTCACATTACTCACAGATCACAACCCGTTGGTGTGCCTAAACAGGGTATCTGGGGACATTGCCAGGCTGCTATGTGTTCCTATTAACCCCTTAAGGACCAAACTTCTGGAATAAAAGGGAATCATGACATGGCATGTGTCCTTAAGGGGTTAAACTATGTTTCATGTGGCATTTGGCTAATTGTGCTGGGATCTGAGCGGTAGTATCCCGAAGTATGCGCTCAGATCCCAGCTATCTATATAGATGTCATTCAGTTAAATAGCACGAATAACGTGCAAGTTATGCATTTTTAAGTAAAAAGACCAGTTCTGCTGTACAGAGGGATAATTCACTTAACAGGATATTCTTATGGGAGTATCCCTCTCGTACAGCAGTGCATGGTGGAAAAATTGTCCTGTATGTTCAGTTCCCCATGTAGTCCCCTACTGTACTGCCCCTGTAAAGTCACTCAGGAAACCCCTTGCATGGGGAACCACATAAATACTGTGACCTGTGAATAAAACCTCAGTTGACTCCCAGCATATGTGTCGTCTAGTTCTTGGGAAGGAAGGATTCTTATAATGCTACCGCGATTATTGTATACTGTACCTGCCTACCTGGATTATTACATGCTGTTCCTGTCTACCAGCAGAGATACTGTGAATTATACTACCTCTCCGCTACAGCTTCTTACTCGGACGGCTCATTTACAGCCTGAGGTTACTCTGATTATATCACCTCTGCCTAATATACCTCCACCATAGTATATAAGGCACCTACTATCTCCTCCCCCGCATTTTGATGGTAATATTCAAGAATGCCAGGGATTTCTGAATCAAATTAAGTACCACTTTGAGGCCTCACCGAGATCTTTTCCCACAGATAGAGCTAAAATTGGGTACTTGATAAACCAACTTAAAGGTAAAGCTTTAACTTGGGCCAATCCATTATGGGAGAGTAATAGGAGTATTGCTTATAATTACCAGGAATTCCACTGCCCTTATACGTATCAAACAAGGTAACCGCTCTATCTTGGAATATGCCATAACATTTCGCACCTTGGCTTCTGAGGTAGACTGGACTAATAGCGGATTGATCTCTGTATTTAAAGAAGGATTTTTCGAGGCTATTCTTGATGAAATTGCTGCCAAAGATCTACCTAAGAGGTTAAATGAATTCATCACATATGTGATGCAGATTGATAACAGACTTAGGACCAAGGAAATTAATAGAAATAGAACCAGACATATGGCTATATCACTGGCAACTTTTTTCTCCAGACCTATTGACCCTGACCTCTCTGTACAGTCTGAACCCGAACCTATGCAGTTAGGGGTTACTAGACTGTCAGAGGCAGAGAAACAGTATAGGAGAAAAGAGGGTCTTTGTTTATAATGTGGGGAAAAAAAAGACATGAGAAATGCTTGTCCCATACGTCTGGAAAACTTCCACATCTAAGAATCTTAAGGGGACAGGTCTTAGGTGTGATGCATACGTCCTCTGGTAATACCCAAAATATTTTTTCTCCTTGACATCACTGCCCTTTGCAACAAGAAAAGCTTTTTCATCAAAGCCCTAATGGACTCAGGTGCAGCAGGAACCTTTATTGAAATGCATTTTGTTAAAAAAAAAAAAACTTTATATCTATCAAGGAGAGATCATCACCTCTGGCCATTGAGGCTATTGACAGGAGACCTCTCTCTCAACCTCTGATTACCCACGAAACCATGCCTATTAACACTACTATAGGAGCTTTACACAAGGAAAACATAACATTTCAGATAATTGCTTCACCTTCTCGTCTCATCATATTAGGATTTCCATGGCTCATTAAAGGGACAATCAGGCACCCAGACCACTTCTGCCCATTGGAGTGGTCTGGGTGCCAACTCCCACTACCCTTAACCCTGCAACTGTAATAATTACAGTTTTTATAAACTGCAATAATTACCTTGCAGGGTTAACTCCTCCTCTAGTGGCTGTCTACTAGACAGCCACTAGAGGGCACTTCCGGGATTATCAATTTATTTGACAATGAGTTAGCGCACAATCTTTTTTGAAAGTTCTCCAATTGGAAAATACAGAAAAATAAGAAATTATAATTATAACCTATTAACCTTATAGATGTAATTTATACAGAATGTGGGCTCAGACAAAAATACTTTTTCATTAAATATAAACAATTTCCAGCACAGAGAGTCTCAGAAATGAATCCCAGAAATGAGCAGTCCAAATCTCAAAAGATAACCACTTTTTTATTTTTTCAGCACTCCAAGGGTTAAGCTGTTATCTAGGGAAATACAAGGCTTAAATGGTGTGATAACATTAGGTAAAGAGCCTCCACCATATGAACCCTATGTGGAGCTCTCATCTTATTCTGTTACACTTTTGTTATAATGGCTTGTATGCACTTTGTATGTAACCCACAATATACAGATTGATTACTCCTGAGATCTTTCAAGGATTACTCAGCTTTATTTCCGTTTTAAAAATAAATAAAATATAAAAATATATAAAAGATATATAGCTCAAACAGTAAATTTATCCAGCTCGCTGTTCTTGGGGTAGTTACCGTTTTTGTGCAGGTCCACCATCCACCAATGTTGCTGCTTGCTTCTCCTCTCCCCTGGACACTGGATACGTAAAAATCGGCACCACGTAACTTACTAGTTTCGCCCTGCGTGGGCTTTCTCAAAGTCTGTGGACGCCGACTGCCGATCTTGTTTAAATTCTTTGTACTGGATTACAAATATCCTGCAGGTTCTTCCTATCTACTTTGTTAACCCCTTCACTTGTGTGTAATCCTGATGTCATTTCCCTTACATTTTATCAGTTTAATTTATACATGTTTTTAAAAAAATGTCTGCTTTACATATAGATCTTATGGGTACATGTTCATTAACCCTTTCACATGCATAAAATCAAAGTTTTATCTTTTTTTAATCTTATCAATTCTTTTTATACAGGATTTCATGGATATCTTACATATCAAGCTTATAAGTACATATATATAAACAATAACATTTCTATGGTGCTTATAAAGCTATGCCATTAAAAATTGGGTATACTTTCCAAGATGGTAATTCCCTTAATGTAAAAATAAATTTTCTAAAAAGGATACTATAAAACGTTTCCTAAAAATAGTTACTGCACATTTGTTAAAATCACGTGATTTTTTTCTCTATGTCCTTTCTTGAAAAAGTGATGTATATTCAATTCTAGCATTCGGGCAACGCTAGCATTCGTGTAGCGCCCCTGGAAACAGAGGTGTCCATTGACTTGGAGCAAGCAAGTATGGCATACTCTGACTCTTGCAAAGATTTTCTGGCCGAGGTGAGGCAACGAGTGGCCTGGTATGGCCCTGATGTGTGCATGGATACCTTCCAGGCGATCTGGAACCAGGTAACCGTTGAAAGAGAAGCAAAGAGGGACCAAGAATTCCTGCTGGCTAAAGCGAGGAAAAGAAGCCTCCAACGAAAGAAGGTTAGCCTCTCTCCCCAGAGGTAGCCGAAGGTACCCGAAGTAGGGGACCTCATAGACTGGTCCTGTAAGGAACCCCAACTGGCAGGTGGAGATGGGACCGAGGTCTCTCTACCGGCCCTACAGGGATGCTGGGCAGCTGGCCCAGATCCCCAACTGCAGTTGGAGCCGCAGGGAGAGGAGGCAACCGCGCTCTCTCCCCAGCGGCAGTGTGAGCTTCAGGGAGAGGAGACAACTGGGCTCTCTCCCCAGCGGCAGCAGGCATACCAGGAGGAGGAGGTAGGCGACCCCTCCCCTCCACAGCCAACCCCTAACCCGGTACTGGGTTTAGTGGAGAAGATGTTAGCCTCCACTGACCCCCTTCCAGCAGAAGAGCTGGCATCCGGGCAAAGCGCGTTCGGTCTCTGTCCTCCCTTGCCCTCTTGTTCAGAACCTGAATACCCACCGGCCAACCCAGCAGAAGCACTGGCATCCGGGCAGAGCGCCACTGGCCTCTGCCCACTTGTTCCCCTCAGCAACCTGGGACATACAAGCTAGAGCTCGACACCAGGAATCACCAGGTGCAGTAATGGTATATTGTGGGTGGGCTACTCTGTTAATTGTTTGTTGTGGGTGGGCTACTCGACTACCTCAGGTACTGACCGACAGAAGGTCCGGTACCTGGTTAGTCTCCCCCCCAATGGGAAGATGTGCATGGAGAGGGTTAATTGCCAGCCTCCTGCCCTGCGACTATGGCCCCCTGGAAGATTTTGCCCTTTAAATACGTTATTTGGGCATAGTGGATTTTATTAGACTGGTTCTGGCCCTTTAAATGCTCTGACAAAGGATCTGCAGCTTTGCCATGCACTTCGGATGCAGAGTGTGAAGACAACCCCTGTTGGACTTAGTCTGACTGTTTTATTCCCCCTCCCTTCTTAGAACATCAGTTAAACCCTTAATACCTGTCATATTTTCAAACTCTGTCTGACCCTTTTAACTGTCAGTTTGTTTTCCTCTGAGGAGGAGTTGTTTTGCTGCGTGAGTGCTGTTGCTTTGTGTGCTCATTAAACAGACCTGCTTGACCCTTTCTTGAAGCCTTGGCTCATGCTTGGGGGATGGGATAGGTCTGCAGTGCTGATGGTGACGGTTGGATTGCTTGGAGTCCTCAGCAAGCACTAGGACCATCGGTTGGCGGAGGTACTCGGTCGGAGTGCCAGCGGGTCCGTCACAGGTTATAATTATAATTTCTTATTTTTCTCTACTTTCCAATTGGAGAGCTTTCAAAAAAGATTGTGCGCTTACTCATTGTCAAATACATTGAAAATCTTGTTATGTGTGTGTGACACACACAGGGGAAGTTCGAGGATAGCAGCACATATTATAATAAAAAATTAAAGGTATAACACTTTGGATAAATGAAAATTAAAGGCATAATACCCTGAATATATAACACTTAAAGGAAAAGTGTCTCAGATTAGTAAATACTTCCTTGATTATAGCACTTCCGGGATTAGAGCACGCTATGTGAGTACCTCCAGCGTTGCTAAAATCCCCATACGAAAGCATTGAAAGCATTTTCAATGCTTTCCTATGGAGAGGTGTAATGCCGTGCATGCGCATTAGGTCTCCCTCGCTGGCGGGCGTGATCAGTCTCCCCGGCCGGCTGACAGGGAGGAGTGTGGGCAGACCAAGAAGCAGCACTGAGAGACATCGTCACTGCCTCTGGTAAGTCACTGAAGGGGTTTTGACCCCTTCAGCAACCGGGGATGGGAGGTGGGAGGGAAAGGGGACCTGCAGTGCCAGGAAAATGGATTGTTTTCCTGGTACTGGAGAGTCTCTTTAAGCATATTGACTGGGCTAAGGGCAAAATACTGGAATGGGGTAAAGACTGTATAGAGAGATGTTGTTACCCATTACTAAGAGTGGGCATAGTTACTTTGCCCACTTCTATGCCTCAGACCTCCGAAATTCCCATATAGTACTGGGGGGTTAATGAGGCGTTCAGTAAGAGTTAGAGTAATATTCTACCTCCTCACAGATCAAATAATTGCTCCATAGATCTAGTACCTGGCGCTATGCCCCCTAAGGAGGCAGTATATGCCTTATCCCCACAGGAGAGTAGAGTCATGGATGAGTACATCAAAGATTCTTTAATTAAAGGCCACATACATAAGTCATCCTCGCCTGCTGGAGCAGGGTTCTTTATTGTATCCAAAAAAGATGGAGAATTGTAGATTATACTAGCTTTAGTGTAACTATAATCTTAATTTTATTAATGACAGGAGGCAGGGCCGGCACTACCTGTTAGGCAGACTAGGCAGCCACCTAGGGTGCCCCTTGGGAAGGGATGCCGCCAGGAGCGCCGGCCCCACTCATGCTGCAGCCGCCCGCGCGCTCTGTAGAGAGCCTCAGGCAGCTGCAGCTTTGCCCGGTCTGGTGCGTCCATGAGGGAGCACCGCCCGGGCGCAGCATGAGGAGAGGGGCTGACAGGAGGGAAGCGCTCTGCGCTCCCTCCTGTCACTCCCTCACTGTAGCATGGCCGAGCTCTGTATGGTCCGCGGGTACAGGGAGCATCTGTCTCCTGTACTCGGCCGGACTAACAGGAAGTACACACTCAGTGTGCACCTTCCTATCTGTCCGGCCGGGTACAGGAAACAAAAGCTCCCTGTACCCGCGGACCATACAGGGCTCGGCCACGCTACAACAGAGGTGGGGGGGGGTGGAGAGAAGGAAACTAGAGGGGGGGGGGATAAGGAAATTGGAGAGGGGGGAGGATATTGAGGGGGGAGGAAATTGGAGAGGGGGGGAGAAGAAATGAGGGGAGAAGAAGGAAATGAGGAGGGGGAGAAGAAGGAAATGGGGGGGAGAAGAAGGAAATGGGGGAGAAGAAGGAAATGAGAGGGAGAAGGAAAATGGGGGAGGAAATGAGGAGGGGGGAGGAAGAAGGAAATGAGGGGGGGGAGAAGAAGGAAATGAGAGGGAGAAGAAGGAACAGGGGAGAGAAGAAGGAAATGAGAGGGGAGAAGAAGGAAATGAGAGGGTGGAGAAGAAGGAAAATGGGAGAAGAAGGAAATGAGAGGGGGGAGAAGAAGGAAATGAGAGGGGAGAAGAAGCGAAATGGGGGGAGGGAAATGAGAGGGGGGGGAGGAAGAAGGAAGCCGAGGAGGGGGGAGAAGAAGGAAATGAGAGGGGGGGGAGAAGAAGGAAATGAGGGGAGAGAAGGAAATGAGGAGGAGGGGGGGAGAAGAAGGAAATGAGTGGGGGAGAAGAAGGAAATGAGGAGGGTGGAGGAAGAAGGAAATGGGGAGAAGAAGAAATGAGAGGGGGAGAAGAAGGAAATGAGAGGGGGAGAAGAAGGAAATGGGGGGAAAATGAGAGGGGGGAGAAGAAAATTAGAAGGGGGAGAAGAAGGAAATGAGAGGGGGGGAGAAGAAGGAAATTGGAGAGGGAGGGGAGAAGAAGGAAATTGATGGGGGGAGGGGGAGAAGGAAATTGACAGGGGGGGAGATTGACATCCATCACACACACACAATCACACACAATGCACCCCTTGCACACAGAAAAACACATGATGCATTACACACAGAGACACATATACACAAGGAATGCATCCCTTACACACGCAGAAACACACAATGCATTCATTACACACACTCAATGCATCCCTTACAGACGCACACACTGCATCCCATACATACACAAACACACCTTGCAGCCCTTACATATACAAACACAGATTCACACAATGCATTCCTTACACACATCAGGACATCCCCTACACACTCCACCCCATGTGTACAAACTCATTGATGGAACATGAAGGTGGACCCTGGGACCCAGACCTTGAGCTATGTAAAAGGCCCCCAAAAAATGGAGCTGCTTCCCGTTCTCCGAGAACATTGATTTTTGTGACCACAGTTACAAACCGCCTCCAGAGAGCCTGTTCTACACCAGACCAGTGGAGCCAGACTGCAGCTTGAGCCCATCATCATCCTCATCTGGTTGTAAGTAGGCAATCTAGTATATTATTCATGGCACTAATCTCAGAAACACAATAGTCCCCAGAACCACTGCAGCTTAATGTAGTGGTTCTGGTGTCTATAGCCTGCCCTGCAGGCCTTTTAATGTAAACACGGCGGCACTGCAGCACTGGCGTTACATAACATGGCAGATCATTTGGGTGGGGCATTGTGATGTCACATGGGGGGGGGGCGGCAAACTTTACTTTTGCCTAGGGTGGCAAAAATCCTTGCACCGGCCCTGATAGGAGGCAAATATTTGCTTAAGTCTCTCTTTACTAGAACTCCACAGCAGCACATTAACACAGAGAAAAAATCAATCAGAAAAAAGTTAGATACAATAAAGGTCCCCTCCCAACCAACTATTTCCTCTTTCAAGCTGCGACAAAAAAAGGACATAAACAAAATAAGTCAAAAGTAGCATCCTAAGAACTCAAACAAAGTCAGCTGATGACTGTCATCCGACTCAAAACGAAAGTATAATGGTATAGGAACCTTGAACTTTATCCTGAAGAAAATCTTGAACCTGGATCAGTAGACGAACCATTAAACTGAAACGAGACAAACAGAGTCAAAACACTGATTAGTGAATGAAATGTACTGTGAAAACATGAATACCCATAATCAATGACAATATTCCTAAAAAACATACCCTGACTTCCCTAAGGAAGGCAAATAATTGACCTACCTAAACACAGACCTGGAAAACCAACTATCAATTAAACAAACAAGGAACCAGGGTAGGGTGAAAACTGGGAGGGAAATATTCGCCTACTGTCATTAAGAAAATTAAGATTATAGTTACACTAAAGCTAGTATAATCTACAATTTTATAACATGACAGGAGGCTTCATATTTGCTGTTTTAATGCTCAGACAGCAAAGCCAAAGAACACGATCCGCCGTACTAACCTAAATTGATTGTGAAGATATCTCCTCGGAACCAGCAGGAAAGTGCGCAATGTCTTAGAGAGATATGTCCGTCATGTCAGCAACTGAAGCCGCCGTGTCTCTAACTGAAGTGAACCGAAAGACATATACGCCTTGCCCATGCCAACAACCAATGAACCCTTGTGCCAAAGAAGGAGACGAGACTGTACCGCAGCAGTCAACAACCGAGCGAGACGCAAAGGGCGAAAAGGAAAGAATCGTCCAAACAAAAGGGTGTAGTCGTACGCAGCATAAAGGTGGGGCGCGGAACCAAGATAAAATATATAGGCACATTGCCAGTGACCTTTTCCACAGAGAAAGAAAGCAGGGACGTCGGCAACTAAGGTCCGAACATCCGAAACCCATTCGAAAGAGAGAAAAAAAGAAAGGACTACTGCCATAGAATAGGTAAGGTTAAAAGTTAACTTTTAATAGTCTAATTAAAATAAGATAAAGGGTGAATATAGACACTCTCAATACACCAAGAAGGAGTATAAAGAGATAAATAGTACACATCAATTAAAAGATTATAATGTCCAAATTGTTGCAAATTGATCATTTGACATATAATCAGCAGTAAGATAGTGTATAGAATTGTTCTAGATTGATACTTTCAGATGGCTAGATAGTTGCAAATTACTGCTTACTATTGATTAATACTACAAACCAATGTGAAGAAATATATGTCCATAAGAGGTAGAAATGAATAAAGATCCCAATCTGAGTTGTAAGAAAATATTAACAAAAACTACCTGTGCCTTCATGGGCACCTACCTCTACGAAACCCCACTAAATAAGCTAACTAGCCGAAGAATAAATTAATCTACCAGACGTCCCAATGAATACTGTGTACTATTCCTACGTATTCTAAGTGGGAGAATCTCAGATCGTTGCTGGAAACTAAAAATGCAGTTACTAATGGCTAAATATTAGTGATTATGTCTATATAGATCGTCTCACTATATTATAGTAAAGATCAACTGCCGCTGCTGCAATACTGAGTTAGCTTGTTAGTCGGAAAGAGAAAAAGCCCTGATAAGTCTACCCCAAACCCCAATAAGCTGTCTTAGTGCAAATGATTACTATGCTGTACAATACAAAATGACCCCGGTAACTGATCTATCAGGTGCAAAGTAATAAATGGTGGTTTGAGAGAAGGGGAGCAATCTCCCAGAAAAAACCCCGACGCGCGTTTCGCCGGTAAGGCGGCTTTTCAAGGGGAACTGAGTGGCTGTCGGCAAGAGTTTTAAATACAGCACTCAATGATCTGATTGGTGATTTCTAAAGATGACGTAATGCATCATGACTGCCTTAGTACGGCGGTCGAAAAGGAACATAACAATTATAATATCAAAAGAAGAGAGCCGAAAAAGAATTCAATTGGCGTGATATATCGTAGCTACCTACATGAAACAATCAAGACGGGAGCATGAATGTAGTGTTACTCTCATAGGAGGAAGAAGGAAATTCCATTCAATATTTCACTGCAGTAATTGTTATTAAATACATCATATCTAAAAGTTATATACACATTAATACAATTGATTTTCTCTGCTACCAATAAAGTCTAATATGAGATTTATTAAAGGTATAATGTTATGTCTTTATTATTGATTGTGTCATCAGATAGATAAATATAGATGTTAAATAAACATCTTAAATCCAGCTATTTACAAAACATTTTAAGCTAGATTCGAAAGAAATCTTCCCAAGGATTGATATTACAAAAATATAAGTAATAAGAGTTGATTTTCAATAGCAACCAGTTTTTATTAATGTTAATAATGCATGTATGTATTGTATAATATATGTGTGCAAAACTGATATTCCTGCTAGATCAAATGAATGTATTAAATACCAATGATAAAATTTAAAGGTATATTCACACAAATTCAAAAATTAGTAAAATAGTGAAAAGAGTTTAGTAACAGCCAATTTACTTGTAATTAAACATAATAAACTGTATATAAATATTATTACCGCTAGGTCAGAAGACGGATTAAAATTCTCTAAATATCACTTAGTACCTTATCATGATTATATAAGGAACGTATAACAGATGAAACTTTTCAATAATGACGCTATGATTTTATGAGAAAATCTTCATAAACTCTAACAGAAATATGGATAAAGAGAGACATTTTCTTTTCTTTATTGATTGTCTGTAAAGTCAAAATTACTTATGTATAAAGGAGGTATAATTGAACTCCTCATTAAGTCCCTGTGGAGTTAGAGTCTTAAATGAGTAGATCCACTTAGATTCTTTTTGAAGTAATAGTTTATTAAAATTCCCTTTCCTTGGGTTGGAAAGTAATTTCTCTATAACTTGAAACCTAAGATTGTCAGCATTCCCCAGGTGGAAATTAGTGATGTGTCTTGCTACCGGTGTGGGGTTGATGGTGTTTTTGATAGAATTTATGTGTTGGAGAATCCTCCGACGAAGTGGTTGAATGGTCTTTCCTATATATTGTATACCACAATTACATGTGATCAGATATATTACTCGAGTGGTACTACAATTCACCAAGGCATTGGTTGTAATCGTAACATGAGATTGTGTAGATGTCGTAGACTGAGAAGGAGTGATGAATCGACATGCCTTACAATGGCCACATCTGTATGTTCCTTTAGTTCTCGTAAGCCAATTAGATTCTGGTACCTCAGGAGTCAAAAAGCTATGAACTAGAAGATCTTTTAGGTTCTGGGATCTTCGAGCCGTAATTGCTGGATAACTAGGTAGAGACTTTTGCAGAGTGGTGTTATGTAGAAGAATAGGCCAATGCGTAGAAAAGGTTTTAGTCATATGGCTCCAACCACTATCAAAGGTAGCGATACATCTCGGAGTTGAGGTGTTTTGTTTGTTACGTGTAGATTTCAGACTCACCACTCTGTCTGTTGCACTAGCTCGTTGGTATGCCCTTTTTAAAACTTTATTAGGGTAACCCAAAGCTTTGAATCGTAATTTTAAGGTTTGACATTCCTGATAGTAAGTAGAGTCTTGTGAGCAGTTTCTCCTAGCTCTTAAATATTGGCCATATGGAATTGAGGCCTTCAATTTATAAGGATGATGACTCTCCCAATGGAGAAGACTGTTGGTTGATGTTGATTTTCTAAAAAGTTCTGTTTGGATGGTACCATCCTCTATTAGCACAATTTTGAGATCAAGGAACACCAATTCTCTCTCGTCAATGACGTGAGTGAGTGTCAAATTAATTTGATTGTTATTTAAACTTTTTACAAAATCTTCAAAAGCTTGTACCGGCCCGGTCCAGAACAGGAGCATATCATCAATATATCTATACCACTTCAAAATATATCCATGGTATTGACTATATTGTGGATCTCTCTGAATTTTTTCCTCCCACCAGCCTAAGAACAGATTAGCATAAGTGGGGGCACAAGTAGTACCCATAGCAGTTCCGGTAGTTTGTAAGTAGTACTTGCCATTGAATATAAGATAATTATGAGTCAGGATAAATTCTAGAAGTGAGATGATAAATGAAATTTGTGCTTCTTCATATGATGATGATTCTAAAAAGAAGCGACAAGCTTCCAGACCTGCCTTATGCGGAATATTACTATACAGGGATACCACATCAAGACTTGCTAGTAGGGTGTATGGTGGCACCTGAAGTCCTTCTAAGATCAACAAAGTAGATTTGGTATCCTGTATGTATGATGGTAAATTGATCACATATGGATGTAAAATTTTATCAACAAATTTACTGGCTCTTTCTGTCAAACAGTTGTTACCAGAGACAATTGGTCTTCCTGGAGGTGTCTTAATGTTCTTGTGTATTTTAGGTAAACAATACAGAGTGGCTATTGTAGGATGTTTATGAGGTAAAAGATATTTAAACTCATCTGAGTTGATTATTTTATGTTCCAATGCTTCCGTAAGAAGGTTCTCAAATTCTTTTATGTACACATCAGTTGGATCCGACGGAAGAACACTGTAATTATTTGTATCATTCAGATGTACCATGCACATGTCTATGTACATATCTTTGTTCAAAAGAACAATGTTACCGCCCTTATCAGCCGGTTTTATGATAATATTGTCAAGCATTTTTAATTCTTTAAGGGCTTTACGTTCATTAAAGGTTAAGTTGTTAGTAGGTGGATGTTCATAAACATTCTTTTCCAAATCACTCGTGGTCATTTCCACGAACAAATCAACATGTGGGGTATCCTTTAAATTCGGTGTAAACCAACTCTGAGGTCTTAATTCTGTTAAAGGTTTGTTGGTGTTTTGTTCTTCCAATAGATTAGTGAGCATTTTTGAAAATTCAAAATCTTTCAGGGATAAGCCTAGCTCATTTGCCAGAAATAAGTCCCTTTTGGAATGCATTAAATTCAGTGCTAGCTTTCTACCAAAAAGGTTTATGTCTTTGGCCCAGTTGAATTTATTGTGCCCTGGAGTGGGTACAAATGATAAACCCTTATTCAAAAGGGAAATATGACGTGGTTGGAGGGAGAAATCGGAAAGATTAATGACTTTATTGAAGTTTAGAACCTCTGGCCTCGACCTTTTCTCTTGTAGGCCCAACGATCCCTGTCCCTCAATCTCCCCCTTTGTTGGCGAGGGGGATCCTGTCCTAAAAAAGTTTTTGAGACAGTAGAGTTGTTTATATCAGAAGTAATAGGAGCATCCAAGAAAGCAACTGATTTTTCAGTATTCTTTAAAATGCTCCTTGTAGGTGAATAGTTAGGGGCAGGGTCACTGTTATGGATATTCTTAGGATATTGTCTTTGTCTTGATCTAACTGAGCCCGTGTCTGAATCAGACCATTCGGTATCTGCAGAAGTAAAGCCTGCAGAAATGGAGCCCCTTTGACCACTAAAATTTCTGCGTGGTTTACGCTTTTTACGAAAAATCTCTCCCTCTTTAAAGTCATTAAAATCCCTTTGAAACTTTGAATGTTTCTTGATTTTAAGATTTTGTCTGAAATGCTCAATGTTTTTTTGTAACTTAATTTCCATAAGAGAAAAAAGGTCATCAGCCTTAAACTTTTTTATTGCAACAATCTCATTTTGTAATTTAATATTGGTCTCTTTTAAATGTATGGTTTCGAGTTTAACTAGAAAGGTCATCAGTTTAGCAGAACAATCTAAGAGAATTGTATTCCATTCTCTTAGTTGTTCGTCAGTTTGAATCTTATCAGGTACTGATATCTCGGGGCGAAGACCTCTAGGAACCAGTTTTTGATCTATATACTGGTTCAAACTAGTCAATTCCCAAAAACTTCTAACATGTTGTTCATATAGTTTCTGTATCCCAAAGAAAGCGTCATTAATATCAATATTATTATGGTTACTCTTAGTTAGAGGGTCAGTTGAAAATACATTCTGAATATCATCTGGATTTATAGTAAAATCAGATAATTTATCCAAAATATCCGTCATTTGAAAGAGCAAGTAAATATTCGCTTCTGTAGAGAAGGGTATTAAAACCCAGTAATTAACAATTTGAGAAAAAGAAAAGGAGAGTGGAAGCTTAATGATATTGAAACTTAGGCAGTGAAGGGGTTAACCCTAACTAATATAATTCAAAAGAAAAAAAGAAAGGACTACCGCCATAGAATAGGTAAGGTTAAAAGTTAACTTTTAATAGTCTAATTAAAATAAGATAAAGGGTGAATATAGACACTCTCAATACACCAAGAAGGAGTATAAAGAGATAAATAGTACACATCAATTAAAAGATTATAATGTCCAAATTGTTGCAAATTGATCATTTGACATATAATCAGCAGTAAGATAGTGTATAGAATTGTTCTAGATTGATACTTTCAGATGGCTAGATAGTTGCAAATTACTGCTTACTATTGATTAATACTACAAACCAATGTGAAGAAATATATGTCCATAAGAGGTAGAAATGAATAAAGATCCCAATCTGAGTTGTAAGAAAATATTAACAAAAACTACCTGTGCCTTCATGGGCACCTACCTCTACGAAACCCCACTAAATAAGCTAACTAGCCGAAGAATAAATTAATCTACCAGACGTCCCAATGAATACTGTGTACTATTCCTACGTATTCTAAGTGGGAGAATCTCAGATCGTTGCTGGAAACTAAAAATGCAGTTACTAATGGCTAAATATTAGTGATTATGTCTATATAGATCGTCTCACTATATTATAGTAAAGATCAACTGCCGCTGCTGCAATACTGAGTTAGCTTGTTAGTCGGAAAGAGAAAAAGCCCTGATAAGTCTACCCCAAACCCCAATAAGCTGTCATTTTGTATTGTACAGCATAGTAATCATCAGATCCTGATCAAAGGGGAAATTCTAAGCAGTGCGTGGACCGCCAAAAGCCGTTGTTCAAGCTACCTAATCTAAATGATACGACTGTCCCCGGTCAACAGCTGTGACGGAAACACTCTCCAACCCTGTAACAGGGTCCGCAAAAGGATCGGTAATCCGCTCCAGGCCCAACTACACCAGGGTTGCCATGCAGACAAAATATCTTCCAGTCCCCGGGGACCAGATGGGACAGGGCCAGGGAATCCCTGCCAAAGCGGAGGCCGTACTACCAAAATACCAGCAGACAGAGAAACCTGCAGTAAGGCCCTGGGACCAAAACAAATGGAGGAAACTTGTCAGTGTCTCCATGACAATCACCCCTGGAGGGAAGCGTCCATCGCTGAGCAAATGGATCCGTTAGCCAGCTGAAGCTGGTCGGGACCTGACAGGTCATCCAAAGGCGGGCTCCTCCAAGGTGCATGATGCCATGCCCCCCCGCTGCCTAGCTCGTCTGGAGGAGGATGCTGCGATCTGAAATGCATCCGCCAGACTCCGACTCTAGAAGGATCCCACAAGCCGTTCCAGTCAGTTGATGTTGAATCCCGAACCATCTCCAACTAGGAAATTACTCTGATGCCGAAAGGCCTATGAGGAAGAAGAATCTTCAGGCGCTGTGTGTCCCTGTAGCGAAACTGCCCAGGTATGTCCCATAATAAATACAGAGAGAAGGTCCACCATACGTGTCCAACATCCTCAGTGGACTCCGGTCTTGACGAAGAGTCCTCCACAAAAAACTTTTCCAAACGTTCGAGGACTCGGACAGGGGAAGGCATGGAGGCACCCCCTTGCGTCCAATCCGACCACCCGAACTCTACTCCTTGTGATGAAGAGGGGGTCGATGTCCCATGGTTGAACACGAAATCCATGGGAGTTACCTCGCAGAGGGTCCAGCAGCCCATCCAGGTAGACCGTACAGCGAAACCTCCTATATCTGAGAAGCGCCGTGACCGGGTCCAAACACGCGGAAAAAGCGAAAAAAGGGGTCTTCAGATAACCCTAAATTCATCCAACCTGACATCCAGAGATGTATCCTCACACCAAAAAATGGTGCGCCAGATACTTACCTCACCAGGTAGAAAGGTTGCGCGTCACCAGGAATGGACCCTGCGGTCCCAAGAAATTCTTCGAGGACCGTGTATAATTCAATGCAACTAATGGGGTTATGTTCATGTGTATTCCCGTGAGGGAACTCAAAAGGGGCGCAGAACCCTTTATCCCAAGTCCAATTGCTAACGAGGGCTGCAGCCCTCTGCGGTGCAGGGCATCGCGTTAATTAAGGCCCAACCGGCAAATAGAGCGCATAGCCCAGTCCCAATATGAAATCGGGACTCGGGAAGTGCCCTGTGAGTAGGCCTCATTCTCCATCCTAAGCCTTCCAGCCATGGCTCAGCACATCAAACGGTCAAAATTGCGCCAAGACAGGGCAGCCAGCAGCCCCCCCGACTCGGGGTCCCGTCTCGTATGTGATCCGAAAGTGGACACAAATGTGAAATTCCGGGGGCAAGGGGTCCAATCCCCTAACCAGTGACCTGGGCCATTTCGTCCATAAACCACCCTACCCCCACAACCAGAGGATTGCGTATCTGATAGCACACCCGCTGTGTCAGGTGATTGCGAAAAATTTGCATGGGGTCTGGGCGTCCCACGGGTCGCAGGTCGAATTGGGGTTTGCCCGTAGCGACCAGGGAATACAACATCCTCCAGCCTATGGGTAGGCGGTGCCTGCGTAGAAAGACCCCCGAGTCCGCCAGGTCACACAGAGGTCTCCAGCACATCCTTGCTCCTGCAAGAATCCTCTGTCCGAGGAAAGAACCTGGACCGCCTGCCACCACCCAAGGAGTTCAGGGGCGGTAAGGGGAGCTCCTCCCCCCCGTTGGCGAGACGGCTCTGTTGGACAGATGAGCCGAAGCCCACAGAACCCTGTGTCACGCCGTATCTGTTCCGGCTCCGTTCCGGCGTGTCCGGTATGCGGAGCCGGCCCCGCCCCCTTTCTGACATGGCTCTCTTACGCTATATAGAGAGACCGCGCCAGATTCAAACCGCTTGGTGATTCTCGGACCTACTTCCGCATTCAAACACTGGCTAAGCTCTTCGTTCACAAAGTTACCAAACCTTTGACTATTATAAAGGATTTTGCCTTCTCTGTACCTCTGACCGCGGATTGTATTGGAGTCTCCTGAAAACCGGACTGTGTATATCATTCATCCCTTGGATTCAAGCTATACATTCCCATGGAGGACAACTCCCATCAATCTTAAGTATACTAGTTACTCTAATCTCTGAAGACTTACTTATTAATGAACAGTTTCTTGCTTGCTATAATCTTCAGTTACTTCCTAATGAATTGTTACTTGCATGCTATTCCATGGAGGACAACTCCCATCAATCTTAAGTATACTATTCACTTCCACCTCTGAAGATGTAATTACTAATTAACTGTTTCTTGCTTGATATAATCTGCAGTTACTTCCTAATGCATTGTTACTTGCATGCTATAATCCTCAGTTACTAAAATATTTTTGCATTCATTAAGACTTCGCTTTCTTCACTAACTGCCTGCAAACACCACTTTGCTTTAAAGCTACAGTATCCTTAATAATTCTCCGCTTTCTTGTTATTGTAATTAAGGAGTTCTACAAGCTGCAGTTGAGTTCCAATTCTAAAACCCCTTGTAGCATAACACCCTGTCCTTGTGCTAGAGCCTTGCCCTTTTCTAGGGTCGAGGTTTAGGGCCTTCAACCTTCCCATATTACCTTGGCGTTCCTGCCTGATATCTCATGTGAGAGCCTGACTCTACTGAGTCCCCTTAGAGCCCCTGACCTGAGAGGATCCAGGAACGGCCCTAGTCAGGACCCTGATATGTAACTATGGAGATGCTCAGGGACCCCGGCAGAACAAAAGGGGCAGTACCCCAAATATGTGGTCAAGGCAAGATATACGCTATGTATCTGGGTACTTAGATGGGTAGCCAAACCGGGTTCATCCCGGGGTGATGGCACAGACACCGCAGGCCAATCAAGGGGCACAGACACTGCAGGCCAATTTTTGGGCACAGACAACGCAGGCCGATCTTGGGGCACAGACAAAGCAGGCCATCATGGGGCACAGAACGCTGGCAACTACTTGGTCATAGCTGAGGGCATGCCAACTCCATGTGATGTATCGGAGTGATGAACGGTCCACAGGATATAGCAAATCTATGTGTCAGTATCCGAGTAGAGCCATCATAGAATTTAACTGCCGAGCAAGCAGGGGGCATACCCGGTGAGAGCCATGAAGAATATTGAAACAATAAGAGAGGTATACATTAAAAAAATAGTGGCGCAAGGTCTGGGAAAAACAAACAAGAGAGACTGGCTACCATCTGTCTAGGACACAGGGAACCAGGGAATTAGGTAAGTATTGCACTCACAAACTTATATTCATAGAAGATGTAACATTTAAATCTTCTCTCTTCTGAGGATCCCAAATAGCAAAAATAAAATCACACATAAAAATAAAGAGTAAAATTAAGAATAATAAATTAAATTAGGATAGAAATAAAATAAAAAATAAATAAATAATAAAACAGTAGAAATAGGAAATATGCAAAAAAAAATAAAAAATTTTTTTTTCTTCAAATTAAACAAATAATAGATAAGAAAAATAACTAAAAAGATATTAGTGATGTTGGTAAAAAATATAAATAATTTAGTAAAAGTTAGAAAAATGTATTAAAAAAACATGCTATATCGAAATCAATATTTAGACCACTTGGCTGCATTGTATGTAGTCTATGGATCCACATCTGGTGGAGCTGCCACAAAATCCAGCAATACTGCCAATCAGTTATTACATTAATTAAAGAACACACAGATAAACAATATCAAATGAACTTGCACAATCTAGTCAAGACTCTGAGGAGCGCAACCATTATTATTATTATTATTATTATTATTACCATTTATATAGCACCAACAGATTCTGTAAACAGGGGGCTTTAACTATAAATAGGACAATTACAAGAAAACTCACAGGAACGATAGGTTGAAGAGGACTCTGCTCAAACGAGCTTACAGTCTATCCGAGGTGTGGTGTAAGACACAATAGGACAGGAAGTAGCAATCAAGTAAGGTGGGAGTGAAGCAGAACTGGAGGAGAGAGTAGAGTGCTGCCCTTTAGGAGAGAGCAAGAGACCGGTATGTGAGGTAGAGGTTACTCTGGGAGGCCATAAGCTTTCATAAAGAGATGGGTTTTAAGACACTTTTTAAATGATTGAAGACCCTGGTCTAAGATTCTGATGGCAGTGGCAGGCTATTCCATAGGAAGGGAGCTGCCCACAAGAAGTCCTGCAAGCGTGAGTTCGCCGTAAGGGTGCGAGCATTGGACAGGAGAAGGTCACGGGCAGAGCAGAGCGACTGAGAAGAGGCATACCTATGGATCTGTGAAGAGATCTGAGAGGGGCTAGAATTGGTCAATGCTTTATAGGTATGGGTTAGCAATTTAAGGACTGATAGAGGGGTGAGGTGTGAGAGAACCGACTAGAGATGAAAATCAGTCTGGCGGCAGCGTCTATTATAAACTGTAGTGGGGCAATGCAGTTTTTGGAAAGACCAATTTGGAGAGGGTTACACTAATCCATGCAGGAAATAACTAGATCATGGACAAGCTCCTTGGTAGCATCTTGCAAAAGAAAGGGGCAGATGTGGGATATGGTTTTTAAGATGGAATCTACAGGATTTGGTAAAATACTGTATGTGAGGTTCAAAGGTGAGGGCAGAATCAAGTATAACACCAAGACAGTGCGCGTGCAAGGATGGAATTACGTGGATACCACTAGCTTGAAGGGAGAGCGAAAGAGGAGGGTCAGTATTAGGAGGAGGAAAAACAAGGAGCTCAGTTTTACAGAGATTTAGTTTCAGAAAGCGGGAGGACATCCAGTCAGAGATGGAAGAAAGGCAAGCAGTGACACGTTGCAGGACAACAGGGGATACGTCCGGGGAGATTATTCAAGGAAGTGCACACTAGACCACTCTTAACAGGGCCCCCACCCCAGAGAAACAAGCATGAACTAATCTACATACCTACTATTTGAATTGCCTCAGATCAGTTAAAAATGCTGGTACTTATGTATCTTCTATTTCTTATATTGTATAGTCTTTGATATACCTGATCATAAGGGTGCATTAGATGCTACTATCATCTTATATATATGTTTATTGTTGTAGGATGCAATGATACCTTTTTTATTGGACTAACATAATATTTCAAAGACAAGCTTTCAAAAGTATTCCTCTCTGAAGCAATACTGATTTATTGTTGTACTAATACATATCTGATCTACTGATAACGTGCATAACAAGGTGATATATGACCTAAGAGTAGAGACAAAGAAATGTGTAACGACCATTAGCACATTCATGCACGCAAATATACAGGGAGTGCAGAATTATTAGGCAAGTTGTATTTTTGAGGATTCATTTTATTATTGAACAACAACCATGTTCTCAATGAACCCAAAAAACTAATTAATATCAAAGCTAAATATTTTTGGAAGTAGTTTTTAGTTTGTTTTTAGTTTTAGCAATGTTAGGGGGATATCTGTGTGTGCAGGTGACTATTACTGTGCATAATTATTAGGCAACTTAACAAAAAACAAATATATACCCATTTCAATTATTTATTATTACCAGTGAAACCAATATAACATCTCAACATTCACAAATATACATTTCTGACATTCAAAAACAAAACAAAAACAAATCAGTGACCAATATAGCCACCTTTCTTTGCAAGGACACTCAAAAGCCTGCCATCCATGGATTCTGTCAGTGTTTTGATCTGTTCACCATCAACATTGCATGCAGCAGCAACCACAGCCTCCCAGACACTGTTCAGAGAGGTGTACTGTTTTCCCTCCTTGTAAATCTCACATTTGATGATGGACCACAGGTTCTCAATGGGGTTCAGATCAGGTGAACAAGGAGGCCATGTCATTAGATTTTCTTCTTTTATACCCTTTCTTGCCAGCCACGCTGTGGAGTACTTGGACGCGTGTGATGGAGCATTGTCCTGCATGAAAATCATGTTTTTCTTGAAGGATGCAGACTTCTTCCTGTACCACTGCTTGAAGAAGGTGTCTTCCAGGAACTGGCAGTAGGACTGGGAGTTGAGCTTGACTCCATCCTTAACCCGAAAAGGCCCCACAAGCTCATCTTTGATGATACCAGCCCAAACCAGTACTCCACCTCCACCTTGCTGGCGTCTGAGTCGGACTGGAGCTCTCTGCCCTTTACCAATCCAGCCACGGGCCCATCCATCTGGCCCATCAAGACTCACTCTCATTTCATCAGTCCATAAAACCTTAGAAAAATCAGTCTTGAGATATTTCTTGGCCCAGTCTTGACGTTTCAGCTTGTGTGTCTTGTTCAGTGGTGGTCGTCTTTCAGCCTTTCTTACCTTGGCCATGTCTCTGAGTATTGCACACCTTGTGCTTTTGGGCACTCCAGTGATGTTGCAGCTCTGAAATATGGCCAAACTGGTGGCAAGTGGCATCGTGGCAGCTGCACGCTTGACTTTTCTCAGTTCATGGGCAGTTATTTTGTGCCTTGGTTTTTCCACACGCTTCTTGCGACCCTGTTGACTATTTTGAATGAAACGCTTGATTGTTCGATGATCACGCTTCAGAAGCTTTGCAATTTTAAGAGTGCTGCATCCCTCTGCAAGATATCTCACTATTTTTGACTTTTCTGAGCCTGTCAAGTCCTTCTTTTGACCCATTTTGCCAAAGGAAAGGAAGTTGCCTAATAATTATGCACACCTGATATAGGGTGTTGATGTCATTAGACCACACCCCTTCTCATTACAGAGATGCACATCACCTAATATGCTTAATTGGTAGTAGGCTTTCGAGCCTATACAGCTTGGAGTAAGACAACATGCATAAAGAGGATGATGTGGTCAAAATACTCATTTGCCTAATAATTCTGCACTCCCTGTAGTGAATACACAAGCTTATCCCCTGCAGACCAACTTCATTGTAACCCATGCATGGCTGGATGGATCTCCATCGTACAACCTGATTTAACATGGTAGCATACTTGGCACCTCACTGCATTCCCCCTCCCCCACTGGCTGTTCTTTGAACCCCTTCCTCCTCCATTTATCTTCTCCCCCAATTGTGTTCACACTGCTTATATTGTCTATATTTTAAATTGCATAATGATTGTGGATTCTGAATAATGTACAGAAAACTCATGTACTGATCTTTTATAATACTTTGTGTTCTGCACGTACATTGTAATAATGTTTTATCACATTGTGTATTGTACCCACCTGAAAAGAAATTAAAAAAAATAAGTCAGACTAAAATGCTTATTACCACTACACTTGGTACAAGCTAGCAGAACAATGATCCCACGATAAGGTTCAAAATATGCATTTTGAAATATCCTGGGGTGTCGGTATGCCTTTGTGGGGCATTTGGAATAAGCAGCCTGATAAAATACTCCAAAATAGAACGCGAACACACTAAATCCATCTATGAAAATTCACACTTAGAAATATAAAATTGACATGTCTCTTTTACAGCACTATAACTTCACAAAATAGCATCTACGTCATACATTGTGCATATAGTTTTACTCAGAAGAGGTAACTGAGCAAATGTTGTGGCCTTGGTTTAAAGATGAATATTAATCTTTTCATTAATATAATTTGTTTTAGCAATAAGTAACAATATTAATATTTTTTATAGTTCTTGGTATGATGATCGAATATGTGGATAGAAAATACACAAAACTTTGTAATATTAAATGTATATTTAATATAACTATAATAACACGTTAACAGATGCTAGCGGAATGTCAAGTTACTACAATAATTATACAATACAATACAAAACTACAACATATTACTTACAAAAGGCTATAACAGTTGCTAAATGTTACAATGGATTCATATGGTGCAATACAAAACAGGCACCATATAAATTTGGCCAGTGTTTGTGACCAAATGGCTACTAAAAAAGACTGGACATACGCCATTTGCAACACCTTGGGTTGTCTACTATTGCAAATGGTATGCCATTATGGGTGTAAATTTCATTTCTGGGCTACTATAAAGTCCCAAAGGCAACGTAACCAATCTGGCAAATTTCAATTGCAAATGTAACGTGCTATATTTGACCCTGTAACTTCCCACAACACCATAAAACCTGTACATAGGGGGTACTGTTTTACACGTGAGACTTTGCTGAATACGAATATGTGTATTCTATTGCAGTAAAAGCAAACCGTATTATGACATTGACAGTTAAAATGTCATGTAGAACTAAAAAAATAAAAAAAAATCTTATTTTCTCCCATTTTTTTCATATTAAATTATGTTTCATAGCTAAATATTTGATATTAAATGAAAGCCCTGTTTCCCCTGAATAAAATGATATATAATAAGGGTGGATGCATTTACTATGAAAGAGGTGAATTACAGTTGGACAGACATGTGGTGCAAATGTCAGGTTTTGTTTACATTTTGTTTCGTTCACACCGTGTACATTTGGCTCAGTCCTTAAGGGGTTAAGGAAACCTACACACTGCTCCTAGTGGTGCCTTTAAAGCATTAACCCCTCATTATGCTTTATTTTATGACGTAAATCATTATATTAATACCATTATAGTGGCACATATCAAATGTACGAAATACCCAGGAAAAATGCCAAGGCCAGTAAGGTATTGTCATGCATGAAAAAGGGCATTCATTCTCGGGACAAGAATATAATTTTGCCTCTTTATAAAACACTGGTAAGACCCCATATTGAATATGCTGTGCAATTTTGGGCACCTGTTCTAAAGAAGGATATTATGGCACTAGAAAAAGTGCAGAGGCGGGCTACAAAATTAATAAAAGGAATGGAACATATCGGCTATGAAGAAAGGTTAACAAATTTAAACCTATTTAGTTTAGAAAAACGTCGCCTGAGAGGGGATATGATAACATTATACAAATATATTCGGGGCCAATACAAACCATTGTGTGGAAATCTATTCACAAACCGGACTTTACATAGGACACGAGGCCATGAGTTTAGACTGGAAGAAAGAAGATTTCGTCTAAGGCAAAGGAAAGGTTTTTTTACTGTAAGAACAATCAGGATGTGGAATTCTCTGCCTGAGGAAGTGGTTTTATCAGAGTCCATACAGATGTTCAAATGGCTACTAGATGCATACTTGCAAGAACAGAATATTCAAGGATATAATCTTTCAATGTAGGGTAATAACTGCTTGATCCAAGGATAAATCTGACTGCCATTCTGGGGTCAAGAAGGAAATTTTTTTCCTAGCTTGTTGCAAAATTGTGCTTCAAACTGGGTTTTTTTGCCTTCTTTTGGATCAACAGCAAAAAACAAATGTGAGGTAGGCTGAACTTGATGGACGCAAGTCTCTTTTCAGCTATGTAACTATGTAAAAAAGGCCATTTTTTTTTTTCTCATCACAAAATTTTACTTACATTGATAAAATAATAGCTGCAATTAAGGTACAATATACACCATATCAGATACCCTGGCATATCTGCTTTCTCAAATGGAAGGTCTTTGTGGGGTTAATTGAGCAGTCAAACTGCTACAATGCCACAAAATCAGAAATAGGACCATCAAATCCATCTTTGAAAATTCAAACTATAGAAACTGAAATAGCCTGACCTCTTATATGGCATTGTAGATTCACAGAATAGGGGTAAAGGCATACAATGGGGTATCATTGTACTCAGCAGATGTAGCCAAACAGAATATTTTGTACAGGATTAGCACACACCAGCTTTATAAAATACACATTACAAAAACTTGTTATTTGTGTGTATCTAAAGTGAAATGTGAAACGTGTCAAACTAACCTTAGGTAAATAGCCTGTGGTATCTTCTTTATATAAATATATACTTTTGTATACTATACTATACTATGTTCCTTATACATACCTGGTGTTTATAGTAATACATTGGAATGTTCTTTTTATTTACTTTTCTGCCAGTAGTTATATGCATGGTGTTAAGTGCATGGGCCATGACACGGACAGCTAAATACACTTGAGGAGAAAGTCCATTTAAATAAAAATCTTCAACATTTTTTAAACTTTCATATCCAGTACAATTGGGAAAAATTGCTCCATACTGCTTTTGATACCATGGACTACGTAGTGGGTTCCGGGACAAGCAATGGAAGCAAATTAGCCAAATTTCTTCAAGTAACACATCTTCTGGGTGATTGAGAGGATGAATATTGTGGTATAAACTTGTCATATCAGGAATATTTATTGGAGCAAAATCCAGAGCCAAACTATTATTAAATATGTCTGTAAATTCGTAAAGAAGAGACATGTGTAAGGCCCAATCAGGACTAAGGACAATTATTTTATTCACAAACAAACTCCTAATTTCTTTTAAAAAGGATCTAGCACTTGCTGAATAATGCCCACAAAAAACAAAAACTTGAGCATATGATTTTGTGATAATATCAATAGTTTTCTTATATGATGAGGTATAAACGTCAATTTTTATAGTAAATGCAACACAGATTCCATCTGTCCTCAAGTTCTTTGTCAACAGTTGAGCTTCGTCTTCCCCACTGTCATCATGCGAGGTGAATATTGCCACCCAGGTCCAGCCAAAAAATTTCAACATTTTGGATAAAACAAACAAATTCACATCATCATTTTGAATAGTCCTGAAAAATGTTGGATAAATGTTTCTGTCTTTTAGCAATGAATTTGTTGTACCGTAGCTAATCTGCATAAAATAATATTAATAATACAAATAATATTCATCAGTATCATTAATTTAAGCTTCTAATAGCAATGCAAAGTTGTAGTATCTTTTAAAAAAATTGAACCTTGAATGGCAGAAGATTTGGAATTCCATCACATAATGCAGATCAACGCAGCTACATTAATATACTATATTAATATATATATATATATATATATATATATATATTTGTAGTTGGGGATATTAAGTCGGTTATGGTGTGCCTGAACCGACGATCGGGTAGGCTGAAATAATGAAGGCCCACCTAAATAGTATTTGCTAAGGGTTGTTGGTGGATGGGGAGTCTGGGTCAATCTCGGCCCTGATTAGAGGTAGGTCTGGGTATAAATAGGCCAGGTAACCCCTCCCACAACTACAGACTCCGCCTTAACATTTGTAGTCAGGGATATTCAGCCGTATCTGGAGTAGTAGGTGATGATTGCTAGTTGGTTGTGGTGTGCCTGAACCAACGATCGGGTAGGCCGGAAATAATGAGGGCAAAAAGGTTTTTTAAACAGAACACTTTAATGCTTTATAAATTCACATGAGCAATTTCTTGAAAGCGTTCCTAAGTTCTTTTTCTGGCTGTGGAATGTATTTGCCGTAAGCTGCTGATTTCCACCTTCCTAGTTTTTTAATGATGTGTACGGGGACGTTTTTGCTGGATGCGGCTGAAGCGGCGCCGATCCTAAATGAGTGTCCTGAGATGGACATGGGGTCGTGACCCAGTCTGACCATCAAGGCCCTTATGTAGTGTATGGATTTAGCCGTGGACAGGGGTTTGTCGGCAATTGTGAGTAGGGGTGAGTAGCTTTTTTTATCTTTGAGGGAGAGGCAGAAATTATCTAGGACTGCCACCAGACACCATTTATTATGGGTCGGGAAGTACTGGATCTCTGTAGGAGGTCCCATCTGATTTGTTTTGGACTGTCTTAGAAGTAGTATGTAGTGGTCCCCCAGTTTTTGTAGATCCCTTATTCTGATGTAACTTGTGTTAACAGACTATGCACAGTGAATTCGTTGGGCTTTAAGAACCCTTAAAACGCAATGTACAATACCGCTTTGAGTACGCAGTTAGTACTAGGTTCAAATGGGCTGGAATCTAACAGATCTGATAGACCCTTGAATTTATTCCCATCAATTGGTTGCCTTTTGGCTGTTGGAGGGCCGTCTGTGCGAAGTATACCTTTCAGGACGTTTTTCAGAAGATAGGAGGACATGAAAGGTTTTTGACAGGGAAATAAGGTGAGTAAGTGGTGCTGTAGACCCGTGAGGTAAAGTTTGATGGTGTTATGTGCCAGCTTAAGGTATAGGGGGCAGTGAGCAGTAAAAGCAACTATCGTGTCGATGGAAAAGGTGTTGGTTATGTGGTGTTCGGAAGTGAACCTGGAGAAAATAGTAAGTGCTCTATCATAGGACTTCTTTGTGTTGTCTGACAGCAGATTTTGCCAACTTTAGTGCAGGTTGTTTCAGCCGTATCAGTCCATTATCAAGTCCTGAAATGTGGGGGTAGGCTCAGGTTTGATGACCGCCGTGGGGTGTTGTTCGAAAAAGGCCTGAAAGTTGAAGCAGGAGAGAGCGTCAGCTGCAATATTTTTTTCGACCCGGTATGTGCATGCAAACCAAGTGGAAGTTGTGAGTTGCTGCCAGCCAAGTGAGTCTCCTCATGAGTCTCATGATGACTAGGGATGCAGATCTGCCTTTGTTTTTGATCTTGCATGTGGCTTCGTTGTCGGAGAGGCATTTAACAGCTTTGTCCTCCCACAACGAACCCCAAGTGTGTGCGGCTGCCACTATTGGGTAAAGTTTGAAAAGCGAGGATGTGGTATTAAATGCCTGTAATGTTGAGGTTTCTGATGGCCATGAGTTACGGAACTACTGGTTGTTGTATATGGCCGCAAACCCTGTGTGGGCTGCTGCGTCGGTCCATATGACCAGGGAATCTACATCGAGTGGGGGTATGAACATTGACCTCCCATTCTAAGAGGAAAGAAATCTGCCCCACATTAGTAAGTCTGTTTTGGCGTTATCATCAATGTGAATGTGAGTATTGTCGTGGGGGGTCTCCATTAGGAGGTGTAGCAAGCGTGAAATGAATGCCTGACCTTGTGGTATAATGCGGATCGCAAAGTTTAGTGAGCCCAGGAGAGACTGTAGCTCTTTGCGGGAGCAATTGTTTTTTCTCATGAAGCATGTGATTTCGTTAGTGATGTGGTTAACCTTCTCGTCTGGTAGACTCGCCACCATAGAAATCGAGATGAAATCGAGATGGATCCCTAAAAAGGTTAGGGCTGTAGAGGGACCTATCGTCTTTTCCCTTGTGGTAAGGAATTCGACCAAGTGAGGGGAGGGGTGGTTGAAGAGGTAATAGGTGAGGTTGCTAACATTACTTTCCGTGAGTCATTGTCTAGGGAAAAGCCGATTAGGGCACATGGTCTTTGCGTGTGCCCTAAAGCAAAGGGAACAGACATGCAACAAACTACAAGCGCTGAAGCTACAGCCTCTCGCATTGAAGTTATTGCATAACTGTGCTTTGCCTAGGAAGACGATGGGTCTGCCCTGTTTGTCCTTGATCACCCTGTCTGATTTGGGAGTGGGGTCTGCGTGGCTAGTGGAGGGTTGGCTCAGTTCAGAGGGGCACAGATTGGTGGAATGTGCGGTTGATGCGCAAATGGCACAAGACGGAGGCTTGAGGCCGACGAAGTGGTGGCAGAACAGCTCCGTATCTAGTTGGCTCCAGTCTGATCGTATGTTAAACTGGATTAGCGCTGCCGCCGCCTTCACCGAGAACGACCTATGATAATCATAGAAAGAGTAGCCTCCGTACTTGTTGCCTAGGTTGACCAATTTGTGGAGGTAAAGGTCCAGCTCTTCTCTGCATTGAGGGAAGACAGAACAGATGACGTCCCTGTATAAGCCAAAAGCGATCACAAAATCAGGGATGGCGAGCTTCTTGTTAAGCCTGGGGTCCCTAGCCTTGAGTACAACAGATACCTCCCCATAGCAGTAAGCCTTGTTCTCTACCAAGTCTGAAGAAGTGATACCAGGTTGACATCTTTCCCTTCTAAAATGTCTTTCTTCATAGCCTGGGGTACAAAGTGGGCCAGAGTGATGATGTGTGTGGGTGTAGGTGCTGGGTTGGAAATTGTGTTGTTACCCAGGTTAGGCAAAGTCTGTGGTAGTGTGGAGGGAATAGCTGCTGGGTGATTATGGCCACTTGATTTTCAAGTTTCTCTAGTCTTTTGTTGATGAGGTTAACTGAAGAAAGAAGAGCAGACATGGTGGCCTGAAGTCCAGGAGTGCTTCCGTCGATTACCTGTGTGCTGGTGCCTGGTCGTGGGGTGTCAGGGTTAGCGTTCAGGAGGCGGTATAGTTCCGCTTTGCGGGCCGTGGCCGGGTATGGTATACCTCGTTTCCTGAGTTCGGCTGCGATCTAGGGTATGGTCCAGGAGCGTAGGGACGCTGGACTATCCATCTCTACATTATCCACTGGGGTACTTGGTCTGGTTGGGCTGGAGATTCTGGCTGGGGTGCTGGGTAGGGAGACATCCTCGGCTACGGGATGGAATTAAGTTCTTATGGGACTGTTGCGGAACGTGAGTTGCCTGACTTGGCTTGGAGACCTAAGATGAAGAAAAGTTAACATTTTTTGGCATGAGATACGTGAGCGTGGTCAAGTGGGGGATGTATTACCTGAACGAAACTTGGCCGGTGGATACGAGGTTGAAGTTCGTGGACTATGAATTGTCCCAGGAGGCCTAGGCAATGTATAGAGTGAGTATGCGACTGTAATACCGGAATTGAAAAAAACAAATTCTTTCTCTCACTTACCTGTTTATTTATGGCAGTGAGGTATTCAATGACGTTTTGATCCTATTAGGAATTACAAATAGAATGAAGAGTCAGCTCTAATTAACAGATGGGCAGCAACCCTTAAAAAGGGAGTCCCTCCAAACCCTTTTGAGAACTGAGAGAGATAAAAAATACAAACAGGGGATGCACCTAAATAAATATTAATTTCTAGATAAAACAATGTACATAAACAATAGTAAAAGTGATGTGCAGAGAAATTCAACCTTGATGTCCTCAATGCTGTCTTTGGGTACTGTGCAGGGGCAAAGTCTTTCAATGGTGTAATAATCCACTTATATGTAAGAGAAAAAAAGAAGAAAGGACGCCCAATAGTGCAATATGTATAGGTCAAATAAAGTCACTGAATTCAAATAATAGTAGGGAACTCACATTTGACAGAGCTATATCCAGCTCTGGTGTGAAGCGCATATGGGATATATGGTGGGTTCCCTCCGTCAGTGGTGCATCCAATGTTCAAAAAAATAAAAGAGAAAAGCAACAACTAGTAGTGCTCTCTGTATTAAAAATATCCGTGATAGGTAATTAAAAATATACTCACAAAGGAAGAGCAGGCTGACTGCTCTTTGTTATCAGCGTGGGTGGTATAATCCCCACCTAGGATTTCTTGGAGTACCGGATATTATGAATGCAGGATAATACCAAGCAGAATGGAGTAAAATAAATATAAAAATAATATTGAAAATAAAAATAAAATACAATTAAAATTGCCAGGTGAAGAAATAAAAGTGTATATAAAAAAAAGATAATTGGCACAACCAAATTACCAAATAATCTTTAATTAGATACACAATATAAAATTTATATAACGCGTTTTGTCAACAGACTTTTTCAAATGGAATAAAGCACAATACCTGGCAACTGGTGTTATATAGGGATGCAATTAATTAAAATATTGGCGCCAAAATTGATCCACCAATCAGATTTAAAATTGAAATGACAAGTATAAATATACATAAAACAATTACAGAGGATAAAAGTGATATTGTGTTCTCAGGCGCTTAAGAAAAAAATATATATATAAATTACATATGAGCTGCTACCACCAATGTGCAATTCTCTCACTGATTGACACAAAAATACAAAATATGGCAGTAGACTGTGTGGTAAAAACCAACACCATTCAAAAGGTGGAGCGCTAAGGAGATGCGTGTGAATAACTCACCTCCCCCCTCTCCTTTTTGGATGTATTAAAACCTAGATGTGGGGATATAAAATGGAACTACAATAGTGAAGTACTGTAAGATAATAATTAAATAATGTGAAGGCGTATAGAACCACTCACTTGGTGCTGAGCCTCAACAGGACAGCCTCAGATCACTTGGTCAGGTGTGTTTTGATAGGTAACACAAACCAAACAATGGATGAAAACACTTCTGGGTCCTTTAAAAATAGAAGAAGCCAAACATAGTATAGTACGCAGGTGAACAGTGGTTGAAGTACTCAGATTCAGAGCCTGTAACTCTGGCTCTGAGTATGATAGTATGAGTACCACTAAGGGGGTACCAAACCCTATGGATAAGGTCAGGAACACAACTTACATCCAGATGCAAAGTATAAAAATAAAATTTATTCTATACAATAAAACAAAAGTATAAATTAAAAAGTAAAATCCTCCTGGATGTCCAAGACGCGTTTCGCTGGTAAGCTTCATCAATCGGTGTGTGTTCCTGTGCTTCTGTTCTTTTATATCTGAAAGAGGGCTCTGTAATTGCGGATTGATCGCGGCTGTGTTCCGCTTTCGTCATCTTTCGGTGCGGTCGCTTTTTTCATATCCACGTATGAATGAATCAATGGTGGCCATATTGGTTGAGGGCAAAGCAGTCTGTATATATACATACATAATATAGTTTCTCAAATAGGGAAACAATTAGAAAACAGAGACAAACAGTGAAAACATGTGATTAGTACTGAATTAAGTGGCAATAATATCCACAATTTAAGTAATTACAACATGATTTTAATTTTATAATGTGACACCATTTGAAAAGGAATTGTTCTTGTTCACATATATAGTTTTGGGAGATATTATAGCTTATATTGTAACTTAATATATATCAACTTAAATTCTTTTTAAACCAATGAATTGCATTAGATTAGATTGATGTTATTTATATCAACATTAGGTTCTTTTTAAACCAATAAATTCAATTAAATTGGATTAATGTTGTTTATATAATATATTTGGTTGTTCATTAAACTAATGAAGAGTATAAGGACCCTTTGAGAGTACAGATAGGAATAAATAGATTTAACTGTTAATGGTATTATAATTCCTCTATATTTGGTCAATATTCTATATACATAGATAGAGTTATTTGCATATTTAAAGTGACAGATTATTAACATAATTAGCCTAATTTAAGTTTAAAACTTCCATGTCAAAAATAAATACATAAATGCACATATACACATACACGTACATATGTGTATTCATATATGCATGCATACATACATACATACATACATACATACATGCATCCTGCCTGGTTTTTAGTGGGGAGATGGTTTATTTATAAAAAGTGGCATAACTCAAAATCACTGTTTAATCCATGAGGTAGCATGGTGTTTAAAGTGAAAATCCACCTCATTTCCGTCCGGCCTATATGTTGTACCAAATCTTCACCTCTCCAATTAGGAGTGATTTTTTGTATTCCCAAGAATTGAATATTTGTAGGATCTTTATTACGTATTTTTAAGAAATGTAAAGAAAGGCTATGTTTGTCAAATCCATTACAAATGTTTCTGATATGTTCTTGGATGCGTATATAGAGGGGATGTATAGTGCAGCCCACATATACAAGGGCACAATATAGTATATATCACTTTTTTCGAATGGCATGTGATTAGTTCGTTAATTTTAAAAATTTGTTTTGGATTCTTAGGGTGTGGGAATGCTGTAATTTGTCCTTTTTTTGTTGTGAGTATTCCTATAAGCTATACAGCTCCCACAACCAAATAAACCTTTGGTATCATTTTTAAAAATGTATATTTTCCCTTTTTCTTATGTGGTTATGGACTAGCGTTCTGTTGAGATTTGGAACCCCTCGGTAAATTAGAACAGGTTTCTCTGGAAGTATAGAATTTAATATGTCATCATTTTTGAGGATAGGCCAATGCTTGTTCAGAATTCTTTTAATTTGTTTATTTTTACAGTTGAAGTCAAATATGAGAGTCGGCTCATTGGTGTTAGTATTTTTAGCTGTGTCTTTATATATTAATAAGGAAGATCTATCTCTTGCTTTAACTTCATAAGCCTCATTTAATAGTTGATCTTTATAGCCCTTTTCCTTAAAGTTTTTTATAATGGTGGATGCTTGATTTTGAAATATACATTCATCTGTGCAGTTACGTTTAATTCTAAGTAATTGTGCCTTTGGGGCATTGAGAAGCCAAGGTGAAAAATGGCAACTGCTTTCTTGTATATAGCTATTGACGTCTGTTTGTTTAAAAAAAGTACTGTTTTTTAATATACCATTTTCTATATATATATTAAGATCGAGGAAATTGACCTGAGTTTTACTAAAATTTGTGGTTAATTTAATTCCCCAATCGTTGGACTCAAGGTGAGTTAGGAAAGTTAGGCGTGATTGTTCATCACCCTTCCAGATGAAGAACAAATCATCGATGTGTCTGCGATAGGTCACGAGGTTCGCCCCCCATCTGTCATCATCATAGATGAACTGTTGTTCCCAATGGGACATAAAAAGATTGGCATAACTTGGGGCGAACCTCGTGCCCATCGTATTACCACATACTTGAATATAGAAGTTATCTCCAAACCAGAAATAGTTATTTCGGAGTATCCAATCAATTTCCTCAATAATGAACTCTATCTGTTCTGGATGAAATTTATTGGATTGTTCCAGAGAAGTTCTAGTTGCAGTACAGCCTCTATCGTGGGAAATTATGGTATAAAGGGAAGTAACGTCTGATGTTACCAAGCAGAAGCTATCTTCCCATTTAATATCTGTAAGAATTTGTAAAATGCTAATTGTATCCTTTAAGTAGCTGGGACACTGTTGTACAATAATTTGTAAATTTTTATCAATATATTGGGATAGTCGACTCGATATTGATCCGATCCCAGATATTATAGGTCTCCTTGGTGGATTTCTTGTGTCCTTGTGTACCTTCGGGAGGTAATAGAACACAGGTGTTTTGGGGTATGTTACATTAAGGAAATCATATTCCTTTTTATTTAATATATTCTTTGATTGTCCTTTCTCTATTAGCATGTTATAACTTATTTTAATATCACTTATGGGATCTTTATTGAGTATTGTGTATGTGTTAGTGTCGCTCAGAATTCTGTTAGCTTCCTTAACATAGTCTAAATAATCTAAAAGAACAATCCCCCCCCCCTCCCCCTTGTCTGCAGGTTTTATAACAAGTGTGTTGTCGTTTTGAAATTGTTTAAGGGCTGTTCTTTCATTTAGATTATGTTCATATTTATTAATTTCTTTAATTTTATTGATATCTTGCATCACCATTCTTTCAAAAGTGATCATCTCCTCTGAGATACAGCATTTAGGATAGAATTTTGATTTATCTCTTAAATCTGTGTGAGTGAAGTCATTTCTTCTCTTTTTCTCTTACATATAAGTGGATTATTACACCATTGAAAGACTTTGCCCCTGCACAGTACCCCAAGACAGCATCGAGGACATGAAGGTTGAATTTCTCTGCACATCACTTTTACTATTGTTTCTGGACATTGTGTTATCTAGAAATTAATATTTATTTAGGCGCAGCCCCTGTTTGTATCTATGATTAGGGATTGCCTAGCTGAAATACACGTATGAGAAGAACTGGGTGAGTATGTACGATCTTATGGTGAAAATAGTATGTTTGTTGCTTAGGTGTGTATTCCTTTACATGTTCTTATAAAAAAAAAAATATAAATATATCATTTTTTTTAATTATTATTATTTATATATATATATATATATATATATATATAGTGAGGCCACTTTATGGAAAAGCTTCCTCTCTCTTCCCCCCCCCATTCCCTTGAAGCTCAGGACTACATTGTTGTGGTATTTTAGGGTTAGTAATTGTTGTATTTGATGATTGGCTGGGACTGATGGGAGTGATAGGCTGTGGTACTTGGTAAAGTGAGGGGAGAGAAGATTGTGATGACGGGGGAGGAGGCTTGGCATTCGGCCGGGGTGTGTGTGCTTGCCGGCCCCTCCGCCCCTCTGATTGGTGGGCTGTATGCCCGAAGGTCCCAACGTTAAGGGAGAACGTATGTGCGTCCGGGGGTTGGGGGCCTGGAGGATGCCTACCAATCCGTGATTTTTATGGTTGCGTGAACCCAGAAGGAAGGCATGTCGGGTAAGGGGGTTGCATGTATCTGAGAGAGGAATTGGTACTCACGTGACCGGTAGTGGTTGCGGCTTAGATGCAACGCCGTGAACGTCAGAGAAAACGCGTTGTGGAGCCTGTTTGCGGCAGCTGGCTGGACTGCCGGCGGGCATGGGTGCCCACCGAGTCTCTGAAGCTGGGTTTAGCTGCGAGTTAAGGATAGTTCTTCTGCTGCGGCTGACCGGAAAACAGCCCGGTTGTCCTCATGGTCCTAGTTTAGGACCTGACTGCGGCTGACTGAAATGCCGTCGGGTAAGGGTGCCCTCCGGTCGTCATGCAGATGCTGGCTTTGCGAAGTAGGAGTCTTTTTGTGATGCTGCCGGACCAGATCCGGAAGTGGACGCAAGGGAGTCTGGGTCAATCTCGGCCCTGATTAGAGGTAGGTCTGGGTATAAATAGGCCGGTTAACCCCTCCCACAACTACAGACTCCGCCTTAACATATATATAATATATTTGCAAATGGTCAAAAAATAAATACCCATCAAATGTTTATTCTGGAAACTTGGCCAGGTCAAGGTGTTCATGGGATTGAATTTCTTATAAATATTTATTGCTTATGAAATGTCACAAAGTGATTTGTCAGAAAAGCTACCATTGATACCATATCTGTGTTTAACGTAAATATATGATATCAATAATAAAAGGACTGTCACATGTAAGATTTGTACAACTGAAGGCTGGTAATGGGTTATGCTATTTTTATTCTAAATCTTAAAAAAGTTAATTTCCAATAGCAGATGTATTTTAGTATAATGTCCACAGAACTGTAAGTTCGGAACGATGAGCTTTTTTGGTTTTGAAAAGAGGCTGAACTTATGTGAGCTTTTGTATAGCATATAGATGGAGCACACATAAACATGGATGACACAATATAGAGGATTCCATTTACTAACCTGCGTGTACCTATACACTCCCAGGAGCTGTGCTATAGGTATCGTTGTGGATGAAAAGTGATCTCCTATAAAACCGATTATCTTGTCTTGTTTCATACAAGAATAATTAGGGATGATCTTTCCTGGTCCAGATAATATCTGTAAAATATTCTTCACAGCATTTGTTCCATCCAAACATGAATCGTACATGTGGTACCCAAAGCTAATATTATGTAAAATATTTGAGTTTCGTTCAATTTCCTCAAAGGCATAAATAAACATTAATATATTTTTGTAGTA
>OW240917.1:5944650-5957945 GCA_933207985.1 Pelobates cultripes
TCTGCCCGTTTTGCTCGGAGCTGGTTTAGTGTGCGGCCATTCGAGTCGGCTGCTAGCCACGCCCCCTATATTTGTTCCTTTTGTGTTTCCTTATTTTGTTTGTAGATCTACAGCCATACTCTCCAACACATTTGCTATTTTTTGTACGATTTAAAAGGAATATAGACTCTAGTTACATCCCCAAATGGAATTTACCTATACACCTTTAAAAATAGCTTCTTGTTTAATTCTCTTTTTAATCCTTTTATAAACTTTATTATTATTTGAGCATTAGGTCTAAGTTCCATAGGGGGACTGGAAACTGGAAGCTCTTCCCGGTTATAAAGTATTATATGGTCTATAAAAAACAACTTCTTCAGGTTACTATATACACACATACTGTGTACAAATTACTTTCTGTCAGTTTATTACTATTACATAGATCCAACAGGGAAGAAAAACCTTAAGTGTAACGCAAGATCGCAGCCTAATGGAACGCAAACGTCGCTACAATGCGTCCAGGAAGAACAGCACACCGGAAGTGACGCACAGAAACAGAGAATAAACGCTGATTAGACCAGGAAATTGGAACATCATCAAACGAAATAGCGGACAGCTGAAGAATATGAGAAAACACCCTTGGAACTACCAACAAGAACCATTTATAAAGAGAGACTTAGGGGGGAGGGTTGTATACCGCTCTGTACTGCATAGTGTTTGTTTTTAACTTGCCACTTTGCTTGTTCATTTTATTTTTATTCTTTGTAAATTGCTGTAATTATCTGGAGATACCCTGAGGAAGTCCTTTGGGGTAAAACATGTAGGATTACTCCTAAGCAACTTATTTTTATCAATTTGCTTTTTAGCTTTATTTTTTATAACTTTTTATACACACCTGATATAATAAACAGCAGTTTTTTTTCACCTGAGTCCGACTCTCCATATTTGCAGCATATTGCTTCAGGAAGAGGCGTCCTGGTTTAGCCGCCCAATACTATTGGGGGAGTTACCCTTCTGCGATTTATTCAACTTCATTTTGTGAGTGCAATTTGTGCTTGTGCATTTGACTATTTCATATAACAGTGTTACGCTAGATTTGTTCCTTTTGTGTTTCCTTATTTCGTTTGTAGATCTACAGCTATACTCTCCAACACATTTGCTATTTTTTGTACGATTTAAAAGGAATATAGTCTGGGATATTCCTGGAGAAGGCTGCCACTATCTATTAAGATAAGTGTTTTCCCATCATATTTATTGATTTAAAGTGTTTGTGTTTGCTTAACACACTCCCACATAGACATGTGCATAGTCAACAAATACACTACAAAACGTGCTAGATGTCAAGATGGGCAAACGAACGTGGTCAGATCACGCTCCGATCTCAATCACTTTTAAAGCCTTACACCCTGCATGGGGAGGGGCACATGGTGTATAAATTAATCCCTTTTAGATACTGATACACATCTTACCAAAATCTTACAAGCCATAGAAGATTTTTACGTGGATAATTCCGACGTCACCTCAACCATAACTACACAATGGCTAGCTCACAAAGCTGTTATCAGAGGTGCCTGGATGAATCCATGGGTCAGACAACATTTGTCTGGGTCTGTGAAGTCTTTAGACATTCAAATTGCAGGTTAGAGCCATCGGACTGTGACACACAGGCTCTGTTTTGGATTGCAGCTCCCATGATTCTTTGCCAGTCAATGTCTGTCATAGTATTATGGAAATGTTAGTTAAACAAACAGCAGGGGAGCAGAGCAAACATCTGACAAAACTGTTGAAAATCAGACAGGGCTATTTTTTGGGGTATTTGTGCTTCTGATACACAAAATCTGGAAAGGAAATTTCTTTCCTTGTATATTCCAGATGTAACCGAATGGGTCCCCCGGTATACAGCATAGGATAAACCAGTAAATATAACAGAGATAAATAGAGAGAGAGTGAGAAGCATGGTCAGGGTTATGTGTGTGTGTGTGTGTGTGTGTGTGTGTACTAGTTTAAAACACACAAGGCTTTTGGGGTGAGTAGCCAACCCTGAAACTGTTGGCATGGGAAAACTAAAGTGTTCACTGCAACCCTGCACTTTCAAAAGGACTTCTGGTTATATGCTGGCCTGTCCCATCTTAGTGGGAATGCTGACATATAAGCAGATATATAGATATGCATGACATCATACATGGAGAACAGAAGTAAAAAAATGAAAGGGAAGTGAGCACTAAATGGGAGGAGACACCATTGGATTAGCAGCTCTCCATATACACACACACCACCTCAAACTCAACAAACTTGCTCTTACACAAACATCGCTGGGGGCATGAAAGTGCTAACAGCCTGCCAGAGGCATTAGCAGTCACCAAACCACACACCACAGTTACAAACGCACAGTTGGTACTCAATGAGAAGGGTTTTTGTGCTATTTCTAATTTGGAGATCCCAGCTTCAACGTGTCATAGAGATACAAGCAATATGCCCTCATGGACATTGGTAAAAGAGAGGCTGTGCGAAGGCAGTAGTGTTTTGTCCCAGCAGGAGTGTGGCTGGGGATCCACAAAGAGCTCATTCTGATTGTCTAGTAAAACAGAGCAGGGGTGACTACTCTGTCTGGGGAAGCAACACTCGCTTTTTTAAACTAACCCGACTGATAGGTCTATTGGATAGATACAGTAACGTATCCTACTATAAAAATAGCGTACAAAAAAACCTGGCTTTACCAGTGAGGCTTTCAACAAGCCTATTGCAACAACTTCAGAAGGCACACTCTTTTTATTGGCATAGATACTCGATCACATACCTAGGTAAAAACTGACTAAATCTGCCAACATGTTGATACAAGAAAACCACAAAGTGATGCTTCAGAAACTGGAGGACCAACTGCATAGATAGGAGGGGGCAGAGGTGTCGTGGCTGGACTTCATACACACTGTTAAAATGATATTACCGCACATTCTTTATCTCTTACGAACCATCCCTATTGCTCTTCCAAACAAACTCCTTAAAATTTCCAAATGTTCATTGTAACGGCACCCCCAGGCATAAAAGGGGTTAAAAGCCATTTAGGAGATATTCCCTTCCAGATTCACAGGTAGCTACCAAAGACACCAATCCGCCAACCAGGAAACCATATGACTGCTGTAAACAGCCGAACCGGAACCATACGAATGCTCCAAACAGTTCAATAGGAAAAACCATACGAAAGGTTTACACTCCTAGCAGTCGAACTGGAACAGCATACAAAAAATCCCTCCAAGAATGAGACAAGGCTCCGTGTTGAGGGTCAAGCAGGAACAGACAGAGCTGTGGGTTTATTTTTCTTATATACACATTCTTACACATTAGTAACACCCACAGGGTTTTGTGGAAAACCAATCAAACACATAATATACGTTTTAATATACAATAAACTCTCCCATTCCTCCCCTCTGCCTGTGATATAATTACTGAACACAATGAGCTAACGTAATTATCACAGGCAGAAAAATACAGTTTTATGCAATATTCATAACTTTAAAAGTATACATCACATTCACATAAAACTTACAGAATCAGCATACTCCAAACACAAACCTACTCGAAAATCAGACAATTCCCTCTAGTGGTTTAAAAGTTAGGTCAAAAGTCCTTTGTGACCACTGAAGCATGGCTTTTCCAGGCCAAACCAGTTCCACAGAGTCCTCTATCCTGGAGATAATTGGTTTAACTGGGTGTGGTAAGCCAATTATCTCCATGTACAGAAAATTTCTCTATTCACAACAACAGCAAAAATTCACAAAAATACATAATTCCATACTGAACAGAACCCCCACATTCAACCTATTCCCAGATGGCTTGGATCTGAGCGCTCAATATATTCAAACAGCGCTCAGATCCCACAAACACAGTCAAATCGCCATGGGGTTTAAGTTAAGTATGGGCTGATGAGAGGGAGCCATAGTCATGAGGCAGGAGGCTGGCAACCAGGCTTCTCTAATGCCCAGTAGCGAGGTTGGTTTCGCCACATCTCCATTGTAACAGCACCCCCAGGCATAAAAGGGGTTAAACCGCTGTTTAGAAGATCTTCCCCTTCCAGAGACACAGGCACAGCTACCATAAAACCCCAAACTCCCGAACAGGATACAAAGTAGCACTCCAAACTCCCGAACTGGAACCTCACGAATAGCTGCTAGCAGCTGAACAGGAAAAGCATCAAGCGGCTTACACTCCTGGCAATTAGTCTCTAACAGCATACAGTAAATCCCCCCAAGAAAGAGACAAGGCTCCGTGTTGAGGGTCAAGTAGTGAACTCCTTTATTCAGGGCTACCTGCCCAGTATTTATGCAGGTCTCCCACCTGGTGGACACTCCCCTAGGGGACCAGATGGAAGACTGTGACCAAAAGGATACAGTATGGATCACATACATACACAGTCAAACACTCCCACAATGACATCACAATCCCTCCTCTCTATCCTGGAGATAATTGGAAAGTAATCCAATTATCTCCAAGGACAGAGGCAAAACTCCATTAAGCACATGGCAGTAAAATACAATAAAATACACAAGGTTACATTTATTACATAAAATACAGACATTCAACATATCCCCAGATAGCTTAGGTCTGAGTGCACATTATTACTGAATTGCGCTCAAACCATACACATACAGTTCAATTGCCATGGCGCCAAAGTCTTTTATTACATGAAAAGGCTCCATGCCATAGCTATGTGGGTTAAATGAGTTAATTCAGTAAATCTGTGAATGAACTGGCCGCGTGTGAACTGCAGACCGCTGCCATCCAGTGTTCAGTATGCGTAGCCACGGCCACCCGGTATAGTCAATTAATCTGCGGTTAACTGCAGCTACTGGGTGGTCAATTGATGGCACACGCTCGTTAAGCTGCGGCTTCTGGGCGGTTAATTGGCGGTGCTCGCCGGCTTCTGGGCGGCCAATTAATGGCGCCAGCCAGCTAACCGCGGCTCCTGGGAGGCCAATAGATGGCTGTTTGTTCGGTAGATAGAATCTACCGAACACCCGTGCAAAAATACATGAATAGACCTTTCTGCATAGGAAAATAAAGTATTTAAATGCCGGTCCATAGTCAAAAGGCAGCAGGCAGGCAACCAGGCTCCTCCAATGCACAGTGGCGAGATTGGTCTCGTCCCATTCATGAATTCCAACATATGAAAAAAAAAAGCCCCCAACAATACTGCATTGGCTATTATTGCTCCATTCCAAAAAGGGAGGTCTGGGAATCCCAAACATTGCTATGTATTACAAAGCCTCAATAATTTCCCAGGCTCTATCAGTGTTAACAAACTCCTCACAATTGGCTCTTATGTATTCAACTATGTCTAACAACAGTTGGCGGTGCCATAAAAACCAGGGTACGCTTTGTCAAAGTTTTTGGGACTGACCTGTTTTAAAGCTCTCCTGGAATTTAATTGAGGAGTGTTTATCCACAGCACTTAATGTTACGGTACCGTACCTGCTCAGGCAGAGTACTTCTTATTGCATCTAATCCCCAGCTTTAATACTATTGAACAAAAAGTAGTGTCAATAAACATTTTACTAGCTGCCAATATAGCTATTGCAGCTAACTGGAAATCCACCCATTTTCCCACCAAACAGAGGGTCTTTGACAGGCTAGACAGGACGAGTCAGTATGAAGAAATGACATGTAGGCTAAAAGGTAAAGAACCAAACTATAAAGCTGTAGTGGAGATGCAATATTCCCCAGGTTATCTCCGCTTATGATCCAAGTGAGGCTCAGGAACAAGCAAATAATAAATCCACAGGCAAGGTTTCCAACAGGTAGAATAACAGCAATATCCCCACAGCAATCCCAATAACTGGACGACACACAGTTTCAGGAGCAGAACTCAAAGCTTTAATCCACAGTCTCCTTTTAAAGCATGCTCCCATGCAAGGGAGGGATTTACAATAATTATTACAGTAGCCAATCCTGTCCTGGTAACCTCCCACACATCTCCTCCCCTCAGCCAGCATCATAATCCCCTTATCCAGTACAGTAATTCCCCCCGTTTCTGGATGTACCCCTAAACGTAGGGGTACCGCTTTAAATCCTACATCCCCAGATACCCCTGATCTGGGTGAACAACATATCCAAAAATCACCCAGATCAGACCAGGGGTTCGGGAAATGTATGGAGGGAATAAAATGACCGACCGCACTAACTGAGATAGCCGAATGAGGTTCCATGCGAATGGGCCCTGTGGTCGGTCCTGGCATAAGGGAATTAAATACACGAAAACCTCTAGCTATAGAGGCTAGGGAGGGTTCGCCTGAATCCCCTCGTTCGGTTCTTTCTATCTACTGAACAAGGGGCCGTTCGGTAGTTTGGAACCGAACGGACCGGGCTTGTGGAGGTCTCAGCGGTGTTCGCCTACTCGAGTGTCCGATTTTAGTTCCAGACACTCGACGGCAAAACACCGCTGTTCGGGAGTGTTCGTTTGTCGAATGGCGGCCACCCCCGAGAACAAAGGACGGCTACTTACTAGTCAATTACCCGTTCGCAACAATGTTGCAACGGGTAATTGAGGACACACTTCACACAGGGGAGGTCTGGTTGTTCGGTATTTTCATTCGAATAAACTAAGGGAATGAAACTACCGAACAATCAGAGGAATACAATTCTTTTAAAACACATAGAAAACTAGCAGATCACACGAATGCAGTAATTTCAAAGACATTTGCAGGACAGCCCAGTGCCATCCGCTACAAAAGCTGTTTGGCAGATCTGGATTAAAATTAGAAAACTACGTGTCATAGAAAATTGTCCTCACTGAACAAAGCTAATCTAAAACTCTGTACTGTTTGGAAACACAGTATCTGAACGATTGGCCCCAGTAATTGCAGGCTACAGGTCTACTGGTTATACCAGATTTAACCCACTGTTTAAATTACTTTACGTCTGTTCCTAATTACATTCCTTGACATGTCCATATTCCTTATGTTATGTGATATGTTAGGGTCGCCACTATTATCCACAATACTCCATTAAACATGGAAGTACAATTAACGATGGCTATAGATGACAAAACACACACTGGGTTACAAGACAACGCCTCTTTGTTTGAGGTTCCTTGTTCTCTTCTTACTAAAAATGCACAGAGGTCTAGATACCAGCGCAGGATTGTGAATCTAGGGCTGTAGCAACTGGTTTGAACCAAGAGTTGGGTAGGGACGAAGCAAATTTTCAAAACGTACATTTTGACTTTTACTTGTACATTTGATTTATACCTATTCCTTTGTATCTCATTCGCACTTTATCTTCTTCTCTTGCTCTGCCTCTTACTAACATTTTCAATCTCTTCCTCTCCTATGGCACATTTCCTATACCCTTCAAACATGCAACTGTAAGCCCGATTCTGAAAAAGTCCAACCTAGACCCTAATTTCCCGCCCAACTATAGCCCTATCTCACTACTGCAATTTGTCACCAAGATCCTTGAGAGAGTTGTGTATGTGAGATTGACAGACTTCCTTGAATGCAACTCTCTACCTGACCCACTTCAATTTGGATTCCCCGCCCATCACTCTGTTGAAACAGCTGTGACCAAAGTATACAATGATCACTGCTAATCCTATGGCCACTACTCTATCCTATTCTCCTCAACTTTTCTGCTGTTTTTGACACTGATGATCATCAACAGCTTCTTCTCATCTTCCATTATCTCGGTCTACGAGATACCGCTCTATCATGGTGCGCCTCTTACCTCTGCGCTCTTTCAGTGTTTCTTTCTCTGGCTCAACCTCTTCTATCCAACCCCAAGTGTTCCCCAAGGGTCTGTCCTTGGTCCCCTAGTGTTCTCAATATACACTGCCTCCCTTGGAAAACTCATCAGCTCCTTCGGCTTTCAGTATCATTTTTATGCGGATGACATGCAAATGTATTTGTCCTCCTCTGATTTCTCACCTCTCCTCTCGATTCGTGTCACTGTCCTCACCTGATTTCTCACCACTCCTATTGATTCGTGTCACTGACTGCCTCTCTGCTATATCCAAATGGATGGCTGCTAATTTCCTTAACCCCTTAAGGACACATGACGGAAATAGTCCATCATGATTCCCTTTTATTTCAGAAGTTGTGTCCTTAAGGGGTTAAACTGAACCTGTCCAAAATAGAACTTCTGGTCTTCCCTCCCTCAAGTGTTGCTACTCCTTTTTCTGTGTCCCATCCAATCAAATGCCAAATCCTGGCGCTTCCATCTCAAAAACATTGTGCTCATCCGACCCAATTTAACGCCAGATATGGCAAAGGTGCTTGTCCATGCCGCTGTCCTATCTCGCCTTGACTACTGTAATCCGCTTCTCAGTGGTCTTATGTGTTCTCAACTTGCCCCGTTACAGTCTATAATGAATGTGGCGGCGAGGCTCATCTTCCTTTTTGCTCGCACCTCCAAAGCCTCCCCTACAGTGGCTTCCCATAAGATATAGGACTCAATTTAAGATCCTGATACTTGCTTACAGATCTCTACACTATGCTGCTCTGACCTACTTATCCTCACTAATACACAAATATGTCCCATCTAGGCCCCTATGCTCTGCCGGAGACCTACATCTAACCTCTATGCTCACCTTCTCTAGGGCGGCACCATTTCTATGGAACAACCTCTGTTAAACTTTTGCCCAATCTCCATTCCTTCAAAAAATCTTACTTCTTTAGGAAAGCATATCAATTAAACTGCCAACAGCTTTCCCTCCCTTCACCCTGTTTCTTCTCCTGAAACGGTCATCAAAACAAAACATTAAGCCCTCAATGAATGTTATCCTAGCAATGTACTTTTCTGCCCTACCACCTTTACCTTTTGTGTCACTATACCCCACTCCCCATAGCATGTAAGCTCATTGAGCAGGGCCCTCAAGCCCTCTGTTACTGTGTCACTAAACCCCACTCCCTCTAGCATGTAAACTCACTGAGCAGGACCCTCAGCCCCTCTGTTACTGTGTCACTATACCCCACTCCCTCTAACATGTAAACTCACTGAGCAGCCCTCAATACCTCTGTTCCTGTGTGTCCAACTTGTATGGTTACAAATACGTGTCTGTTAGTCTTCCCATTGTACAGTGCTACTGAACTTGTTGGAACTTTATAAATAATAATAATACTAATCAAACAAAGAAAAAAAATGTTGTTCTCTCTCAAACTTTATATGCATTTGAGGACGCAACCCTCTTCAGGGTACTGTCTCCCAAAATCCAGATGTGATTTCCTATCCTGACCGTACACCAACAGTTGACGGTGTCATAAACATGTTAACCCTGCTAATATCCTTCTGTACAAGACAACTAGGACCTTATTTGTTATGTTGTATAAGATATGTGACATGTAACTGACTTGTACAGATTTGGGGTTTTCATGAGCTGTAAGCCATAATCATCGCACTTATGACAAATCACGGCTTGAACTATCTTGCTTTGCATGTAATGTGTCTGTCTTATATATTAGTTTCCCCTTTTATGTTGCATTACTGAAATAAATGAACTTTTGCACGATATTCTAATTTTTTTTGAGTATTACCTGTAGATATCAATAGATTAATGTGAAAATTATGCCTGAAAATGTTTTTCTTTTTATAAATAATGATTTTAACAAACAAACAATATGTGATATTAAAGGAGATTTTAAGCATACTTCCATAACACACACACCATTCAAAACTGGATTCAGATGATCAGGCAACCTTCTCTCAATGCTCTTTAGTTTGACGTTCACATCCCCATTGAAGGTGCTTTCAGTGATGGACAGGGTTCATCATGAGGACTCTGACCAGTCTGTGGCTATGCAGCCCGTATGCAGCAAACTGTGAGGCACTGTGTGTTCTGACACATTTCTATCATGGCCAGCATTACATTTTTCAGCAATTTGAGCTACAACAGCTCTTCTATGTCGTTGCCATAGAAACCTCTCAAATATAAATCGAAATCTAAATGTAAATAACACAAATTATAAAAACATGAGAGCAGTAGTTAAACCACATCACGACAACATAGCCGATGCATTTAATTTAACACCATTTGTATATATGCAACATCAGCGCAATATGAATGTTCAATGAAGTCTTACTTTGACCACAATATCCTGAAAAAAGGAGAAAATCTAAAGCTGGACATAAATAAATGAAAAGAGAGATCAAATAATAACATAATCTTTCCAAAGAGACACTGATCAAGCTATCCACGTTAAACCACCAGAGGGCTCCTACTACTTCTATCCATCGGATCTAAATGGATAAGAAATCATAGCAGACATAAATGGTTAAAAAGTTACAAAATTGATGGGCTGATACTCAAACAGGTCAGAAGCTTAAATTCAAAATAAGAGAATAATAGTGACATGTAGGCTGAATCTCTATCAAATTTAGGTTGAACCCACATCTCGTTAAATTTTATAAATGGACATTTAAGGGTTTGTATTAGTTTGAGCACAGAGAACTTCAATCTTTGTCTAGATTTGAAACTTTTATTTTATGTTTAGATCCCCAGATCTCAGTGTTCAGAGACCTGCTTACCTGGTTACAGAAAAGCTACGAGACACGGAATCCACTCCTGCTGCCATGACTGTGTCCAGTGTTCAGAGGGAGAAATCTCCAATAAATCTGGTAAACAAAATAATGGAGTAGATTGAATGACTCAAAGAAAAGTATTTTAACAAGAACAATTTTATTTCTCCTGCTAAAAAATATATATAATATATAAACTTCCTGTTTGCTCTCTCTCATAATTGGTATTTTTACAAACCTATGATATATATACCTATTATATTTACCCATATTAATGTACATTTATAAATGCATAATACACAGAGAAATTTCATTAATATGTACCATATGTAATGAGCAGATATTGGCCCAGTCTTGTTGCTAGGTGCATACTCCAGCACAATAACATATTTAAAGTGAAGAGCACACCCACAGGACTTCAAAATAAAAAAAATTCAGTTGTGCCCTACATACATTCACCATTTCAGTCCCATTAACAAGCTTTCCTTAATATGTCAAGGTAGTTGGACTGAAACATTGATTACATGCAAAGGCACGTCTGCTTAAAATAAATCTGCACTTTTGTTATTTTGAAGCCTATGAGTACGCTTTTTACGTTGAAGTACTTTTTTAATTTTAAGTTATCTGTTCTAACTCTGTATCTGCACACTATGCTGGCGCGACGCATTATGGGGCTGGTAAATATTTTTTTTCCAGGGCTGCTTTTAATTCCCAGTCCGGCCCTGGCTGCCACAACTCTGACCATTTTTTTTAGTTTACCTAAATAATTTGCCATTTGGCTTATCCCTCCTGGGACATCAACCCTGTTAAATGTCTTAGTATCATCAGCAAAAAGATATACCTTACCATCAAGACCTTCTGCAATATCACTAATAAAAATATTAAAGAGAATGGGTCCAAGTACAGATCCCTGAGATACCCCACTGGTGACAAGACCATGTTTAAATATACTCCATTGACTACAACCCTCTGTTGCCTGTCACTCAGCCACTGCCTTACCCATTCAACAATATTGTAATCCAAACTTAAAGATTGCAGTTTATTGACAGGCCTTCTATGTGCAACAGTGTCAAAAGCCTTACTGAAATCTAGGTAAGCAATATGTACTGCACCAGCCTGATCTATTATTTTAGTTACCCAATCAAATAAATTAATAAGATTAGTTTGGCATGTTGGCATGATCTCCCTGAAGTAAACCCATGTTGTCTCTGGTCTTGAAATCCATGTGTTTTTAGAGGTTCAACAATCCTATCCTTTAACATGGTTTCAATTAGACTTGGGCACTTCAGAAATTTTCGTTTCGAACGAATGTATTCATACGAAAAAGAAATTAGTTTAGTCAGAACCGAAATAAGTCAATTCTTCCATTAGTTTTCATACAATATTCGTTAGTATTTTCGTTTCGGCTAAACTCGTTCGTACATTCGGCACGAATTATTTGAACCAAATGAATTGAATACATAAAACTATGTTCCCTAATCCCTAAATACCGAATAGCTTCAACCAAACTCAGTAAAACCATTTGTTTCAAATTTTGTACATTGATCTAACATGGCATTGAATGCTGTATTTCGTTTAATTTACACCTAAAACTCCCGAACCGTCAAATGCACGAACGCTGCCATTCGCATGAAAATGTATTGGCACTATTAGTAAACTACCGAACACCACTCACTATAGTCATTCGTATGTCGAATGGCATTGCAAATACAATGCAATCATAAAAGTCAGTTCCCTAATCCCTAAATAACGAATAGCCTCAAGTGAACGCAATAAAATCATTCATTCGTTTAAATTTTCGTACATTGATCTCACAACACGTGGCATTGAACAATGTTCTAATCTATTTACGCCTAAAACTCCTGAACCGTCAAATGCACGAACACTGCCAATCGCATGAAAATGTATTGGCACTATTAGTAAACTACCAAACACCACTTGCTATAGTCATTTGCATGTCGAATGACATTGCAAATGCAATGCATTGCTTTTGCTTAGTTTCTTGGGCTCATGAATCATCATGCTTCCCTGACAGGTGGTACTGGCAACACAGTATCATTTTATAAGGGAGTGGGAAAGTAGTAGCCAATTAAATAGGCTTTTACATACTGCCAGACAAAACTGTAGAAAAAAAAAAGTATCAACTCAAGGCAGTCCTTCAATGCAAAATCTATCCAGATTTTCTATAGGCCAGCCATTCAGCCATTTTGGAGCTCAGCCAGCCCACCACCCTGTCAGCCATTTTAGACACTTTGATGCTGAGCCTGCCAGAAGTGGTCATGTCCTCCTCCAGCTCCTCAAGTGACATAGCCATGGATATAGTGGAGGGGGGCATTGGCCACTCTGGCCAGGAGGAAGGAGAAGCAAGTGGGAGAAGCAAGAAGAAGCAGAGGCAGCCCAGGATTTTAAAGGCTGCAGATCCTGGGAGGAAGAATAAGTACGCTGATAGTTTTGGTGCAGAGGAGAATACAGTACTGGTAAACAAGCTTTGCCAGTACTACCAATGTATGTTTGGGGGAGCAGCCAAAAAGACTTCAAGAGCAAAGAAGAACAATCGGTGGAGGAAGATTGTGGCAGCGGTGAATGCTGTTGGAGGGAACAACCGCACCCAGGACGTGGTGAAGAAACGGTAAGTGCACTTATATTCCTAAAAAATAATTTTCTTTATGCCATGTTTTTTTTAAAGTTATTTTTTTCCTCCATGTGCTTTTGCTACACACCCCCACCAGTGGCAGCTATGCTTTTAAAGTCTTTTGAGGGTTGGGTCACTTAAGCACATAGAGGGGAAAAAAAACACCATGTGCAGCTCAGCT